>JACEFZ010005523.1:95000-480955 GCA_014155875.1 Cepaea nemoralis | reverse complement strand
TTTACGCACAAAAGAAAAAACACATCGTCACACTCATACACAAATACAAACCTGACTTCATTTTCTTATAAGAAACTAACAAACGCGAATTAATTCATGTATACAAAGCAAGACACTACAGAGCTAGGGCTGAGACAATTGATATATAGATAATGTGGTTGGCATAACACAGGTCTTTGGATTAGGGCTGGCGTGGCAGGTAGTTCAGGAGTGTTCCTACATTGGTTGTACCGGAGGTGTGGTTTATTAAATTCGATTAGGTTGGGCCAGGAAGATTACAGGGTGAAGTTTAAAATCGATTAGATTGGTCAGGATAGATAACGTAATGACATTATTGCAGCCTGTTTGTTAGGATCCACTGTGTGTACAACAGTGCACTCTCCTACACATATTGTAGTATTGTGTTCAATGTATGGAAGTGGCTGTGATGCAATTGTTTTCTAACTATCATCATTCTAGGGCTGATCAGCTTCATTAAATGGACACATTTCTGGGATAGTAGACACGGCTGGCCGGTCTCTCTGGCCGAGGGGTTACCCCACTTTCTCCGTAGTCCCGTTTATCACGCAGTCTCTTAGCGGGTGAGAACTGGGAGCGGTTCGTCCCCCGCTGGTGACTTGCGGGATTACTGAGCCGGCTGCTCAGAAAGCAATGGCAAACTACTGAGCGTAATCTTGCCAAGAAATCAACAGACAGCTGAAAGATGCTGCTGTTGACAGCGATGTCCTGTAAAAGGATATACAAATTTTAAAAAAAAGACACGGCTGACATAAACACTACTGACTTTATATAGAGTTCAGGGGTGTCAAACTCAATCGCTCAGCGGGCCACAACTCAAATTACACATAAGGTTGCGGGCCGAACAGGATAAACATTCAATAAGCCGAAAATTAAACCTTTTTTTTTTTTAAACATTAATATAAATTAAAACAGAAGAAAAAGTTTTAATAATAAAAAATCATTGGTATACACAGTTTCACTCTTATGTCAATTTGTCAGAGCACGATGTTTGGCATCATTTATTGGCTACAAGTTCGTTTAATGTTGGGAGTAATTCTCTGTGTCATTGAGATTATCATGATGGACTGCAAGTGTTCATCAGTGAGACGACTCCTGTGTGATGATTTGTTAATCTTCATCACAGAAAACAGCTGCTCACACAGATATGTGCTACCAAACATGCTCAAGGTTCGAGCCGCATGTAGACGAAGCCGGAGCATCTCTTCAGGAATGAAACGAGTGAACTGTGCAGGCCCCACAGTGTCGTACGTTGACTTTGCCCTCAGTGTCCCATTACACTGCAGCTCTATATTAACCCCATCTGCAAATTTACAGGTGCAGTTCTCACATCTATGGCAAATGGATTACGAAACAGCTCGAAATTACTTTTCTGTGCTTCAAAGTCACTAAAGCGCCGTGCGAACTCGGCGCGAAGTAAGCTAAGTTTTTCAGCAAAGTGTGCATTGGGAAACTCCATAGTGTTGACTTGGTTTAACATTGCTCAGCAAAAAGAAAAGTGAGATATGTTGCATTGGTGCATTTGTGTCTCCCATAAGCGCAGCTTCACTAGAAATGCCTTCCCTGCATCATGCATATCAGTGATACCGTCCCTGGAGGTGCAGGTTCAAGTTGTTGAGATGAGCGGTTATTATATCAGACAGAAACGCCAACTCACATTTCCACTTTTTATCCCGAAAAACTGTGGAATCTTTTCCTTTACTGTCCATGAATTGACAGATTTCCTCGATCAGCTGAAAAAATTATACTTTTCCCCGACTTAGCCACCACACCTCTGTATGATAAGGAGTGTCGCCGAATGCCGACTCTATTTCCTGCAAAAAAGACTGAAATTAGCGATAGTTGAGCTGAGTTAAGAACCGACATCGCTGCACTCAGGACATTCCGATACGTGCTCCATCTCCTCGTTCAACAGCTAGCGAAGAGTCATACTGCTAATCGTTCCCACCGCTATCTGATTAAATGTTCTCCTGGTCTTCCCTCTCAGTTTTGAGATTCTTCCAGAACCCCTGCCGATCCCCCGCAATCTCATTCTTTCCACATATGGGTTCTCAATCTGTTCCTCTGCCTTCTCCACCTGGTCCCACAAGCGCATGACCACCTCCCCCTTGTCCATAGGCAAACTACCACCAAGAAGTGCATTCCCTGCCAGCCTATCAGTCTGTTCATTCCCCCGTACCCCCACATGGCCAGGGCAAAATAGCCATACAATTCTCACAATCTGTGACCTCTGAAGCGACGAGAGCCATTCCACACGAAACATTCCTTTCTCCACCTTACTAAGCATACTCTTTGAATCTGTAATGAATACAACGTGTGTTGCAGTGGTATTCTCTAGCCACCAGAATGCCGCTGTCACTGCTTCCATCTCCATTCTCATGCAGGAGGTCGTAGTCTCATATGCCAGACTCTCCTTTTTCAAGACTCGCTCATTAGCCTTTGCAATAAAGCCCCATCCACTATGTCTGTTTCTCACCACTGACCCATCGGTGTAGATGACTATGTCACCTTGATGTATGTTGCTCTGAATCAGCTGTTGCACTTCAAACTCAGTGCGGCCCGCTGCCCATTCTCTGCACGATTATTAATTAAATAATTATAAATTAGCGATAATTTAAACCTTTGGCTCTGATAAAGTTGATGGTTTGTGTTACTGTGCTCATTATATCGTCTATGTTTAGGACTTTACCAACAGCGATCCTTGGTGTATGATGCAGTGATATACTATCAATTCACCAGTACAGTTCTCCTGCATCTTTAAGCACATCCTTCGAACTAGTCCTTTTTTTCGCCACACATTGCCAATGCTCCATTTGTTATCAGTCCAACGAGTTTGTCCCAAGGCAGGTTCATGTTGGTTAAACTTTGACATACGTTGTCAAAAATGTCTTTTCCTGTCATTGTCCCATGCATGGATTTCATGTCCAATATTTCTTCTGTAACATTCTAACTGGAGTCCACTCCACAGATGAAGATGGCCAGCTGTGCAGTGTCAGTAGTGTCATCATTTTCATTGACAGCAAGGGAGAATGCAACAAAGTCTTTGCCTTTTTCGATCAGCTGTGTTTTCACATCCATCTCACAAACCCAATCAACAACCGTATTTCTGCTAAGGCTTACTTTTGCAAACATCTTTTTATCTGAACACAAGACGTCACACACTTTCATCATGCAGAACTTTAGAAACTCTTCTTCTGTAAATGGTCGGCCTGATTTTGCGTCCTCCTTCACCACAATAAAACTTGTTTTCACAGCAGCTTCAGTTTGTGATTTTGCTTTGGTGAAAAACATCTGCTGTGATGTTAGATGTCTCTTCAATTCTACCTGCTGTAGCTTCTACTCTGCATTCAGGCTGTTTAACTTGTCTTGATGTTTAGTGCCGTCTCAGATTAATTATATTCTTTGATCACAGCCACATTATCTCCACAAATTAGACACACAGGTTTACCGCCAATATCAGTAAACATATATTCAGCCTTCCAGTGGCTATGAAAGGCTCTGTTTTCAGAATCAACTTTTCTTGTCATTTTAAAGGCTAGCTTTGATTTAAAAAAGACTGTGCATCTATAGAAAAATGCTTGATTGATATCAGATTAGCCGTAGCGGGAAAAGGTGATGTAATATCCGGGCACTACACTACTTTCATTTCTTATACGGCAATCCAAAACGAGCAACAGAATGTTGTTAGTCACTATAACGACGAACATCCATTCACCTACAACTTTTATTTTCGCTTATTCTGATCAAAGCGAGAACGCTCTAAGGTAGCCTATCATTCGGCAAGGCTGCTAATTAGGGAATTTGATATGCACTTTATATCATGGCCATTAAAAAAATACTTTTGTCTAAAATTCTCTCTCGGGCCAAATATATTTGTACATCGGTTGAGACCTCTCGGGCTTGATATGATTGTACACCGGGCCTTATGTGGCCAGCAACCCTTGAGTTTGACACATGTGCTATAGATGATGCTTGGTTACATGAAAAATATGGACCCAAACTGTATCTCAAAAGTGGATAAATGGATAGAACTTTTAATTTGTCACAGGTGTCTGTATGTTAAGGATACAAATACATCAAATTATTTTCACATACACTGTCATATGCATATGAAAGAGATAATTCATACAATTCATATACAGGAACATTTAAATTATTTTACACAATAGCAATAATTGTAAGCAAAAAAATATTTGCTACATATTTATCTTTTATATGTTGAAAAGTATGCAAATGCTACTAAAATAACAATTATTAAGAATAATAATGAAAAGTTAAGAATATTTAAACAACATATTTTTCTGTCTTCTTCTGCCTTTCATCTCCTAAATGAAGTATAGGCCTTCAAAAACATCACACCAGGCTGTTTGTAGACTCAATTCTGATTGGTTGGGTTTTGCAGCTGAAGTTTTCTACTGGATGGGGTAAAAACTACATATCCTTTTGCCATTTTTATGCAGAACAAATTTCTAACACTTGATTTTATCAACTATTTGCATCAGTGTTCTAGAATACTGCAGAACATGTTTAAACTTTGAAATATACTGTTTAAGGAAGGACAATCAGATCCCCTTCGAGACGAGGATATTTTATATTAATCTTGGCTCCAAGGTCAGCCCAGACTAAAATGGGTATCAGACAATTTCCTGGAAAGTAAAGGCAGCCGGCATGGCATTTACCACATCTCACATTTGTTAAAAAATATATGGCTGGTACCATTTAATGATATATACTCAATACACATCATGACATGAACAGGGTTTCTTAAAAAGGGAAAATAAAAATGGAAAGGAAAATCAAGATAACCAAGTTAGGTTATCATTGACAGGGACAGAGAAATAAGTCACATAAGTTCACAATTATTTACTGAGAAGGAAACGAACATGATAAACAAGTGTGATTCATATTAGACTCGGCTAGACAGGAAATGTTTATTCCACAGAAAAATCACAGCCTCCAAATCCAAGCAATCATAAACAAGTATACAAAGGTCTTGCTGTCAATTGGTTGAAAGCCTAAGCTCCACTGGGAGATGAAAGGCAGAAAAAGAAGAATCATAAATATTGAGCATAGCCTACGATGGGTGACGTTGTAATATTCTGGTATGATAATTTGGCTGTGCTGTGTCCAGCATGTGCCGTGTGGTTACACACCCGCTTCACACGCCAGTGATCCGGGGCTTGTTTCCGGATCCGGTCAGAGATAAGCACTACTGACGAGCTCAAACGAGAGCAAAACTCGAGTATAGTGCTTCCATATTGACGTGGATAGGCCTTAGGTTCATACCAGAATACGATCAGCGTTGCCAGTAGTGGGTTGTGCTCAATATTTAAATCATAAATATACTGAACTCTGTGTGGTTATCAAATATATAGCATGAACCCTGCCTAATAAACCAGAAAGTTTGTTCCAGGACGCTGCAATCAACCCCAACGTTCGATGGATGTTTGCATTTTTCTAGGCAATTTTGCGTTTAGTAGTTTGCCATTACTTTCCAAATGGCTGACATGTATACCATTGCGAAAACAAATGTCATTAAGTGTAGGGATGGGTGGAGCCTGGCTTGTGTTCCATGGCCACATATGTTGCTTTGGTTGCTGTGACAAGGTGACCAGAATCCCATATAGTTTTATTAGATTGGGATAGCCCTCAGTAACCCTCTTTTGTAGTTCTGTAATATTATAAATTTAAGATCGACCAATTAATATAAATTTATGTTTTTGATTGATATCCATGTATTATTGTGTAAACACCAAAGAATCAAGTCAGGCTGAATATTATATTCAGTTTGACTTGAAATTTAATTTGGCCACAGGAAGCCTCAACAGAAGCTCTTCTGCCCCAGAAGAGAATCCAATCATTCATTTAGATCACGATACCCGGTGGTGGAAGGACGTGGCAAGTCCGCTGGCTAGTTAGGAAACTTATAGGCGTCTTAGAGAAAAATTACCTGGCTCTTGTTAAGCCGAATCTTTTTCAAAAGAAAATCTTGTAAAAGCCAGTGCCCGCCTTCTCACCCAATAGATCTGATCAAACCAAGTTGCAGGAGTCTGCACCCTGAGCATCAGTAATCGTAGTCATAACCTTGATTGGGCTACACACCACTTACACTGATACAGCTGAGTGTGGTGTCCATACCACGACCCAGACTGTCAGCACCTTTCAGCTTACCATCCAGGAGGTCAAGGACCAGATGTTAAGTGGCAGACATCCCGTTTGCCACTCGACAGCATTCACCAAACTGTCCGCTATCAGTCAAGTATTCTAGTCGATGATTAGCATCTTCCCAAGTGAACTTTGCCATAGAACAGAATAGTCTTGTAGACATTTAGGCTGAACCAGGGATCTGCGTATCTCTTATGTGTCCGTGAGTACCCTGTGGGTCTCACGAAGTGTTCTTAAAAATAAATATTGTCTACTGTATTTTATTTACACAACAAACCCAAATTGGTTATTGTTAACTTAGAGCTAGTAGTATCATCAGATTGTGTGACGATTGAAAGGATTGTGTCTATATATACTTATATAAGTATCAATCTGTCTAACTCTTTGTCATGAGAATGAATTAGACGGTGGGGATTCATTATTCATCCTGGCACATAGCAGGAATTCCTTCACATACTTCTTTAAGTACGTTTGGTCGTCATAACTTTCCGCCTGGCACTGTTTCGAAGGAGCGATCCATTCTGGGACTTTGAAAATCATCCTTCTAGAATTGCGAGCCTTTTGATCGCTTCTTCAGCAGTGGTTAGACTCTCTATTCGTAGAAGTCTATTTTGTAACTACTTTGGTCTATTTTCCATCTGAGTAGTATACGCTAGGCTACAATTGCCTTGTAGCATATTACACAATTTATTGCCTGGCATATTTCGCTGCATCTCACTAGGTGCATACTGCAGAAGTCAATAACATTTTGCAACCTATAGTTCACTTCTTCATTATTTCAACTTCTGCAAACTTCAGCAGCCTTTCTCAAACAAACTGTCTCACATATAACATTTTTCTCTGATTAGATGTTGTCATGGACCTAGTTTGACACTGATAACAATGTGGTGGAAGACGTTCATCGTTCATCATTTGTCACTTGATTTCCATCATATTCTACAGGTGTTTGAGGAAAAAATGATAATTGATATGTCACAATGTTTACCTTTTGGCAGCTTCTTTTCTACCTCTCTGTCAAATCGTATTTCCTTTCTAAAAATGCAGCCTAGATATTTTAACTCTGAGTTTTGTTTTACATTGGTATTTTTTATTTGTATGTTTTGTAGGCCTGGTGACTTATTTTTATGTCAATAAATTCTTACAAAGCGTATGAAACAGTGCCACAAATAAAGCACTCTGGACCAACTGTCTGGTACTATCACTTCTACCCAAACAATCAACAGTCTCTGCCACTGATGGACACATTAAATATTCTAAAAAATCGTTACCCATCCAAGTAAATGCACTTTTATAAATTTCCATGTTATAGTTACTGCACATGTCAGCTGACTACACATAACAGTGAAGATATCATGTGCAAGAACAAGATGCCTGATGAATGTATAGCAGATATACATTAAAATAACTAGAATTGACTAAACCACACCCTTACAATCACGATGTAATTCTTTGGAGCTTCTAATAAATGTGAAGAAGAATTATTTAATTTAAACAAAGGATTAGGACAGTAGTTCTTAATCTTTTTTTTTTTTTTAAATATTTCAAAAATTGATTTATTTGGTTGTTTCAGGATTTGAGATTTAAATATTGAGCACAACATTTTCAGTTTATCACTCCCCATTCCAAATCAGGAATGTCCCATGAGCCTGTGATGTTATAGGACCATCACATATTGTAGGCCTGAATGCATGAAGGAATAGGTGATCAGACATTCCCTCACTTAGTGAGATGATAAACTTAGGCATTGAACACTCATCTGATCACTTTAATGACATTACCGGTGCAGCTCCCTATCAACTTCATTGATATGCTTGCTTACCATCCCCACTGCTAGACCAAAAATAACATCGTAATTATCAGTCCTGTTATGTGCCAACCAGTATGTCTTCAAAAGATGTAAACAAATATAAAAGCTAGAAATATAAGGGATGAAAGAAAATCATGAGAATTGTTTTCACATTGTTTTACATAAAAATTACAAACACGCAAGCTACCTATAACAAATGACATTCCAGCTGTTGGTTTCTGAACATTGGAAACATGGAATAAAGTTATAGTTGACAATGTTACTCATATGCTTTCTGATACACCCAGTCAAATAATTAAAACACTTAACATTCTAATCTAACAATGCTTAAAGTTATTCAGAGATCATATTAAGAGATTCTTACCACAAATGTTGATTCCAATACCTCAAACATATATATGTAACTCCAGTTAAGAACCAAACTGGTTTAGTGATACTGACCAGTGAAGATGCAAATCACCAGAAGCTGCCAACTAAATTGGTATTGTAAATGTGTTAAGGTTTTGAAACAACAAACATGGGTAGACAACCACACAATAGAGAAAAGTAAAAAAAATAAGGGAGACAAAAGAAACAAGCGGGGCAATACTGAAACAAAGTAGAGATATTAAACTAAACTGGGATCAATGACAACAAACTGAAAAAACAGACATAAATAACATGGAGGATTCTCAAGCAAAGGCAGATTTCCATTGGGTGAATAACATTCTGTGCAACACAGCTTTGTTTACAGATGTTAGAAATTGACTTCTGATGTTAAAAAAGCTGCATGCAAGTGAACAATGGTCAATGAATAAATAATTACAGAGGCACTAAAAGCCACTGCATTGTGACACTTTCAAGGAATGATAGGAATTCTATAGTTAGCTAGAAGAATGAAAAATATAAGTCATTCTTGGGAATATTAAATGAAAGTGGTCATAGAACATGGTAACAGTTATGAAGATTTCAGTGTACAGAGAATGGTGGATAAAAAGATGGTGGATGGGTTGGCAGAAAGGCACATAAGATAACCAGCAGTGAAACTTACGAACACAGAAAACAGATTGTTGTAGGGGAACAGGATCACCTGTGATGATCATGATAATAATGAATCATCCATCTTTCATATATGCTTATTATTAAATTTTAAAATTCAAATGTACAATTTTCTATAAATGTAATTCATTTCTGCTGTTAATTAATCATGAAATTAAATTCGATCATAAGTAGCTAAAACTTTGTATAAATTATATGGCACATTTTTAAACAACATTTATCACTTCATCACATTAATTTATCAGAGTTTTTGTATAATGATAATTTATTAAATCATACAATACAAAAACATGCCAAAAATGGTATCATAATTAAAACAGTTTAATATCTTAAAACTCCCCCGATGTGTCTCCACCTTGACGTGGTGGGGGAGCTTGCGTGTCCCATCGACCCCATTTGCTTGCTGATGGATGAAAAACTACATATCGGACAGCTTATGGGATAGGGACCAGACTAAGAGAGACACAACCTGCTGCTCTTCAGGTGAGACTGAGGATAGCAGTCTAAAATTTAAATCAGGCGCACGAAGGCAGAAGTTCTTGGTCCGGACAAAACACTAAAGGCTCCCTGTCGAGGGCTATGGTTGAACGCCTCTAAGCCACAAACCCTTGGACTTGAGAGCCGGGCCGATACCCACCTTTCGAAAAATAAAGGCGTGATACTGAGCAAGCTACATGCTCAGGTCTGATACAAGTTCGAAAGCTCTCAGCTGGGGGATATAAGAGATTCCCGGATGAGAGGGCCAGGCCGTTTCTCGTTCACCGCTGCACGAAGGTAAGGTGAGCGAGTACAAAAAGTCAAAAAAGTGCCCCAGTCGAAGAAAATGGCTGCGAAAACTGTACCTAACTCATAGAGAGTGTAGACAAAAGTGGAAGAACGTCTCAATGACGCAAAATGGAACGCACGGCGAGCGAACCTATTGCGTGGTCCGAAGTCAAAAGCAAAAGCTTACCGAGTGGGTGTCGCTCGCAGTCTGACCGTCCCTGGTGTGTGCTTGAGCGATCAGTGGCAAACGAGTTGCCCAACACATGGAAGTGAGGAACTAAATCAGCCATGAGCAGGACGTGGCAACTCCTCGGGTGAGCCCAGTCACAGAGCAATATGTGCCGGCTCTGCAATTATGGAAGCCTACTTGGATAGCGAGGGAATGCTCATGGTCTGCCCCTGCCTTCCCTTGAGGGCCGACCACGATGTCGTTCATCGTTCTATCTTGACCAGCTGAGATGTTAGCGACATCACAACAGTCCAACGTGCCTCGAAACCAGAGGAAGGCTAACCTCATTAAAAAATGCCCGCTGAAGTCGGAAGTGTCGTCCTACGGGTGGCAAACTAAAAATTGACACTACGCAATTACTGTCCGAGTGAAATGTCTCGTCCGAATGTCTCTCAGTGCTAGGAACAGCTCTGACTACCTAGTTTCCGAATGCCGCTCTTGTTCGGAACAGCTCTGACTGGGTAGATTTCCGAATGTCTGTTGTGCCTGGAAAAGCTCTGATGGGCGCAACGACAAGCACATGTCCGAAAACTCGCTGAGTGGATGCCGTCTGCAAACCTGTCTGGTTTGTGCTGGAATGACCCGGGGAAACGAAATGACCATATATTGAAGTGAGGATTTAAAGCGGCCATGAGCAGGACGTGACGATCTCCCTCGGTGAGCCCAGATCCAGGGTGTTATGTGTCGGCCCTGCAACTATGGAAGCAACCTTGGATGGCGGAAAATGCTATGGACTGTCCCTGCCTTCCTTTGAGGGATGACCGTTGTCTTCGACCGTTCAACCTTGGCCAGCATGGTTGCAGATGGCACCACAAAAGTGAGAGTCTCCCAGGAATGCTACCTGGTCACAAAAGCACTCTAAAGTCGATGTGTTGGCCTACGGGTTTCGGCCCAAGGGCGCATAACAGACACACCGCAATCACATCTGAAAAAACACTCCGGATGAACGAAAAGAAGAAGAAGAAGATATCTTAAATGTCAAATTATAATGGCGACAGGACATTTTGCACTTAATTGCATGTAACAGTAAAAGAAAAATTAGTATTTTGAAATGTATAATGGCCTAGAGAGACAACAGTGGAAGATAAACTCTATGGACCGCTGAATGAACTAAAAAAGACTGTTAGATTCATACAAGAGACGACATTGCAGTTATAGACATGTTTCAAGCGAACGAAAGAAGAAGAAGAAGAAGAAGAAATGTATAATAATTTTACAAGAGATAATGAATGCTTCAGCGTCATACTTTGCACAATGTAATAGTGATATGTTTTTTTTAAAAACTTTTTCTGTGGCTGTTGATAATCTCATGTGCTGATTTTAAGCAGGTTGTGGAGGAACAAAGCAACCGACAGAAATGAGTCTTACAATTTAACTGCAGGTTAAATAGGACAAAATACACTGGTGATTTTTTATAATCATCACATTAAAGCACATAAACTGTATCTCAAGGTACTGGTTGAATTAAACCCCTTGATATCTGTGTGTCATATTTAACATGCAGGTTAAATAGGACAAAATACACTTGTGATTTTTTATAATCATCACATTAAAAAACATAAACTGTATCTCAAGGTACTGGTTGAATTAAACCCCTTGATATCTGTGTGTCATATTTACAGTTATATTATTTATTACATCATCTCAAGTCTCTTCTAGAGGAAAGTGAACTGGTCCCTAACTGTATTCAGCAAATCCGCATACCTGTAGAACAAGAAAGGAATAATTTTAGTATGAATCGTATATAAGCTGTCACTATGGCTCACAATAAAGAATGTTGTAATTTTCACAGTGATTGTGGTATAGAATAACTGAGAGGCATAGACACATCTGCTTTAAGTAATAGATTCAACACTTCTAGAATTACAACCATGTTAGAGAAAATACTATTAGATTTTTCTACAATAAATGACCCCCCCCAAAAAAAAAATTAAAAAAAAAACTATTACATTTTCATGCAATAACTTAAATAAAACATTTCACACAACTGACACAGAAAAAAAATATAATTTGCTGCTAGGAAATCTCATATTGGCTGTGGAACAATCAGAACGACCAAGGGAACAATCAGAACGACCAATGGAACAACTAGAACGACCAATGAAACAATTGAAAAATTGATGCAGTAATATGGCTCCTGGCTTTGTCATGAGAGAGGTGCCTTGTCAGGCTGTCAAACTCAACCAATAATGAAATGAACAATTACTGTCTCCTGTAGGTCCAACTGGTCATCCTGTCAAACAGGAACATTGTACTTTAGCTGTGGACACAGTGAAGTGGAAGATATTCCACAACGCAGTGGACTTCAGGATAGAGAAATGTCGTCCCAAGTCAAACACCTTAGTCAAGCCGTGACAGCAGTCACTGATGGTAGACCATGATGTTATGTGAGGGTTGCTTTCTGCAGCAGAAAGAAGGGTGAGGAGACAGACCCAGCTGAGAAGCACAATGGGAGTAGTCGATAGGAAGAGTTGTTCTACCACTTTTTAGTGCATCAGACTTATTTTTTTTTTTAATGTTGCATATCCCTTACAGGACGTTGCAATTAACACCAGCATTTTTCAGCTACTATTGATGTACTACGCAAGTTATTCGTTCAGTAGTTTGCCATTGCTTTCTGAACGACCAGCTCACATACCCCCGTAAGTTACCAGAGTGGTGCGAATTGCTGCTGATTCTCGCAGCTGCTGTTTTCCCCACGTGGATATACAGGATTACAAACAATGTCGTTATCCCCTTGGCCAGGGAGATCGGCTGATTAGCTTTCCTTATTACCAGTCTCCCTCACCATCAGATGAATCCATTCCGACTTCTGAGGTACTAATATTTTACATCCCCAAGTCAAGGACGAGAAGTCAACATTTTTTCCCATCTAATCGGTGTTGGGGTTGAACCCATTATCTCTGCACCATCACATCAGAAGTTTAAGAGCAAGCACTCTTATCCATTTGGCCATGCTGACCTCCACAAGATGTATATAACCCAAACACAATCCTTCAGACAACATCCTCAATTTGTCCCAACCAAGATTTTCTTAGCTTGAATCTGTTTCCCCATTCTCTTGTTATTTGTACATGGATGGGGTGGGCTCTGCCTACGCCTATGTTATGATATACAAGTGTGCAACATAAATCAGTCCTTTTGGTCATTAAAGGGAAGACGAGCAAAAATCTCACTGTATTACAGTGTCTCAAGTGCATGCTAGAATAATATACATGGTTTCATTTTACAATTTATGCAACCTGTCTATTTGTGTGTTAACAACAGATAAGAGACGTAACGGCTGCAGCAGGATATAACAATACAAAATGAAAACAGCTAGGTATGTGTGACTCCTGTGAAAAGAGAGAGAAAATAAACACAGACACAGTGTTTCGATTGCGATCTGCAGGATTATGAATTGTATTCATAAACCCCTCCACCACACAGCAGCCAATAGGTAGGCAGTGATAGAAGTAGGAAGATATCAATAAACAGGAAAACAACAATCTGTCTGAACGTACCAACACCAGAGAGAGAGAGAAAAAATGCTGGAGATTTGAGCCAACCTTCATCGTGAAGACTGGGGTTTTTTTGTTTTTTATTTTGCGCTCGCTCGCTTTGAACTCAAGAGTAGTCCATACGCATTATTTATAGTAGTGATGGACTGAATTTTGCATGTGGATTAGCTTTCCCTATTAACACTGTCCATTGCCATCAGGTGAACCCACTCCAACTTTAGAGGTACTTGTAGTTTACGTCCCCAAGTCAAGGACGACAGGTCAACATTTTAGTCCAGCTGTCCGGTGTAGGAGTTGAACCACTTACCTCGGCATCAGCACACTGGATGTTTAAGAACACGCGTGTGGTATACAAAAACGTCTCTACTAACATCCGTCTATTGACTCCTTAAAAAATACTAATCCCAATTAATTACTGTTTAAGTACCTTACTTTTGGGAAAAGAAAACAGAGGAAAACTAACCCGTAGGGTAGCTTAATTTATTTAGCATTAGTTTAAAATGTGGCCTTAGTTGGGTTCCCGTACCTGGCCAACCGTCGTCGATCTGTTAAAACAAAGGAACTAGTGTAGCCATTTTGGTGCTGACAAACAAAGGAGACAGACGTGCTTTCCCTTCGGGGACAGGACATTTTAGCCTTAAAAACCATCATTCTCTGCAGCCATTGAAGAGAAGCAAGTGGTGGTTGGATTTGGTGGGACTGGCTGCATTGCCTCACTATCAACTGGAAACTGGGTAAACAGCCAAGAGAAAGTGGAAATAGCAATCTGTCCTAAACCTAGACTGGACCAATACCTCAATGTGTACTGCTGCACTCATTAGCTGCAAAAGCCAGCAAAAGGCCAATTCGAAGACAACTGACAACGTTGCTGATGAAGTCCTACTTCAGTAGGAATATCCAGGATGGACTTCAGGATCTAATAATCTACAAAGATGAAAATCAACAGAGTAACTGACAACAGTATATCGTCTGCTTTACTTCTGAGAAGTACCACCTGAAGCCTCAGCACTCAGCAACATCAGTGAAACTATAGGCAAATCCTACCAGTTACTAAAACTAGCAACAGTGAGAACCCTTCAACTGTCGGTTGGATTACCAAGTTGATATCCAACAATGGATAGGTCTTCGAAAGAAAGTCTCACAGCAGCAAAAGTCAAACATAAGGTACCAGACACTCCACATCGAGTTCTTGATATGAACACCAACTCAAACAAATGGGAGAAGACACTGAAACAACATAAGCCAATACAACCAAGGTACCAACTTAAGATCCTCTGAAACATAACTACACCAGATTACCTCAAGGATCCAAAACCTGAACACCATCAAAAAGACTATATGAAAGCAGGTAGCGGAGTAAATGCCTTTACACCTGCAACCAAAGGAAGCATCTGATTGCTTGCAACCCTGGTTATGTGTTGAAAGTAATATTCTTCAGTTCCACGCAGCAGATAAATCCTGGAAATATTTCCAGATGAACGAAATGAATAACAAGCAGCATTGTATTTCTACACTGAAAGGAAACTACTGAATCAGAAATCTTTACTGGTCACATGTCAGCCTAAATGCCAACAACTGTGGAATAGGGTATAGACTGGTGACTAGGTGGGTGAAACCTCTGTGTGAGCCAATTTGTGATTCGGATAGTTAAAGCCGAAAAGCTGAATGGACGTCGACTTTTCATCAGACCTGATGATAAACGGAATTACCTTCTGCAGAGCTTAAGTGAAACTCCTGAAGTATGACCAATCTGAGGCCCCAAATTTTCACAAAGGCACCGAGCCATTTGTAGCAGAAGATTCGTGAATTCAGCCCCAATGGAGGGGATAGGTGGTGAATTTATTTCCTTATATGGATTATAATTATTCAGCAGCCAACTTCAGTGGACATTAGAACATGACTGTGAGTAATTTATTTCTGTCCCGGATAATTATGGACATTAACTGCTTCGCACTGGAGAAGAATACCTACCCGCAACACTAAAGGAATACTATAATTAATTAGTTTAATTATTAGTACAAACTGCTTTTTATATGTGTTTTTTTCTATGCCATGGATGTAACAGGTCAGTAGTTTTTTTCAATGAAGGTTATGGTATAGCATTTTGACACCAACTCATTATTTTTAAATATGATAATTGTAAAGGGTGTCAGAAACAACTGTTTTATATGTTGGGTTCTATGTACTTAGATCATTATTTGCTTAATTATGTAAGGTGGGTCCAGGAAAGTTGACCCAATTTGTGGTTGTTGTGTTGTTTGTAATAACATTGTTCTTTCCTTGGGAAAATGGGGTAAATTTGTTTTGACAATGCAAATCATTCCCATGCCTGTGCATAAAACTCAATGTGACCATTACAATTTCATGTATGTACTATTACAGATCTTGATTAATATCTGAACTGTTTGTCCAAAATTGTTGATGTGTACATCAAGTAAATGTGATGTCTGTTCAACAGTGGTTGTTTACATGTTGTGAACAATCAATATCCTCTAACATCATCATCATCATCATCTTCCACTTCTGCCGTCAAGCGTCGTGGGGAGGAATAATTTGCGTTCCAGCGCCCGGTGGACGGCACTGGATAGTGTCAATCCGTGAGGTTGTACAATGTCTCTGATGTCAGTCAATCCATTTTCTTCTTGGACGTCCTCGTGGTCTCGTCGCAGATGATCTTTGATGTAAGGCCAGTGATGGTAGTTGCTGATGTTGCATTCTAATGACATGGCCAAACCACTTGATCTTCTGTCTGTCAATAAATGTGGCACAAGGTGTTGATCCCACAGTCTGTCTGATAGTAGCATTTCTTACTCGGTCTCGGATTGTTAAGTTGGCAGCTCTCCTCAGGCATCTCATTTCGCAGGTGTTGATTTTGCGAAGGTGTAATTTGGATAAAGTCCAGGTTTGAGATTGGTAGCATAGGGTTGGTGTGAATATACTGTTTATTATCTGTCGTTTTGCGGACATTGGTATGTTTGGATGTTTCAGTAAGGGTGATAGTTGATATGTAAGTGCACTAGCTTTTTGACATCTGATTTCAATTTCTCTGTCCAATCTGCCATCTTCTGTGATCATACTTCCAAGGTATTTTAATTCTTTAACTTGTTTCAGAGGTGTGTTATTTATCTGTATATTTAGTGGGCCTGGCGATCTGCTAACTTGCATTACTTCGGTTTTGGCTGTGTTTATACTCATATTGTATCTGCTGCAGGTTGAACTCAGATTAGTAATATGATTTTGTAGTCTTCTTCTTCTTCTTTCGTTCGCTTGAAACATGTCTACAACTGCAATGTCGTCTCTTGTATGAATCTAACAGTCTTTTTTAGTTCATTCAGTGGTCCATAGAGTTTATCTTCCACTGTTGTCTCTCTAGGCCAGAAGGTTCGCCTGGATACGTTGTAGTTTGGGCAATCCTGGAGTATGTGCTCTGCTGTCTGTGACGCCAAACCACATGTGCACATGGCTGAGTCACCAATCTTGAATTTTGTATTTTGTAGTCTGCCCTCATCGCTGTAAAACAGGCACTGATCATCTGCAAATAGAAGTTCATTTATTCCCTGTGGGTCAGTTGTTTCATCTGGAGTAAAGAGTTCTAAATTTTCTGAATCTGGTCTGTCGAGACTTGCTTCTTTGGAAATTCTGTCCATGTAGATATTGAATAGCAGGGGAGAGAGCACACATCCCTGCCTCACTCCTGTATTGACTGTGAACATATCTGATATACCTTCCTGTGTTCTTACTGCACTTTGGCTCGAGTGGTACATGGCTATGATGTTTTCTAGCAGTTGCCCTTCTATCCCATAGTCTTCAAGGATGGTCCATAATTTGTATCTGTCTACTCTATCAAAAGCCTTTTCCTGATCTACAAACACAATATTCTGCTGGTCACTATATTCAATAGTTTTTTCACAAATTTGTCTAAGTGTAAATAATGCATCAGTGCAACTTTTACCTTTCCGAAAACCGAATTGTGCTTTGCTTAACTGTTGTTTAACTATTGGTCTAGCTCTTTGTTCCAAAGGTTTTGCATACATTTTCCCTATATGGCTTAGGAGTGATATACCTCTGTATGTTTCGCACTCTCTCATATTGCCTTTCTTTTTCCATATTGGTACTATTATTGCCTGTTGCCAATCATCTGGGACTTTTCTTTCTTCCCATGCTATATTAAAAAGTCTTGTTAGCCATTTAACTCCTGCTTCCCCACAGGCCTGAATAGCTTCTGTGGTTATTCCATCTGGACCTGGTGATTTGTTTTTAGGACTTTTCTGTATAACTGCTTTGACTTCTGCAGGTATGAAATTTGGTTCTTGCTGTCCCTGGCGTTTAGGCACAAAAGTGAGGTTTCCTATGTTATCTGTGGGGTTAAGTAGTTCTTGAAAGTATTCTGCCCACCTTGCTAGTCTTTGTTGTGGATTAAATATTGGTATTTTTTTCTGTTTATGATGGTGGTTGGGTTGTAACATGCATCTCTGTTTCTCATTGTGGTGACACGTTTATAAAATTCTCTTGGGCAGTCTTTGCTAAGGGTCGCCATCTGTTCACCGTATATTCTCCAGGATTCATCTTTAGATGCTCTAATTGTTCGTTTGGCATTACGTCGTGCTATTATATAAGTAATATAGTCCTGTTCAGATTTAGTTGTGATCCACTTTTTGAATGCTACCTTTTTTTTGAATATGCTATCTTTAACTTTGTTGTTCCACCAGGCTGTTCTTAATATCCTCTAACACTATAGACAAATTAAAAGGTGATGAAGTGGGGAGGGAAACCTACACACAGATGCCATTGTTTCAAGGATTGAAGTGTTTTCTCCTGGTGTTTGTGGTAAATATCCCTGATCATCTAGCATTCTAAAAGTGACCAGAGAATCATTAAATCCCCTAGACACTTTTAACAAAATATTCTCATAAATTAAAATCTACATCCCACAACGCGTTCTTACCCATTCTGCCATGCGAACCTGCGAGACTGGTTTAATTGTAAAAAAAAAATTAAAACCACAGAATATTAAATAAATAAGCACACTGATTAAGATATGAAAACAATTCAACAAATTAAACACGTTGGCTAAAATCGAAACGACACAGTAATGTGCAGAGATCTGGCCATTGGGACCAAGAAATACAATTAAAACAAAAACGACCCATTAAATCATATGCCAGAGGATCTTGGTGGGCCACTTAGGACTGAAAGGTTCCTATGTGGAAATATGAGGCTCAAACAACAAAATATATGTTAATCAGCAAAATCAAACCATTTTTATTTACCTTATTATGTCATCATCTGTGATTTCATCAATAGGAAAAGGTACTTTCTTCCATTGTTTGTACTGTCTGAGCTCAGACTGATTATCAGTCTTGAACATGACATGATCAATTCCAATTGCAACAAAATGAACATTCTTATATTTAATCATGCTGCCAAGAGGGTTGAAGCACTTCTTTCCAAGCGCAGTTTCACCCATGCATTTTACTGTTCCCACAAAGAAAAGTTCATCCATAGGCTTAGGTGGCTTTGGGTCATTCTTGATTTTTTTCAGCAAATTCCTTTAAAAGAATAAAAGCCATGCAAAATGTAATTTTAAGTGATCTATTTAACTTTTAGTATACTGTGCGCCACCTTAAGTGGCTCAGATATAAACCCAAATTTACTAAACTCCACTTATGGTCACCATCATCAAGTGCCATGCCAGCTGATGCAGGCGTTCATGGCTTTCCACACACCATGGGCTTTGGTGTTCTGGATCAACTCTGCTGATGATATTCCTCCATGCCACCGTTTCAATCCATCCAGCATCATTTCTCTTGGCCTGCCTCTGCCTTTGATCTTTCCAGTTGTCACGATGTTCTCCAATGCCTCTCTTCTCATCACACGATGAAAGAAAGCTGTTTGTTTCTTTCTTATTGTTGTATATAATGTTTTAGTTTCATTGCCTCTTTCAGGCAATCGTTGTTAGTTACTCTGGCAGTCCAAGGAATTTACAATGTTCGTCTCAGGAACTACATCTCTGTTGCTTCCAAGTTCTTCCTAATTTGTTTATTTACATTCCAAGATTCACTGTCATACAGAAAACAGGTTCTATATATCATTTCAGCACTCTCTTTCTTACATTCAATGATAGTGACTTATTGCATAAAAAGTCGCTTAAAAGTCGATAGGGTCGACTTCATTGCAACGGGTTTTTATCCCATATGGCTCAGTCTCTTTCCGCAGCAAACTGCCGAAAGCGTCGCTCAAAACACAAATTCTGTAGCTTCAGCGATGACCCCAGGAGTCTCCGAAAAAAATGCACTCATGAACCGAAGAACGTTGCCCAGAATCGAATCCACAACCTTCGGAGCCCGAGTCAGACAGCTTGATCACTTCGCCACGGAGACTCCCTAAACTGAAATGCAGATTTTGCTTGCCCTATTCTGCTCTTAATCTCTGTTGTGCATTTTCCATCTGATGTTATAAATGCCCCTGGGTATTTAAAATTATCCAATTGGTTAGCAATTATATTTTACATTTTGGTGTCACCTTTCCATTTATGGTAGCTCAAGAAATTACAAGTCGATCTGAAGAAAAGACCTTAAAATTATTATTCCTAAGCATACTATTACCAAGCAGGAACCTCATGAAGAGAACTAAAGAAATATCAGTGAATCAACAAGCAAGAAAAAGAAGTTGCACTGGGTGGGCCACACATTGTGAAAACCTGATAATGGCATAACTAGAAAGTCCCATGTCTATAACCCACAGGGTCAATGAAATATAAGACTTAAAATACACAAAGAAGAGAATTAGAAACAAAGATGAATAGTCTGGGTAGGACATGGGGGGAGCTGAAAGAGAGGGCAAACAATAGGATGGCATGGCAGGAGTTAATTGAGTTAATTGAGGAGCTGGACTGTGCTGGAGCCTATGCTCCAATGGGGGAAACAGGGCAGAAAAAGAATCATGAAACATACATTTACACATACAAAAAGCTTGAAGTTGTTTAGCACAAACATTAAGAGTAAATTGATTTAGCTTTCAATTTTCAATGTTATAAATAAAGAAATTCGTAACAAAACACACTGTTCTGTAATTTGAGGCCTTTAAATCTCACAGTAATTCATGTCAATTAAAAATAAAAACCACTGATCATCTTCTGTGAGTTAGATAAATTATGAAAGTATTTGGAACAAATCATGTATAGAAGACTAGGAACAAGCAAACAAAAACAAAAAGCATGTATAACGCCAAAAACCATGGAATAAATTGAAGAAAAAACAATAAAAGCAGATTTAAATAATACCAAAATCATTTTTTTTAAATATATAGAGGCTAACAAAGTAGTAAGGAATCGATACAGGTAGATAAAAGACACAATTTAAGTGGCCTAACAGAAGTAGCAGCAGCAAGAAAAAACTTCAGTAATCTTTACAGAACCACAAGGAAAACAGTAGAAAAGTACTATGTGGATTGATAAAATATAGTAATGGGAAAGTTCTCACCAACATTAATAATCGAATGAACAGATTGGACAAATACTTTGAGGAACTTCTGAGCAGACTGGTTTCAAAAGACACTTCAGATATCTAGCCTGCAGAAGTGAAGCTGGATACCATTTGAGAGCAGTGGTGAACTGGGTCTAAAAGTATTGGTTGTAAGGAAACAATCTACTTAAAGGACATTACCACATTTAACGTATTGTCGTATGTTTAAGGTGGTCCACATGATCAGGGTACCAAAGGGTCCACTTGCCATAAGGCAAGCTGACACCCTGGCCAGTTTGTCACTGATTGTGAGAAAGCATCTAAAGAAGAAATTAGAAAATATATCAAACTGCTGAAGGATAGGAAAACTGCTGGTTCAATTGAGTTGAGTTGAGTTGAGTTAAGAAACGAAATCACTGCACTCAGGACATTCCCATACGTGCTCAGTCCCCTCGTTCAACAGCCAGCGAAGAGTCATACTACTAATCGTTCCCACCGCTATCTGATTAAAAGTTCTCCTGGTCTTCCCTCTCAGTTTTGAGATTCTTCCAGAACCACTGCCGATCCCCCGCAATCTCATTCTTTCCACATATGGGTTCTCAATCTGTTCCTCCGCCTTCTCCACCTGGTCCCACAAGCGCACGACCACCTCCCCCTTGTCCATAGGCAAAATACCACCAAGAGGTGCATTCCCTGCTAGCCTATCAGCCTGTTCATTCCCCCGTACACCCGCATGGCCAGGGCAAAATATCCATACAATTCTCACAATCTGTGACCTCTGAAGCGACGAGAGCCATTCCACACGAAACATTCCTTTCTCCACCTTGCTAAGCATACTCTTTGAATCCGTAATGAACACAACGTGTGTTGCAGTAGTCTCCTCTAGCCACCGGAATGCCGCTGTTACTGCCTCCACCTCCATTCTCATGCTGGAGGTCGTAGTCTCATATGCCAGGCTCTCCTTTTTCAAGACTCGCCCATTAGCCTTTGCAATAAAGCCCCAGCCACTACGTCTGTTTCTCACCACTGACCCATCGGTGTAGATGACTATGTCACCTTGATGTGTGTTGCTCTGGATCAGCTGTTGCACTTCAAACTCAGTGCGGCCCGCTGCCCATTCTCTGCACTCACGACCCAGTGTTATTATTACATTGTGCCAGTCCGTCATGTCTTCCGGAACTTCAACCCACTCTCTTTCACGATTGATGGTCTCTAGATCACACACCTGACTTATAGAAAGTTCTGCCTGTGCCATCCAGGACCTGCCTCGTCTTAGTCTATGACCCTTTACCATATCCATTGCTGCATGCAGCGGGTGATCCCTGTCTGCGGCAACTCTCAGGTACCATTTGGCCTGAAGGACCCTATGCCTATCCGTCATTGTAGGTAGCGCCAGGATATGCCTCATGCAGATAATTGGTGTGTCCTTTGTGCACCCCAGTATTAACCGCATGGCAGCATTCTGTATGCGCTCCAACCTTTCAAGCTGGCTTTTTGATACTGTCAGCAGCCCCAAACCATACTCAATGACAGAAATTATTAACTGCTGAAAGAGCCTGTACAGCATCCTCTGATCTACCCCGGTTGCTGCCATAGCCCTCAATGCATTAAGTCCCCTACCAGCCTTCACCACCAAAGCCTCCACATGATCCTTAAAAGACAAACACCTGTCAAAGGTGATACCCAAGTACTTCAATTTACTCTCTCGACTAAGAGGACATCCATTCAACATAATACATGGGACATCTGCCTTGACGATCCGGTTATCCAGGGAGTACCACACAACTGATGACTTGTCTGGGTTTATAATGGCCCCTGCATCTCTGCACCACTCCGTCACCTTGTTTACCGCCACCTGTACGTCTTTCGCCAAACTGGCCCTGTCTCTGCCCTGTCTGTACACCAGCACATCATCTGCAAATGTCAAGATTCTACCCACACCTGGTGTCTCAATAGCACCAGGGACAAGGCAGATCCCTGCGGCAACCCAGGTGTAATAGTACAGGGGTCAGAAATCCAGGTACCCATGCGCAGTGCAACCTTACGCTCATAAAGGACTGCCACAACCCATCTAACAAGGCAAGGGCAGACCTCCAAGTCCAACTGTGTATGTATTAACCGATCATACCTAACCCTGTTATATGCATCCTCCAGGTCAAGAACTACCGCCACTGTCTCCTGTTTATCCTGGAAGCCCTTGTAGACATCAAATGCAAAAGTTGCAGCATTGGCCCAGGTGTCCTTTCCAGGCCGGTAGCTCCTGAGTCCTTGGGGAAGCAGATTCCGACTTTCCAAATGTTGCTGGAGCCTGCGTGCTACTATCTTTTCGAGGACTTTGCTATACATGTTTTGCAGGGTTATGATTCGGTATCCATTAAGTCTGGAGTGATCCTTACCTGGCTTTGGGAGTGGGACCAGGTAGCTATGCAGCCAATCTATTAATGCTTAGGTTGAAACAAAGAGCCATCTCCTCCAAGTCCCCATCCTTTATGTTCCTCATATGGGAGTACCTCACCCCATCTGGACCTGGCGCTGTGTCTTTAGCCCGCTTCAGTATCTGTCTAATGTCCTCCATTTTAATCTCACAGTCCCCCTTCCTGGTGACCCGTGACAAGGCTTCTCTGATGTTATCTCTAATAGCCCTATCTTGCTGATCCGTCTGTTTTAAAAATCGTGCAAATAAAGCCTCACCTTTGTCCTTGTCAGTTGTCATAGGTCGGTTATCATCATACACAGTGCCATGTGTACCAGGCATCCCCTGTCTCTTCATCTGCTGGTGCAGCCTCCAGAATTTTCCTAATGTCGCATCCCCACCGACTTCATTGATAAACTGTTCCCACTTAATCCTCTTTGCCTCTGCTGCCTGGAGTTTGAAATCCTGCACCTGTACTTTCTTATACCTTTCAGCCTGTTCCAATTCTGTGTCAACTGAATTGGCTGCTGTCTGCATCCTCTGTCAATTCCTTATGGCCGCCCTCTTTTCCTTCCATGAATTCTCAACCTCGTGTCCACCATGGTGGTTGATTAAAGATTCATCTTGTTCGTTTAAATCTTCCCTGTGAGCTAAGGTGCCCCAAGAGCGAAGAGTGATCGCGATCATAACTGAATGCCCTGCGAGCTCTTATAGCCCTAACTGTGCTGGACTTAGGTATCAGCACAGAACAGGGGAGGTGGTCACTTCCATGGTCTCCAAGGACGCTCCATTTTATATCTGATGCCGCCTGTTGGGATAAAAGCGCCAGGTCGATGGCTGTGTCAGGGTCCTCTGGTCTCATTGCTAGCCTAGTGGGTGTCCCGTCATTTAGACAGACAACATCCGTCTCAAGCAATATATGCTGGTTCATATGTGAAAAACCTATTAAAGCCAGTATAAACACCTCAAATGAATTAATGCACAAATTGTTTAGTAGCATCTGGGTGACCAAAGAAATACCAGCAGACCGGAGAGAAGGGCATTTTGTAAAGCTGCCAAAAAGGGGACAGAAAAAAGTGTGCAAAATTATAGAAGAATAATATTACTGTCAGCTTCTGGGTAAATATTAATGATGTGAAACATGACTTTCAAATGCTGTCTACCCATTCAGCAAGGAGTCTGCCATATACAAATTTATGTAGTATGTTCACGGAGTCTAATATTCAAAACAATGTTTTCCCGTAGTGAATTTGAATAACGAAGACACAAACAATAGATTGCACGATTTATTGCCTGGCATATTTCGCTGCATCTCGTCAGGTACATACTGCAGAACTCACACAACTTACGTGAAATTAACTAGATAAATCCTTCAAGTTGAAATATACACAATTTCGCACAGTAATGTCGATTGTCTACCACGGTAATTTTAAGCTGACTAACATGTCTTTCTGTTTACACAATTCTGGCTTGCGTTGATAGATCATAATTGCTTCTGCAAATTTTAACAAGCGAGTATTCTGTGTTCTAAACAACACGCGAAATGCAGTCTCTCTGGACACAACATGGCGACTGGCAACAATGTGCCTGCCGATTGAAGACGCCGGGAGCTTCCGGTGTGTCGGCTCCTCGTGGCTATCATCTCCTGTGTGTTGTATCTTGTTGACCCATTGAGGTATGTGTTCTAACACCCGTTTGTTAAGCTGTCTCTCCGTTCGGCCAATGTAAACGGCCTGGCATCTACATGTGAATTGGTAAATACAATTGTTTGTGGCGTACAGAGGAACAGGCTCTTTGACTGTTGGTGTAGGAATGGGTACGGTTTTACATCTAATGACTGGAGTTGCCGCACAGAATGTTTGACCTACTGCTGTAGTAAGCCGGTCTTGTAGACGTTGCATTACGTCATCCCCTCGAAAGGTTAGCTGGATGAATACCTTGAGTTTAGGGACTGTAGTTACGTCTGCTTTGGGTTTGGGCTGTTGGCAATGGCGCTTTATAAATCCTGTGGAGTACCCATTCAGGTTTAAGACATTCTTCAGAGTTTCAAATTCCTCTGTCAGTGTGTCCTGGGTGCATATCTTTCTAGCACGGTCAAACAAGGTCCGTACTAAGCCCCGTTTGTACTGGACAGGTGTGAAGCTCTGAAAATTTAGGTATTGGCCAGTCCATGTTTCTTTGCGATACACCGATCTTTGAATTGTGCCGTCTGCTCTACGTCTCATTAGAATATCTAGGAACGGTAACGCTTCGTTGTGTTCGTGTTCCATAGATAGAGAGATGTTTTTATGCGTCTTGTTCATTGTGGCCTGAAACGATGTTGCTTGTAGCTCGTCTGTGGTGATGATTAGTATATCGTCCACATAACGCCGGTAAAAGGCCAAGTTGTTGATGTCTGAGGATCTCTTTTCTTCTAAGTGTGCCATGAAGATGTCCGCTAGAATAGGACCAAGAGGACTCCCCATGGCCACTCCGTCAATTTGGCGGTATGACTTAGTTTGAAAATTGAATTGGATGTTGGCGGTACATAGTAGTAGTAGCCTCTCCAGAATAGGTGTTGGTATGCCTAATTTTAGTTGTTTGTCTTCAATGCGTTCCCTTATTATTTTCACTGTCTCCTCTAATGGAACGTTAGTGAATAGGGAGGCTATATCCATGGATGCCATGTGTTTGTTATTTATGTCCATAGTATCCAATAATTCCACCAGTTGGAATGTATCTCTGAGTATTTTTGGATCGAAGGACTGTCGTACTGGTTTTAACATTTCGGCTAACCATCTCGCCATTCGGTGATCAATCGACATTACTGTGCGAAATTGTGTATATTTCAACTTGAAGGATTTATCTAGTTAATTTCACGTAAGTTGTGTGAGTTCTGCAGTATGTACCTGACGAGATGCAGCGAAATATGCCAGGCAATAAATCGTGCAATCTATTGTTTGTGTCTTCGTTATTCAAAGGAGTCTAATATGATGATTATGATTTTAAATTATATAAGCTCAATCCTTACCAGAGCAAAGCAGTATGTGCGACCTTGCTGAGATCTGATGAAATGCAGAGTACTTCATGAGGGAAAATTAGATACATTTGAAATAAAAATAGAATTGAAACAGGGTTATCTTTCGTCACCTCTTTATTATTGCTCACTAGACTGGATTATGATGATAAAAAATAACTACTGCCAGAAATGGAATTCAGTGGACTCTGACAGAGATCCTGGGATCTGGACTTCACTGTCCCACAAAAAATCAGATGCAAGATAAACTAAACACACTTGATGAGAGGTCACAATAGTTAGGGCTAAAATTCTTAAATACATACACATCAATAGAGACGCGATACTTCTCGTAGATTGTCCTCATTTCAGTGTTAGAAACTGATACTTTCCTACACATTGAGCATACCTGAAATAAAAATATTATTACAATCATTCCTAATATGATGAATATACAATAGCATGTGCTTAGTAAAATATATGTCTAAAAGACAGTAGATGTTACCACTACATTAAGATTGGTTAGACACATATCTTGCATGTGCATGCATGCAGGTGTGCACACATACACAAGCGTGCATGCACACCACACAAACACACACACATAATCATTGTACTATGAACATTGGGACCATGGTATCATAGTGGCAGTCTCGTCTGCCAGCCCTGTGTTCATGTGTTTGAATCCCCATGGAGAATGGAGGGTTTTTTTAAAAACTCATCTGGACTTCCAGGTTGACCCAGCCTTAAATGGTCTCAACAATTTTCCAGGAAGTAAAGGCAGCCAGTTTGGTATTAACCAAATCATCTATCAATTATGAGAAGCATTCTATACTCACATAATTCTCAAATTCATTCGTACTGTTTGTTTGCAAACGATCACTTTCATTGTAAACAGAAACCCCCCATAAGTTCCAATTTCCTACCATATAAAAGTCACAAAATCTGTGAAATCAAGTGAAATCTCAACACAAGGAACTAACTCTATAGCACCAGCAAGGATCGCCATGTCAGTATACCACAATAGCAGATGTTACTAATATTCTTGTGTGGGTCGGTTTTCTAATTTTAAATTCACTCTGGGCAGCTGCCTATTCGATTTGCCATGTTATTTCCAACTGTTGGGCATTTTTTTAATGTTTACATCATGACATCATGTACATGAGTTCTCCAATCCACTTAAACAAAATAAATCACCACTGTAAATAAGTTTTATCTGGATTGTTTGTGAAGGCTCTGTGTTTGTTCCTTTACATATGTACTAAAGATGATGCACGCCCATGGTGTCACAACTAATTAATGTTTGCAACGTTACTGCCAGCGACTTTACACAAGATATATCCTGCCCTTATCACAAGCATATGGTAACAGATCTAGGCTAACAATAATATTCTGCCCTTATCACAGGCACATTGTAACAGATATAGGCTAACATTTATATTTTGCCCGTATCGCATGAATATGGTAACAGATCTATAGTAATAATTATATTCTGCCTTATCACAGGGATATGGTAACAGTTCTAGGCTAACAATTATATTCTGCCCTTATCACAGGCATATCATATCAGATCGTGATTTTTTTTCATGTGGACTTCTAGTAATACAATTTCCCCTGGTCTCTGGGTAGTGAGATCGGACGCTCGTGTGTATTGTGGCGCACGTAAAAAATCCCTTGGCATTTGGAAATCAAAAAAGAGTAGCCTAACGGTGCTACCCAAAATTTCAAGTTAAAAATCTACCCAAAGTATTTCAAGATCCTCGCCAGTGCTACGGAGTTCATGCACTGAGCTGAGTTTCTCCAGACTCAGGTTTGAGTTAGGAGGAGAACGGAGCACTTATGGGTTGCTCCCATGTGCCGTGATGTTGATCCATCGACTAAACTAAACTATATCATAACAGATCTAGGCTAACAATTATATTCTGCCCTTATAACAGGCATATCATAACAGACCTGGGCTAACAATTATATTCTGCCGTTATCACAGGCATATGGTAACAGATCTAGGCTAACAATTATATTCTGCCCTTATCAAGGTATATCATAACAAATATTGACTAACAATTATATTCTGCCTTTATCACAAGCATATCATAGCAGGTCTAGAATAACAATTATATTATGCCTTTATCACAGGCATATGGTAACAGATCTAGACTAACAATGTTTCCACTAACATCTGCTAACTGCCTATGAACTGGTCATTAGCTTGGGGCCAAGTGTTCATGCCATCTCATGCTCTCAAGGTTGTGATTCATTTTCAGAGTACATCATTGAGGCTGCGGGTACAATTTTTATGGAGATCCCTGGTTGTTACTGCTGGAGTTACAGAATTTGTGTCACGTGTGATGTTTGTGACAGGCAGCTTGCCATTCTGGGATGAGACTGAGCCAGATGGAAGAAAACCTGGTGCAATGAAGTCAATCCTCTCCCCTTTAACTTTTTAATCTGCTTGATTTCTGGTATGTGTGTAAAATATGTTTTAGTAGTTACTTAAAACTATCTTGATCTAAATATCATATTGTATTTATATGAACAATATCCTGTTTAACCCTTCTGGAATATTTAGTGTCCATTGTTATTTTATATAGTGAATGTGTATGTATTTCAAACTTATACTTTTGCTATTTTATTTTGTGTAGATTATATAATGTCTTTCGGTTAATTCTGATATTTATATAGTGTGGTATTCCTCTTAACTCCTATCAGTACATTTATAGATTTTCAATAAATGACTTAAATTAGTATTTTGCTCTACAATAATGATCCCCTAAATAGGAATTTTTATTTTTGTGGTGTATTGATTAAGCTGTACATGCAGTTTTCAAGGACTACCTGTCTATAATGTATTTTCCATTGTCACTGGCTTATTGTGAGCAATATACTCTGTTTTATCATTTGGAGTTCATATTTCTTGCACTCAAAAAATAGTGTTCTATATTATTCTATTTTTGGCATTCAGCATAATTGTCTTGTTTTAAATAGTAAAATAAGCTATTCCAAGTTAAGCATCAGTGATTTTTTATTGCAGAGAATTGTTTTATATCTTTTCCACTATTTGGGAGGTTATTTCCACTTATACCATGTTGGAGAGGTTTTATTCACATCTCTTTTATTCTAACAATGGGGAGGTTTTTAACTCCTCCCATATCCATTATTGAAGAGATTTTGCTGGCTTCTCTCTTTTTCCATTCCGGTCAGTTTTTTGTTTTTGTCAGATTTACTTTTTTCTTCCAGTTATATATTTTTTTTCCAGCTCAACATATGTATTGTTTGACTAGGTTTTGAAATTCTTTGTCACTTTCTAGATGCAGGCACTCTTTTATTGTCATGTCATGTTATTTTCTTGTTTGGAAGTATTCTTGAAGCTACTTTCATTCCTTATTATATTTGCTACATAGCAGTAGATGTTCTTCTATGGGTATTATTTTCCATACACTCTGTGCATATGGGATTTTCTGCTTTGTCCTTTTAGTATTCAAGCCTGATTCACCACAGGATTTTGTTTGTTTGTATGTTTGTTTTGTCCTTTACTTCTAATCGGTTCTCTTACATTTTGGTATGAATGTCAACCTAAAGTGTTTTCTATTATTTTCTCAATTTTTCGTTTATGGGAGCATTAAACTCCCTTTACCCTTTTGTCTTGTATATTATTTCTGCTTTTTGTTCCAGGTTTTGCTGAACTGCCTACTTTCTCATTTAAATGTATGTCTCTATGTCTTCGTATCCACCCAATTGTGACCTGGCATCCCATGTTCTTTAGGTTTGTAGCCAGTACTATTATTTCTTTTCCTTCTTTCCCCTCGTGTGAAATTCTGTAGTGTTTGCACTGAGGGTTCAGAACTGGTGTTGAGCCTTCTGTTAAAGATAATGCAGGATGTGTTATTGAGTTTGGGGGTTCTGTCTGGCATGTGCAAGTGGGGGAATGTATTAAGTTGAGGCTATACCGCTGTGCTTGCAGATGACAGTGTTCTGTAAAGTCTGACGATGGTGGTTTGTTTGTGATGTAGAAAGTGTGGCACCTGCTCAATGCTAGTGGATTATATTGGATGACATGATTTCTATATTGATGTTATCTCATTTACAATGACAAGTTTTAAAAAAAAATAGTAAAGGACTCTTTTTCACATGGTTTAAGGTGTATTGAGCAGGTGGTCCAATTTAAAATTCCACCTTTAGGTGAATTCAAATTACGACCACCTGGCGTCAGACAAGAGTCTATCATGGTTTCCAATTAACAATGTATTAAGAATTCTTCTGCTGAAAAAAAAAAAAAAAAATTCTGTATACAGTGTCATTTCTGTATTCCATACTTACTATCTCAAATGGATAATCCAGCTGCCTTTTTTCTGCCTGCTTATCCAAAGCAGCAGACAACAATGCTTCAAACATATCTTTCTGATGTCTTTCGATGGCAGCTGTAAACTCAATTTGAGGCATTCTTCTGATACTTTCAATGGCGGCCTTCATCAACTCAGCTTTTCTTCTATTCATACTTTCCTTTAGAAGTACCCGTGGTAAGCCTAGCAGGACTGATACACCATTGAGTGCTCTACTTCTACCTGAAATATGGTTCAATTATTTTAAAAAAAAAACACTGCACTTAGCCAGAGTATTCAACAATACATTTTTGTGAAGGGGAAAAATAATTTCAAAAGAGCTCTTCTTTATCAATTATATTAAAGCAATAGGTACACAGATCTTCACATCTTTAGTAAAATAGGTCAAGGACACTTTTACACGCCTTAAGGTGCACTGGTCATATAGTGCTAGACCCATGTTTTTATAGTTGGGTGATAAGGTCAGCATCACGGCAACTGATTTTACTTTCCAAGACATTGCCTGGTACCCATTTTAGGCTGGGTCGACCTAGGATCCTGGTCAATTAAAAAACAACTTGAATCCACCTTCACATCTTTAAAAGAGGCAATGTTGAAATTGTTCTGAAACTTATGTAGATTATTCCGCTGAAAACTTTAAGAGTTAACTAATTCAATGCCAAACAAAACGTAGATTTGGACCAAAAATTGCACACAATCAAACAAGTAAATATTATAATGTAAATTTCCATCCACTGAGCACTAACTTGTGGAAGATACCACGAAATAAAACAAATAAGGCGATGACCTCAGTATGGCGATATATCACTCTTTTATCCAAATGGTAGGTCACATTTGGCAATATATTATCCTTCAGCGCTGAATCAGTTAATAAAAATACAGTTAGCACGGATTGAGTAGGCTGTTATGTATGAGAGGTGTATTAATTGTGGTTGGAGAACGTGAACTTTACTGTTGATGGGTATCATTTCTTACACTTTTGCTGTCTTCTTTTCCTTTCTTACTTTTATTCACTCTTTTATATTAACTTTATGTAGATGCATGCATACTGTGTTGTGTTTTTTTTCTTGTTACTGAGAATGATTTATCTGCTGTTAATGACACCATTGAAATGTTTTATCTGCTGTTAATAACATCACTGGATCCATACTGGCATTTTATAAAACATTTAAGGACCTTTTTACATCCCCTGAGGCATTGGGTATATGGTGGTAGTCCCATATTGGTATACATCGATCCACACTCTAAGGGTGATGTGGCCCTGCCTACTGCTTTTACTTCTCAGGACATTTCTTGGTATCCTTTGTAGGCTGGGTTGACCTGGAAACCCACTAAAAACTCCACTTCAATGGGGATTTAAAGACATGACCATCAGGCAAGTGGAGCTTTCACAGCACTAGAACATTTATGGAAGTCACACCAAACTTCACACCAAACATGGAGAACAACTAAACAATTATTAACAAACTACAAATATTTACTAATTGGTGCCTGCACAGAATAGTGGGAATAAAATGGTATGAAGAATTATCAATGAAGAGCTCATGATGAGAACTAAACAAATCCCAGTGAACTAAGAGGTGAAGAAAAGATGCTGGCCCTGACACACTGAGAAAACCTGAGGAAAATATAACTAGACACGCTCTTGTCTGGAACCCACAAGATAGGAGACACACTGAGAAAACCTGAGGACAATATAACTAGACATGCTCTTGTCTGGAACCCACTAGATAGGAGACACACATAGAAAACCTGAGGACAATATAACTAGACACTAATCATTTCTGCATCTAATTTTATATTTAAATGTGTTTGCAGGTACAGTTGGTAAGTTACCATGGTAACATTAAAATAATTAGAAGCTACATGGCAGGGATTTTTGAATGGTATCACAACGTACAATCTGGGAAGGTTAACCCGGTCAACAAATGCCTGCAGAAGTCAGATGTGTCGGCCTAACGGTGCAAGAACGCAGCTCTGCTGTAAACAGGCACAACGCAATCACGTCCGAAAAAAAAACTCCGAATGAACGCAGAAGAAGACAACGTACAATTACAATCACACTAGTGGGCGGGGCTTTGTCACATCTTTGCAATCTTTCATGTTGCATGCTTTCAATGTGTTATTTACCACACAATTCACAAAACAATTAAAATCTTTGCTTATAATTGACATAGAAACTTCAATGAGATACCACTGAATTAAATGTTTTTGCTCAGTTCTATCTAGTATAAGTTTTAATAATTTGTGAAAATTAAAAGAAATTTTATGCAATTACCTAACAATAGCTATATGACTAACCCTTAAGTAAATTCTGCTCACAATGTCTATCCACAGATGGAATAAAGGTTTCACAGATTAACGGAATTAAATGGAGATTTGGAGGTCAGCTTGGCAGAAAGGATAAGAGCACTCGTTCTTAAACATCCAGTGTGCTGATGCTGAGGTAGCGGGATCAACCCTTACACTGATCAGTTGGATTAAATTTTGACTTCTCATCCTTGACTTGGTGGTCTAAATTTCAATTACCTCAAAGGCGGAATGGGTTCACCTGATGGTGAGATATTAGGGAAAGCTAATTGCCATATAGCTACTTAGGAAAAGCACACCTTGCATGGAACCAAAAGATAAACGCAAGGCGAACTGCAGTGGACAGTGTAGTGGACAGCACGACCACTAGGACGTCACGGCCATGTTCACCGGACAACGGGAACTTGACAACAAAGGATACATTGTGAGAATTCATAAGGAAACGGACGTGTTTGTGGTTTTCCAAGGACGAAGTAATTTTGGTTATAAGGAATTGAAGGATGGCAGCCGACTTATTCTGAGCTATGAATATCTAACGACAGTCGCTGGAAACGCCATGGATGAGTGAACGACCGGCAGCCTCTAGACGAATTGATTCGGCACAAGTGATAACACCAGAGACAGATTGATTCAGCAATGGAAAATATTGTGGAGATAATAATGGTGAGACAGAGGACATGCGAAGGTCAGTAAGTACCCGTAGTAACTTAGGCCGCTCTCCAAATATCTCGGGACACTAAGACGTGTGCTTTACCTGTGTATGTAAGCTCTGGACAACCAGAATAAATCTCACGTGTATTTCATTTCACGCTGTGTCGGCAATTTGTTCTCAAGTTATCTTTGTTGCCTATTGTTGATAAGCCAAAGATACTATACTGTGAGTCCAGGAAATAAGGCATGGCTATAGTTTAGGAGGATTTGCATTATAGCACTAATCCACATGCAAAAATCAGTCCAGTGACTAGAAATAGTAGGACATGTAGGGACTATGCTTGAGTTCAAAGCAAGTGAATAAAAAAAAAAATGGAGATTTTTCATGAGTTTCTCTTTTCATGATTTCTCTGCACACAATAGACAACATCAAACAGTACAAACCTGTTGTCTGGACAGTGGAGACTTCATTGCTCACATGGTTGTATTTAATTACAAGATTGCACTCTTGAATATCAAGTCCTTCCTCGGCAACAGATGTTGCCACAATGAGCCGGATCTCCCCTGTCCTGAAGCGGTGAAGAATGCTTTCTTGTTTTGCGAGTGGGGTGCCTGAGTTAAACATAACCATTAATCGTAAACTCTAATTTCCATAAAGTCAAATAACTTATTAATAAACCAAAAACATTACATAGTTTGTATTCATTTTCAGTTGTTTTTTGCAGTTTGCATAAAGCATCATCATGTGCCATGCTGATAAGCATTTGTGGTTATGGCTTGCCATCTCACATCAGTCTTGGATCAGGTTTGTAGTCTTGTTCCAATTAACTTTGTGGCCAAGCCATCTAGATATTTATCCCTTTGTAATTTTCCCATACATTTACCTGTTCTCACTAAGTTGTCAAGTTTATCCTCCTCATAATGTGCTAAAAAAATATAGTCTGGATCTAATTTCTCGAATCAGTTTACAGTTTTCATTTGTTTCTTTAAGAACTACTTTCTCCTTGAGCTTCATTCACATTGATGATACTGCCACACCATTTGAGTCCTCCTAATCTGTAAATATTGGTAGTTTGATAGTAATTGCATTTGTTGTTCCGTGTTTCTGATGAAAACATAATTTAGAGGCATCTTTTCTGTCGAAACAAACATTGACAAGAGAGCAGAGAGCAGACTCCTGTGACAATAGATACAGAAATTAAGTCACATCTTAATGACAACTGTGATGATGAGAATGTTATATATATAAAGACAGAGTGGCTGCTTGGTATCAAAAGAGTGCAAAAATGGCAGAATCGTTAAGCCAGCAATGTCTTTGCTATGACTACTATGACAGTAAAAGTGTTGGTAGTAGGTTGAGTTGCAAAACTACGCCCATGCTGCATAATTAAAAGTAAAGGCCCTCAGAACAGAAACTAAAGTAGAGGTCCTTTACATTGGCTCAGAAAAGAAACTAATTGACAAGTAGCTGTAGTTCAAACTTCTGCAGCAATCTACAGAACATCAAACACATATAGATTGTATAAGTGAAGTCTTTTCAAAAACAAACAAATGCAAGAAATTAAATAATCAAACTAACCTCCTTTCTGCTGTGCCACATTTGTACCTGTGAAGCTACTAGCATTAAGACATCTGAGCTTGTCGTTATTGCTTCTATTTAGCCAAGTTGAAAGGGCTTCTGAGAGGGCTCTTGTTCTGACAAATGTAATGCACCGGGTATTACTGTCTTGAAGATAATCCATCAGTGTCTGTTCCAAAATTTGCAGATTTGGATTTCCTTCATGACGATGTGACGCTATCTTTTCTTTGAGTTCTGATAAATACAAATAAAACATTTTTTGTTTGCAACAATATTTAACATCTACTATCACATACCACTGGTGGTCATGCGTTCAAATGCCCACTGAGGCAGGGATCTTTAAAGTAAATCAACATGTCAGCACAGGTTGACCCAGCCTAAAATGGTTACCAGGAAATATTCTAAAAAATTATAGCTGGTGTGATACTGACCACTTCATTTATCATTGTTGATTGGTTCATAGAAATAAAATATAGGGCTAACACAATACACTCATGCCAGCGCTGTGGTGTAGGGGCAGTGAACACATCCCCCAAAATACTGTTTTGGAAGCAGACTGCTCTGCGTTGATTTTGGTGGTATGAGGCACTGGTCATTTAGAAAACATGGCAAACTACTGAATATAGATAGACAGCCAAGAAATACTGGAGTTGATTGCAACATACTGTAAAGGATATGTAGCTAACTTTTTAACAAGGGTTCGTTTTAACAATACACATTGAATAGGATCTTTTTTTTTTTTAACAACTATCAAATATATTTATTCATTAAAAGAGTATTAAAATATGACTTTGTGGTGTAATATCTAGTTTTAAATCAAATGTAAGGTAGTAAAAAGAATGTCAGTGTGTAAGATTCATAAAACTTTAACAGAAAAAACAATTAAGTGTTTCAGATTCGTATAACTTTAACAACAGAAAAAAACAATGTGTTTCAGATTCATGTAACTAACAGAACACTTTACAAGGTACAGTTGACAACAAATAGACAGTAAAACTGTCCAAGTTTAATCTCTTACATTACCATTTCTTGTATATGCTTCTAAAGTTATACGGTAAACATCTAAACAATAGTTCAATTCCCCTCACACTTATTCCAACTGATTGCTGATTATGTTTTCAATAGCAGCCATGATTTGATTCCTTAATTTGTTGAGATCTTGTGGTAAAAATGACATGCAAATAATGTCTGTTATATAGCCCACAAAAAACATCATATGGTAAAAGATATGAAAATGTGGGTGGCCAGCATTACAGAGCAAAGTCATCTGCTTAATGTGTTCTATCCATCAATCTCAAAGAATCTAATTCAGATACTTTCAGACTTCATAATGAAAATGTGACAGTGCCATATTCTTCTTCTTCAGCGTTCTGAGCCATTGAGGTTCTTTGCTGCAGATACAATCCGTCTCCATTCGTCTCTCTGGGTGAACTTCTCTTGCCAGTCGTTGATTCCAAGTGCTTGTAGGTCTGTATATATATTATCTCTCCACCGTCTTCTTGGTCTACCTCTGGGTCTACGGTCATTTATTTCCTGAGTATAAGCGAGTTTTGTTTCCCTATTATCTTCCATTCTTTCTTATATGCCCCAGCCATTGTAGTCTACTAGCCTTCATGATACCAGTGATTAGCGGGGACTTAAAACAGATCATAAATGTCTTTGTTACTTCTTCTTTTCCAATCTCCACTCTGTGTATCCCTAATGGGTCCAAAGATGCATCTTAAAACTTTGTTCTCAAAGGTTTGTAACAAGGCTTCGTCTCCTTTTGTTGTACTCCAGGTTTCAGAGCCATACAGCACAACTGGTCTGATCAGTGTTTTATATATTGTTTTATAGTGCGAATGACAGTGCCATATCATGTTGGAAAATGCAAATTTCAGATTCTTCATTCAACTGAACAAATAACCTGTTTTCAGAAAGTCCAGATTCAATGCTTTAATCATTATCCTGTGAGCAAAAATGAATGCCCATTCAACTTTGAGCAAGAAACAGCTCAATAAATAGTATCCATTTATGCCCATTGATTATGTGTAAGTTTATTGTGCCCCATATTCATATGTTGTGACATAAGTAAAAAGATGCCTCATTGGAAAAATAAATAAAGTGGGCTACAAATGGCTCATCTTCCTCTAAAATTGCTGTACAACAGTTGAAGCTTTTCCTCATGTCTGCTGGATGAAACTTGCAGTAACTTAACATATAGGTGTTTATTACCAATCACTTTCTTAAAATGAACCTATCTTCTGTGTTATGGATTCTTAATTCAACCATAGCTCAAACGGCTTACATTTTTGCATACTCTTCTAAGGAAGCTTCTCTGTCTGTTCACTTATTGCATACTCCTCTAGAAAACTTCTCTAATTATCTGCTTACTTTCTGCATACTCCTTTAGGAAGCAAAAGAGAGAGAGAGAGAGAGAGAGAGAGAGAGAGAGAGAGAGAGAGTTGGTAAATCAATGATAAAAAAAAAAAATGTTTTGCGTATCCTTTTTACAGGACTTAGCTGTCAACAGCAGCATCTTTCAGCTGTCTGTTGATCTCTTGGCAAGATTACGCTTTCTGAGCGACCGGCTCAGTATCCCGCAAGTCACGAGCGGGGGTCGAACCGCCTCAGCTCTCGCTCCGCTGCGAGACTCTGCGTGATAAACGGGATTACAGAGAGAAAGTGTTGTAACCCCACAGCCAGAGAGACCGGCAAATCAATGATACATTGTCTTAAAAACTTATTTGACTACAATTTCTGATTGTGGAGCACACTTCTTGATGTGACACTGTTATTTCCATTCCTAGTGCTGTGTAGTGACTGAAATAAATAATTTTTTAATGAGCAACTGTCCAAACTTGGGCCATTTTACTTACTGTTACATTTTAGTTTTCTTCAAAATAACTATACATTTTTTTTCAAACATCTGTTATTAATGTTTCTGAGATAAAGTAGGTGTTAAAAAATAAAACTCTTCTAATACAAAATATTGTATTAATTATGTGTGTAGTAAACCTACAAATAAGAAGGCCTTAAGATAAACTTATTTATTGTACACTTACCAACAAAATAATCATAAAAGGTATTTTCTTGAATAATGCGCATTCTATGTCTTTCCAAATCTTGAAAACTCTTCTCCAAATATCCCATGACATCTTCAATTTCAACAAGATCAAAAGTCTCTAGAGCAAAACGATACTCCTGGGGCATTGGAGACAGAAATTAATAAACACATAAATGAATTAAAATACAATTATATCAAACAATCATATCATAATATTGAATTAAAAGATGAGTCACTTCTGCTGTATTATTCACAACATGAGCTACAACAGAAAAGAAGCATACCAAAAAAAAAAAGAAGATAACTTTGATAAGTTATTGATTTAGACTTGAAGGGAAAAGTGTGATAGTATAACAACACATTTTAGGAGAACAGGAAATTGTATTTCACCAGTCTTTATTATAGTCAGTTATAAGAAAACTAACCAGCTGTAGATAAAGAACATATGCAGAGGACAGTTCATTCATTAGGTTAATCAGTCTGAAGTCTGGAGCTGAAGTAATCTGATCTTCTCCTGCCACTGCCTCTGATTCTCAGAAAAGACTGGCCACCTTTCCTCCGTGCGCTCAGCCTTACAAAATGTGACAGTCATAACACTTGACATACCCACAGCAGGTCCAAGCTAATGGACTTTTTTATGGCAGGGTAGGAGTGGGGTGGGGTGTGAGGCAGAGAGGGAGACAGGAGAGAGAGGCAGTTGGTCAGAGAGAAACAGGGAGAGAGACAGAAAGAGAGAGACTGAGAGAGAGACACAGACAGTGACAAAGAGAGAGAGAGACAGACAGACAGAAAGAGACAGACTGTCAGAGACAGAAAGAAAGAGAGAGAGAGAGAGAGAGAGAGAGAGAGAGAGAGAGAGAGAGAGAGAGAGAGAGAGAGAGAGATTATGTGAGGCCAGAGAACTGGTGAAGGATGGAGAATATTTCAGACAGGCTGTGATAACAGTGACATTTTGCAAAAGAACTGTTGCATGATTATGAGTAGTGACACAAGAATTACTGAATCAGATCATGGTTAGAAACACCATATTTTAGGCACATAAGAAGACAATACTCTGAAGAAGGCCATACTAGAGAGAAAGATTTAAGGCAAACACATAAGAGGAATCGATTACTTTAAATGGAAAGATACTCATAGATGGATTAGAAAGAAAATGTACCCGGGAAGGTTAACCTGGTCAATAACTGCCTGCAGAAGTCAGATGTGTTGGCCAAAAGACGCAAGTATTGCAGCTCTACTGTAAACTGGCACAACACAATTATGTCTAAAACAACATTCCAGATGAATGCAGAAGAAGAAGAAGAAGAAGAAGAAGAAGAAGAAGAAGAAGAAGAAGAAGAAGAAGAAGAAGAAGAAGAAGAAGAAGAAGAAGAAGAAGAAGAAAGAAAATGTAACATGTCCAATCTTATTGCAGCCAATATTCAAGATGAAGACAGCAATTAATCTGATCTAATAAGGAATCAAGAGTGCTGAGATACAACACATTTGAATCAAAACTTTCTTGCATAGGTATGGCCAAAAACTGGTAATAATAGACTTGATAGATCACCATGGAAGAAGTGTAAACAAACATGGCATGCAGGAGCAAATAAGCAAGAGAAGTTTGCTATGGTCTGATGCCTGATCAAGAGGGGAAATTTCACATTCACTCAGATCTGACCTTTGCTTAAATTTTATTCTACATTCTTATCAGGTTAAAAAATAATTATGCAATAATGTAGCTGTTCTATTGTCTTTGTCTATTGCTGTTTTTTACTGCTGATGAATGCTTATGGTCAAGTCTTCCTTTATTTATGATCATGTTCCTGTAAAGCTAACCTCTCCACTATTTGCTTTTCCTTTTATTAATTGCTTTCTGACAATGAGAATACTGATTAGGCCAAAAGAAGTGGAACCTGATGAGATTAGATGTTGTGATTATTAGAAATCATCATGGCAAAGGCAGACTTTTACAGTATGGAAACCATAGCCACCGTAAAAAATCTGTCAGTTGCAGTGACCTAAAGTATTGAATTGCTATATATAACCTATACTGATATGCATGTGAAACATGGACAATTACCAGGCAAGTTGAGAAACATCTAATGGCAATAGATATGTGGTTTCTGAGAAAAATGCAAAACATAACATGAACTGACTACAAATGAGACAGTACTTAAAGAAACACATTTTTTTGTTTTTTTTTGTTTTGCATATCCTTTACAGGACATCGCTGTCAAAATCAGCATCTTTCAGCTGTATGTTGATCTCTTGGCAAGATTACGCTCAGTAGTTTGCCATTGCTTTCTGAGCGACCGACTCCATACTCTCATAAGTCACTGGCGCGACTCGAACCGCTTCCAATTCTCGTGCGCTCATGTCAACCACGAGAGTATTCGGGATGACGGAGAAAGCTGCTAACCCCTCGACCAGGAAGCGCGGCAAAGAATCAAATGAAAATCACAAATACAGTTAAGTTAAAAACAGTTAATACAGTTAAGTTAAATACAGTTAAATACAGTTTCAACATGTTATGAGGAAAAATAAACTTGAGAAAATGGTGGCAATTGACAAAACTGATGGGAAAAGAGCAAAAAGTGGGAAAAGAGCAGAAAGTTGGCAAAGATATAAATACCTGGATAGTTTGGACACATGGAATAATTGGGACAAAAACACTGACTTGATCCAGGATACTGGTGATCTTATGAGATGAAGAACCATGACAGCCTATGCTTATAGGTCTGGCACATGATGGTGATTTATTATATAGATGCTTTAGATATCTATAAAGTTAGTTAGTTAGTTAGTTAGTCGACAGATCATCCTCATTGCACATCGAACCATTCAGTCCATAAGTGCTCGGATCCCCTCCTCAGCAAATCCTGCAGCGTGTAGCGGCTAACGACACCAGTTCTATGTTGGTTTATCAGTCTTCTTTGGCTTCCTGCGTAGTGTTCTTGTTTGGCCACCCCTCTTTTAATTTGCTGTTCTCGCAGTCTGGCCATGGTTGTAGATTCACAGTCATCACTTGGTTCTCGCAAAAGTCTTACTTCTCGTAGAGCATTCAGAATGTCAGCCTGGTCCATGGCGCGTCCGACCCCCACAGTAGTGTTATCTGCGAGCTTGTCAGCCCGCTCATTCCCTTGTACTGCCGCATGCCCTGGCACGAAGATGAAACTAATCTTTGCCAGCCGAGACCGCTCCAGAGACAGCAACCATTCTTTTTGGATCCCCCCCATCTCTATCCTCTGGAGCATGTTCATTGAGTCGCTAAGGAAACATGCCCTAGTGAATGTCTGTGTCTCGAGCCATGTTATTGCTTTACTTACTGCCATGACTTCCATAGTCTAGCTACTTGTGGTCTCAGCAAAAGCACCGGAGTCCTCCTTCACAATTCTCCCTCCAGCCCGAGCCGTAAAGGCCCATGAGCTTCTCACATGTCGGATGACCGACCCATCTGTGTAAATTACAACATCACCGTCTAGCGAATTCTCGAAAATCAACGCTTGTACTTCCGCCTCCACAGCTGCCGGGTTTTTTGTCTGCATTTTCTGTCTAGTTGGATGCAAACTGAAAAGGATGTGCAGAAATCTGTTGGCACTTGTACCCACTCCTCGCCAGGTTCTAAGTCCTCAAGTGAACACACCTGTTGAAGAATGTCTTCGGCTTGACCCATCCACGACCGTCCTCTTTTTATTCTGCTGCCCTTCACCTTCATAATTTCACTATGCAGTGGATGTTGTGTGTTTGCGTTAACTCTGAGGTAGGCGTGAGCTCTGCAGACTTGTATTCTGTCTTCAATGGTTGGAAAATCAAGAAGGTAGCGCATCGCCCTGCATGCTGTATCTCTTGTACATCCAAGAATAATGCGCATAGCTTCATTCTGTATCCTTTCCATCCTTTCTATCTGCTTACGGCTGAGAGTCAGGATTGCCATCGCATACTCAAAAATAGTCATGACCAGCCCTTCGTATAGAAGACATAGATGGCGCTGCTCACAGTTTGCTGCCGCCATCACCCGCATCGCAGCCAACCCCCGCTTGGCCTTTGTTGTCACCTGGTCTATGTGCTCATTATAAGCAAGGCTTCGATCAAACCGTATCCCCAGATAATTCATTGCCTGTGTTCTTTCCACCGTCTCTGAACACAGATTTACAGTTGGTGTTGCAGTGTTGACAATATGATTATTCAATGAGAACCAAGTCACTATTGCAGATATTTATAAAGTAGTAGAGTCCACTTATAAGCCTGGCGTATGTTGATGATATATTAGATAGATCCTGTAGAGATCTGTAAAATTAGTACAATAGTCATCAGACTCACCTTTAGGTACTGTGCAGTTATGATGATCAGCCTAATAAATGTATCTTTCCCACTGTCTGACTTACTAATGGGTACAGCTTTAGCAGCTTTCTTTGTGCTGATTGCCCACTGCTCATACTCTTGACTCTTTCTGTTAGCTGGCCTCTTTTTTATTTCTTCATCCAGTTTCACAACTTGGAGCTCTGATGAAAGATTATATTAACTTTTTGTTGAATGTATTTGAAATATACAATTATAGGAACAGATGATTGCATTATTTATATTTATACTAAAATGTTGAAAATACTGACTATTTTGATGTGTAGTGAATGCATTTAACATGTACATTTTGTTTTAAGTGTGTTTTGGCTAGAGGATGGAGGCTATTGTATTTTTCTTTCTGGACTACTTTTTAATACAATAAAGGGAAAAAAACACACTTTGAGCACAGTTATGTTTGATACATCCTGCAGTAAATAAGGCAGAAAAAAGTTTGGGAGAGGTGATGTGAGAGGGAGAAGTCAATATCTATAAGAAGGACAGAGCTGCATGGGTAAAGAGCAAAAGAAATGGGAAGATGCACATACAGAGCATTGGGAATGACAGATGAGTAGCGGGCAAGAAGATCAGATTTTACAAATATATTTTTGTTAAATGTATCTGTGTAGCACATTGATAAGATATCATAGGGCAAAGGAGGCTTCCTACCCCTTCCCCAGAAAAATGAGGCAGTTTTTCAGTATTGTGATTTCTTTCATGAGATGTGCAAGGTTTAATAGCAAACCAGATATTCAATCTAGCACATCTTATGGAAGAGATCGCATGACTGAAAAAAAAAACGTGCTTATTTTTCAATTGGGGTCTGTTTCACAATACGGCATCAATGTCCAATTTTTAAAAAAACAACCTTTTACCCTCTCATCCCTCACCTGTCCGTCATTCCAAATTGTCCTTTTTTACACTTTTCCCTTTCTTTGCTCTGTGTCCATCCTACTCATGTTTTCCCTTTAGAGACTGACCTTCTCCTCACCCAAACACCATGTTGTGTCCTTAGTTTACTATTTCCTCAGTGTCACTTCTGTTAAGTAACCTGCCAGAAATAACAGCTGTGGCTTGTCAGTTATTACTTCTTGTTCACATAGGAAATGTATATTATATTTTACACATTAACACATACCTTTAGCATATTCCTCCATGTACAATTCTAATTTCTTCATGACGTCAATGATTGCAAATACTGTTGCATCATCCTTGCGCTCTGTAAGAGTTCTTGTTTCTGAAAGAGAAAGAAGATGATTAATACATGTAATTTCCACATGGGTATTAAGCATATAGTTCACTATTACTTCCTCTTTCTAATGTTCTTGGCATATCTATCAACACTGGGTTATTTCACCAGTATATATATATATATATATATATATATATATATATATATATATATATATATATATATATATATATATATACATACACACACACAAATCTAGTGTAACAGAATCATCTAATAACCAACATTTATAAAGTAAATCTTACAAGTCATCCATATCAAATGTTATTCTATTCATGTTCTTTGGAGTATTTTAAAAACAAAATGAGATAAAACTGTACTTTAACAAACAAAATGTTGCTTGAGTATAGAGAGTATCTTATTAGTGATGGAAGTTACACACTAGAAAAAGAGGAACTTGATGCTAGGAAACAGTAAACATAAAGGATCTTTTTCCATACCTGTAAGCGTATTGAACGCATAGTGCTGGCCCCAAAATTTTATTGACCAATTGGCACTTGAATTCTTGAACATTTCATGGTATCCATTTTTGGCAGGATTGACAGGGAAGCCCAGGACAATATTTCAAAAATCCTCACCTCAACGGGGATGTGAAAACATGACCACTGGGCTGTCATGAAAGGGCCGCTTAAAAAAAAACGTTCTTATCCACTCTGTCATGCTGACTTACTCAATCAATCAATCATGTGCCATGCCGGAAAGCGTGGGCGGTCATGACTCGCCATTTCACTCGATCACCAGAGTTGTGGATCAGCTAAGTGTTCCTGTCTCGACCATGCCATGTGGCCAAGCCATCCAGGTATTTACTTCTCGGTCTTCCCCTTGGTCTGTTCCCTTCGATCTTGCTAGTTGTCACTAGGTTTTCCAATTCATTTTTTCTCATAACATGTCCAAAAAATGTTGACTGTCTACGTCTAATTTCTCTAATCAATTTATGATTTTCATTTGTTTCCTGTAGTACTTGGTCATTGGTTTTTCTGTCTGTCCATGATATTCTTTGCATTTTCCCCAGAACCCACATTTCTGCAGCCATCAAGATGTTTTTCAGCTCGACTGCTCATTGTCCAAGTTTCACATCCATACAAAAGAACAGGCTCTATGTAGCACCTCAACACTCTTTTTTTCGTTTCAATTGACATCTTTTTATTGGTCAGTATATTTTTCATCTTGCTAAAGGCTACTTTCGCCACGGCGATTCTTGTTCTAATCTCTTCAAGGCATCTCCCATCAGATGTTATGACTGTTCCGAGATAATTGTACCAGATTCACTTGTTGAAGAATATTCCCATTTACTTGTTATTACATTGTGGTATTTCGTTCTTCTAGTGACAACCATAATCTGTGTCTTTTTACAATTTAATTCTAACCCCAGTTGTTCAATGTGTGGAACAACCGCATCTACTAATTGTTGCAGATCCTGCTCATTGTCTGCAATCAATACTGTATCATCTGCATGTCTAATGTTATTGATGTTTCGTCCTCCAATGCTGATTCCATTTATATCTTCTACATTTCTGAAAATATTTTCACTGTATAGGGAAACAAGATCTGGAGACATTACACATCCCTGCCTAACACCTCTCTTAATAGGCTGATATTGTCCCACTTCATTATCAATCCTTATGGCAGCTTGTTGTTTCCAATATATGTTTTTTATAAGTCTAATGTCTTTCCCATCAATTTGTAGATCTGCAAGCATATTTACAATGTTGACATGTCTTACTCTATCGAAAGCCTTTGTGTAGTCAATAAAGCAATGATGTATATCTTTGTTTACTTCTAGAGAACGTTCAATAACTGATTCGCAGCATATACACAGCATTTACTGTACCCTTTCCTTCTACAAACCCACATTGTTCTTCCCCTATTTAGGTTGTATTTTCTTCCTCACTCTTTGCATGATAATTCATAGCAAAATCTTTGTGATGTGACTCATACTAATTCCAAGGCTCCTGATTTCTTTGGGATTGCAATAAATACATAATTACATAATTCAGAAGGTATATCTCTGGTATCTTATAATGTGCTCAGCAGTCTAAGCAATTTTTGTCAAGCCATGCTTCTTTTTCCTCCTTATATATTCTGACTTGTCTGTGAATTTCTTCATATTTGGCAGAATTATTTTTGTTCAGTCTTCTTGTTTCCATTAGTTGTAAAATTTCTTCAGTCACCCATTTCTTACGAACCACCTTCTGTAATTTTGGAATAGTTGTTTCTGCAGCCAAACTGATTGAATTCTTTAACATTTCCCATTGATCATTCACATCCTGGAATTGGATCTCTAGATCAGACAATATATCAAATCTGTTTTGTACTTCTATGTTGAATTTGTTTTGTATTTCCTTGTCGTTACTCAATGTACACAAATAATATTTAGTGTTTCCTGTTATATACTTGACTTTCTTTAACTTTATCCTCAATGTTCCTGTAAGTAATCTGAGTCACCATGACAATCAGCACTGGAAACTGTTTTTGCTATTGTTAGCGCATTTGTAAATCTTCTGCTAATCAGAATGTAATCAATCTGATTTCTAAACCTGTTATCAGGACTCCTCCATGTCCATAATCTTCTAGGGTGTTGCTTAAACCAGGTGTTTCCTACAATCATTTCCTGCTCTTTTGCCTACTCTACAAGTCTGTATCCTCTTGCATTTCTCTCTCCTAAACCATAGTTTCCTACTGTGTATCTATCACCTTGATTTCCTACTTTTGCACTGAAGTCCCCTATTATGATGTTTATTTCTGAATTTTTACATATCTTTGCTGACCTACTACTCCTCTTATAATGCCTAGATATTTAGTTATGTTACCTTAAACCTCTGTGGTAATATCTACCATAATCACCGTTATACTGACATACAATTAAACTGAGCATAAAATGGAAAGGTAGAGCAACACATATAAACATTCTCTGGTGGTCTGGTAGGACAAGTTTTCACTATGTTTTCCAAATTATGGCTCAGCTGGTTATGTTGCCCATTGTTAACAAATAAATCTACATCAGACTTGATTCAGGCGAGCGAGCTCGGACCAAAAATAGATACTTAAAAACACAATGAAAACCTCAATGAAGACCCGAGATATTAGGTTTGAAAACTAGGAAAACTTTACTGCTTATTGCAACGATGAGTATTGCCAGATTTTTGCTGGCATGGCGATATTTGAGCAGGTATTGAGGGTAGACATGTTGTGAAAAAAAAGTAAAATTATCTGTGATCAAAAGTCAGCATTCCTCGGCATCCTCTTTAACACATTTCCACGCATAGAAAGGTCTAATAAATTGACTGATGGACTGTGGGACTACAGATGATAATATAGTTCTCTTAGAGAACAACATACAACAATATGCCGATAAACTTACCTTCTCTAGGTACTGGAACTGTATTCATGAGCTCCTGTTTGTTGTCATTAATAGTTGACATTTTGGAAACATCCAGATTTGCACAAACTTTCAAAATATTGTGCTTTGCTTTCTCCAAATCTTCTGCTCCTTCAATGCCTATTGATGCTGTCAGACCCACAATCTGAGATTTAAAATTGCAAATGATATTTGTGGTAAATACACAAATTTCTGTGTCAGTATATACATTGTGTAACATCTCACTGTGGGTTATATAAAGTGTTTGATTAGCTCTTTCAATCCTAAACATTGCATCTTGTATAGTTGGCTATTTTTCATGTGTACCAACCAATGTGTCATGTGTGATTGTAAAGAGTTTGAAATTTTCTGAATCTGTTGTGTCAAGGTTTGCTTCTTTGGATATGTCTATGTAGATAATAAATAGCAGGCGAAAAGCACACATGCCTGTCTCACTCTTCTTGTATTAACCTTCTTGTGTTCTTACTGCACTGGAGTGACACATGGCTCTGATTTTCGAGTAAGTGTCCTTGTATCCCATAGTCTTCAAACATATCCATAATTTATATCTATCTTATCTATCTAAAGACTTTTCCTGATCTGCAAATCACAATATTCTGCTGGTCACTGTATTCGATAATGTTTTCCACATATTTGTCTTAGTATGAATAGTTCATCAGTGCAACATTTACCTTTCCTAAAACCAAATTGTACTTTGCTTAACTGGTTGTTACACCTGCTAAACCATATATTTTCTCCACAGGCAAACCTCTAAAAGACACAAATAATACTGTACAGCTAAGAAGTTGAATATCCAAGTGCTGGCAGAGACAAATTCAGTGACAGATTACTGCTCACATAATGACAAGAGGATCACCATTCTTGGTCATATTATGAAATGAGAGTAAGGAGAATGTTATGACAACTGGGAAGATTGAGGATAGCAGAAACAAAGAATGACAATATTCTTGATGGTTTGGCAGAGAGGCACAGAATATGATCAGTGGTTAAAATTCTCCTTTAGGAGACCTGGATTCAAATCTCCAGTAAGGTGTAGACATTTTTCTGTCGTTGACAAAAATAAAACTCTAACCTGTACAGTTCACGGTGACTGCACTAGCCAGGCAGTCTTAATTTCTCAGGCTCAAGACCCCATTGCTATACACAGCAAGGTACTATATAGGCAATGACTGACAGTTTTATTTTACAGTTAAACTTGTCAAGAAACATAAAACTGATGGTTGCATAAGTAAACTGATATAGTTTTCTAATTGTTATTCATCATAACAAGCTTGTAATCCTCTGCAGAGGCAGGATTGCTGGTCTCCCTGGCGAAGGGATTATTAACTTTCTCTGTAATCCAGGATATACATGTAAGGTAATGCAGCTGTACGAGATTCAGTAGAAGATCGCGTCGAGTTAATTACTTATGGGGTATGTGAGCCAGTCACTCAGAAAGCAATGGCAGACTACTGAGCGTAATCTTGCCAAGAAATCAACAACAGCGGCAAAATGTTGGTGTTGACAGTGATGTCCTGTAAATAGGATATGCGGAAAAAAAAGTCAGGATTGTTTTCTGTCCAGTACGGCTCTGGGGTTGACAATTTTCAGCATATTTTGTGCAGTTGTATGGGAAAGAAAGGTGACATAGAAAGACCATAGCCACCTTGTCTCACATTTTATAGCCTAGAATATATGAAGGCCTAACTATTCACAACCCACTGGTAGTATCTGCTATAGGACTAACTTTACTTACTATCTCGGTAAACAAACTCACTAACCAGCATGACACCATGGCTCTTAAACATAAAATGGCAAATATCAAAACTATAGGCACAGTAATTCTAAACTTTTCTTTCACTTGCCTGTGGTAAGGTTATACTACTGATTGCTGCTTGGGAAATCTGTTTCTTGGTTTTATGATAGGAACCCATGAGGGTATTGTAGGGTTCTCCTTTACGAGTGTGATGGCATTCATCAAACACAAGCATTGTGAAATCCGAAAGGTCAGCCAGAAGTTTACTTCTCAGATGATTTTCCAGTATCATAGGTGTCATCACTATAATATCATAAACAGGAAGTAACAGTTTGAGGCTCATTGTGTTTCCACTGCTACCTGTTATGATTGTAATCTGGCAAGTGAAAATGAGAACAAATAAAACAACATTAATACTAGTTATGAATGCAATCTTGCAACTGAAAACAAACAAAATAACAATAATACCAGTTATGCATGCAATCTGGCGAGTGAAAATGAGAACAAATAAACAATGATTAACATCAGCTGTCCTCTAGAAGGTACCGGAGAGATTGGGAAACACCAATTTTGAAGAAGGAAAAGTCCCAATCGCGCCTTCATATGGTAGAGGATGAGCATATTAAAGTGTGGCTAATGCAGCTAAGGAGACTAAGTATCCACAGGGGTAAATGGACAACTTTGTAGTACTTCTAGCTCTTCAGATAGGATGCTACAAAGTGAGATACTTACACTAGCAATTTAGCATATTGAAAAAGGTTGTAAGTAGCTAAAATCACCTGAATGTGGACGTCAATGGGAAATCACCATATTACTCCTAACATTGGAGCCATAGAGTTTACCTATGCAATAGAATGATTAGGAAGTTGCACGACCAACTTGCATGTTGAAATACTTGACTGTGATGATTACGAGTTATGAATGCAATTTGGTGAGTGAAAATGATAACCAAAAAATAAAAATTAATGCCAGTTGTTTGTGCAAGCTGACAAGTGAAAGTGACAACATCTAAATAAACATCCAAGATTCTTCAACTGTGTTGCATTCACATACCAAATATACCTTTCCCACAAGCAAGATAATAATTTAAAATGTCTAATACAACACTTAGATTTTTTAAGTCTTAGGAAAAACCAATGGGTCAGACCATATCAAATAGATGGAGGCTATGAGATAAATCTATATCTATAAAACAGAATGCATGTTTGTGGGTGGGTGGGTGGGTGGGGATGTATTGGATGCGTCCGATAACAGTCCATCTGATTGAGATGAAATTTTCTACACGTCTTCTTTTCATTCCCGTGCAACCAACTGTCATAGTTTTTTTAGTGTAGAATCAGCTATTTACTTACTAAAATTTAATAATTAAATTACATGACTTAACATAAGAAAAAATATATAAAGGGACATAACTTTTAGTAGCATTGCTATATCTTAGGTTAAGTCCCCTGGCTATAGATAGATAGATCTGACCCGATAGATAGAGAGGGTGGGATAGATGGAGGGAGAGACGGACGGACAGGCAGGCAGACAGACAGATAGATAGATAGATAGACAGACAGACAGATAGATAGATAGATAGATAGACAGACAGACAGATGGGCTGGGTCATCAGACAGACAGTCGGGAACGGGAACTTATATGACTACTTATATGAATTAAATTAGATGCTCCCCATTAGGGGCTGGGCGAAGCCGGGCTGGGTCAGACAGACAGACAGACAGATAGATAGACAGACAGATAGATAGTCGGGAATGGGAACGGGAGCTTATATGACAACTTAAATGAATTAAATGAGATGCTCCCCACCAGGGACTGGGTGAAGCCGGGCCGGGTCAGACAGACAGACAGATAGTCGGGAACGGGAGCTTATATGACTACTTATATGAGTTAAATGAGATGCTCCCCACCAGGAGCTGGGCGCAGCCAGGCCGGGCCAGACAGACAGATAAACAAGCAGACAGACAGATAGACAGATAGATAGACAGATAGATAGATCCCCGCCAGGGCCTGGGCGAAGCCGGGCCAGGTCAGCTAGTAATATATAATATACAAGTAAATGGGCATATTCATTAGTACAGTTATCTTGGAACAGTCATAACATCTGATGGGAGATGCCATGAAGAGATTAGAACAGGAACTGCCATTGCAAAGGCAGCCTTTTGCAAGATGAAAAACATACTGACCAATAAAAAGATATCAACTGTAACGAGAAAAAGAGTGTTGAAGTGCTACATAGAACCTGTACTTTTGTATGGATGTGAAGTGTGGACAATGAGAAGACAAGCTGAAAAACATCTGATGGCTGTGTGAAATGTGGTTTTTGAGGAAAATGCAAAGAAAACCATGGACAGACAGAAAAACCAATGAACAAGTCCTTCAAGAAACAAATGAAGATCATAAATTGATTAAAGACATTAGAAATAGACAGTCAAAGTTTTTTGGGCATGTTATGAGAAGAAATGAATTGGAGAACGTGGTTACGACTGGCAAGATGGAAGGAAAGACACCAAAGGGAAGACCAAGAAGTAAATACCTGGATGGCTTGGCCACATGGCATGGTCAAGACAGAAACACAGAGCTGATCCACGACTCTGGTGATCGAGTGAGATGGTGAGTCATGACCGCCCACGCTTATCGGCATGGCACATGATGGTAAATGGGATAAATGAGCCAGGAAAGGATACGTAGCATATTAATGAATCACAAGAAGGAGAAATAATAACTTTATACAGATTAAAAATTATAAAGATAAACAGAACAATGAAAAACTTAAAGAAGTGCACATTTCCATAATAGAGTGTAAATATCTTTAATATGATTTCCATAACAGAGTGTAAATATCTTTAATATGATTTCCATAACAGAGTGTAAATATCTTTAATATGCTATTTCACAGTTATTGTAGCATTGGAATAGTAAACATCATTTGTCATTACATAAAAGCTTTTGATAGAGAAAATAAATCTAGAATTATGATATACAAAAATGCAAACAAAACAGTTAAAACCACATTTCATAGTGGACATACCTCAAGTTCGGGCAAGTATTTGACCAAAGACTTGTACTGCTGCTCAGCAAGACTTACAACTCTAGCCAGAAATGCTACCTTGGCTTTTGTGCCTAAATAAACAGTTTAAAATATTTACTTCATACACTTACCAATTTGTTCACAGTAATCAGAATTCATATAAAACCATTAATAAGTACAGTATTATAATTAAAAGCTGGTGATATATTAGTTGGAATAATGCCTAACATCAGTCAGAAGGCTCAGTGCCTAGCTTCTCATTATATGACCAAGGAATGTTGTTTTTCTTCTTCTTATAGTTGTATATGTTCTGCTTTCATTAACCTCTTCCAGGCAATCGTAAGTAGTTAGTTACTCTGGCAGTCCTAGGTATTTGCAACATTAATCTCAGGTGCCACATCCCCGCTGCTTCTAAGCTCTTCCTAAAGTGTTCAAGAAGCTTATAAGAGTGTACCAGCAAAAGCAGGACAGGGAGTGTTGAAGCCTCATTACAACCAACCATCATGCACAGATGGCATTTGATTCACAGTGAAAAATATATGATAGGAATGAACATATAGAAAATACATACATATACATGGGAGCAAAATTGTCAATGTTACATGAGAGGGTCTTAGAATGTACTGATCATGTAAAATGGACAGAATACTATAAATATTTATGTATTCATGCTTTTTAAAACTGACCTGGTTATGCTATAATTTTGTTTTACAATGGCTTTCTGATTCTACCCTTATCTGATTCCACCGAAAATTTAATTAAATGATGTTTTATGTGTTCTCTATGGTGAAAACATATACTGTCTATTAAATCAACTGTATGAAATGCTTCAATTTTTAGAATAATATAGTGTGGCATTACACACATTTTGAAAGCAAAACCATCATTGTCATGAAGATACTGGATGAGACATCACTGACAATAACTGCACAGCTTTGCTATTGTTAATCAATTTCTTGCAACATGGGATGTGTACAAATTCTATAAACTTATCTCAGTATTCAGATCTACGTACGATGTGGGCGCTTAAAGTGCTCTTGAATGATATATGTTGCTACTCTGGTCTTCCCTGATCCAGTAGGAGCACATATGATTGTGTTGAGCCCTTCATTTGCATGAATAGCCAGCTCCTTCTGGTAATTTCTTAGGTGCAGTTCAGGGGGACATGCTGATGCTGGAGCTGGACAAAAAATAGCAGAAATAGAAGGCATTTCACAAATATGTCAAAACGAATAAGTGACCTACAGAATAAATTTCACTTTAAATTTCTAATTCAAGTTCAGAATAAACAATTACATTCATGTATGACTTAATTCATATTGTCAATAAGTGATTGTTGCACTTTTGTTTCCATGTTGTTATGAGAGAAATACTTTGTGACAATATCTGTATCGCTAATGAAATCATAACTGTAAGAACAGTTTAATCAATCAATAAATCAATCAGGTGCCATCTCCACAATGAAGGTTGGCTGCAATAGATCTCCAACACTGTCTCTCGCCTTAACTGTACATTCTGTCTGTCAGGCTGATGTTTGTCCATCTCTTGATGTTATCTTCCCACTTGTATCATTGTCTACCTCTTGCTCACTGTACAACAATAAATGAACTTTAGATCTGACTTTCAAAGAAAATGAAGCTTAGCACCAAGCTTGGAATTTTTAACTCTAATGTTAAATCAATTCTACTGTATTGATCTGAAACATGGAGAATGACTAACACAAATAAAAATAAACTACAAACATTCATTAATTTGTGTCTACGGGATAGAAGGATGAGAGAATCACCAATGTGGAGCTCATGGACAGAACTAAACAAACAGCAGTGAATCATGAGGTAAAGAAATTATGCTGGCTGTGAGTAGGACACACACTGAGAAAAGCTGATAATAGTATAAATTGACACTCCATTGTCTATAACAAAAAAGTAGAGGGAGACCAAAATCACATGGAGAAGAGAAATATGGACAGAGATTACATTATAGAGTAGACACGGAGGGGAGTGGGGGGGGGGGGGGAGCTAAATATAACAAAGAATTGGGTTACATGGTGCATTCTGGTTGACGCCCTATGTTCAATGGGGGGTAAAGGTCAGCGGAAGAAGAAGATTTGACTTCTTAAAAAGGAAAACAGTTGCATCAATTACGCTATTTCTGGAAAATGCCTGAAGAGAAATAAAGATGATTATATGAAAACAGAGAAAAGTTGGTAATCTTAATTAAAACTATGATTATTGACAGATGAAAATATTTGCACCATGAAATAATTTATAACATTTTATTTATTTGTGGAATGTGATTTGAGATATTTAGTAATGTTATTTAATTATGAATACATATTCTCAGTTAACAATATAATTAATCTGTTATAACTTAATCGTATCATACTTTGTTTTACCTTGTGGCATGTCTTCATCACTATTATCACTCTCATCATCACTGGATTCATCATCTGATATATCCATATCTGTATCATCCAGATTCATAGTGCTGAAGTCTGTGGATAGGTAAAAATTAGTAGGGAAATAAAAGAAATGTACTGTGAATGTGCCTGCTTGATAATAGAATCATGATGAAATGCAGTAGCATTACATCATCATCAAGTGCCTTGATGACTGGCATGGGTGATCATGCTTCTCCATATCTTGTGATCTCCAGTGACATATATCAATTCATGTGCTGACACCCTTCCGTGCCATGACACAAGACCATCAAAAATTTTCTCTCACTGTCTTCCTCTATCTCTCTTTCCACAAATCTTTCCTGTTGTCACAACATGTTCCAGTTTTTGTCTTCTCATAATGTGATCAAAGAATGAAGATTGCCTGTTTTTGATGTTTGTGATTAGCTGTCTTTGTCTGTTAGCCTCCCTCAAAATTTATGGATTACTAATTTTGGCTGTCAAAGGAATTTTCAGCATTCTTCTATAAAACCAGATCTCCAAAGCCTCCAAGGATTTGTTCGCCTGTTTAATAACCATCCAGAATTCACAGCCATAGTGTAGAATTGGTTCTATGTAACATGCAAGAATTCTTTTTCTAACTTCCAATGACAAGGGCTTATTGCATAAAATGTTCTTAATTTAATAGAATGCAGTTTTTGCTGGTTCTATTCTGTTCTTTATCGCTGTAATGCATCTTTCATCTGATTTATCCATGTAGTAACTTTATAGGTTGTACTATAGTCCAATGTTTGTTACAACTGGAAACTGATACAAGAAACTGGGAAGTGATAGCACATACAATCAGGACATATTAAGTAAGAGTACACAAACAATTTCAATCTATAGAACCATGCAGAGAGATAGAATTGGAAGGGAATATGAAAATGAACTTGGGTGAGAACCACAGAACTACAAAAGAACATAAATGATGATACTAATGACAGCAATGATGCTATGGACTTAAGACAGGTGATTTATGAAATGTCTTTTTGGCAATTAATATTGCTAGCTGTTTCTAAATCGTATATTACTTTAATAAACATTATATTATTAATAATAACAGTACTATATGTGACTGAGTGAACATCTTTGTGCTCTGTACAATTCCATTCACATCAGTTTCTCTGAGCAATGTCAGACATGCCAACTCACAAGTTATCTATGTCTACACCAACATCCTATATGCTTTTTCCTTTAACTGCCATGTTTTACCATCAATATCTTCATCTGTCATCAATACATTCATCTACCAGCCACAATTATGTATGACAATTACCATCTATAATCACTATTCTTATTCAAGTACTTGCCTTCTGAGACAACGCTGGATGCCATGATGGATGGTCTTTCAATGTATTTCACACGTTTCTGTTTTCCCACAGAAGATAGTTAGGTAACTGTTTCAAAATTAAGTGTTGATAGATGTAATAATAGAAAGTTACTTTTATTAAAGCAAGCTAACATAGAAATACTATGTTATCCTTTTGATAAATAGCTGTTTTGATTTAAAAGGATCACTCACTATCACTGCATAAGGATACCCCCACAAATGCTTCATTTTCCTTTCAAAGATCACACAAGGAGAATCTCATCATTGTGCATAAACTATGTGGCAAAGATCCCAGGTATGTATACCAGAATCACACACACAATAAAAAAATATTGTGGATAAACAAAACAAAACTGCCCTTTTGCATCCCTCGAGATGTATTGGATATCTGCTGCTAGCCCATGATTTTATAGAGCAACCAGCACTCCATTAGTAATGTGATCAAAATCACGCTGGCAGCCTTTTACTTTTACAGGGCATTTCCTAGTACACATTTTAAGCTGAATTGACCTGGGAGCCATGATCAATTTAAATAAATCTACCATAATGGGGATTTGAACACATAATCACAGACAGGCATTTATGCTAGTCTCTGGAATACAGTGGCTCTCTATTCTTGTGGGATGGGGTAAACATACAGAATCTATGGCAAGACACCAGTAAACAAGATAAAGTACATTTTATGAGAACATGCATATTTCCTTTGCCAACACATGGATATGAGACGTGAATCATTTGACAATTGCTATAAAATAAATAATAAAAACTAGGCCTTTTGAGTTTGAATGTTACAGAAAGGTCATTAGAATATAGATAACAAACGTTCAAAACAATGTATTCCTGTAGTGAATGTAAACAAAGAAGCCATAACAATCTGTTGAATGATTTATTGCCTGGCATAGTTCACTGCATCTCGTGAGGTGTATACTGCAGTTATGTATCATGTGAATTGAATAAATGAAAACCACTTAAGCTGAAACAATTAAAATATAGTTATAGTTATATTCTTCAACAAGTGAATCGATACAATTATCTCGGAACAGTCATAACATTTGATGGGAGATGCCTTGAAGAGATTAGAACAAGAATTGCCATGGCGAAAGTAGCCTTTAGCAAGATGAAAAACATTCTGACCAATAAAAAGATGTCACTTGAAACAAGAAAAAGAGTGTTGAGGGGATACATAGAGCCTGTTCTTTTGTATGGATGTGAAACTTGGACAATGTGCAGTCAAGCTGAAAAACATCTGATGGCTGCAGAAATGTGGTTTCTGAGGAAAATGCAAAGAATACCATGGACAGATAGAAAAACCAATGACCAAGTATTACAGGAGACAAATGAAACTCGTAAATTAATTAGAGAAATTAGACGTAGACAGTCAAAATTTTTGGGACATGTTATGAGAAGAAATGGATTGGAGAACTTAGTGACAACTGGCAAGATCAAAGGGAACAGACCAAGAGAAAGACCGAGAGGAAAATACCTGGATGGCTTGGCCATATGGTATGGACGAGACAGGAACACTGAACTGATCCATGACTCTGGTGATCGAGTGAAATGGTGAGTCATGACCACCCACGCTTTCCGGCATGGCACATGATTAATTGATTCAAATCATGAAACATATTATTTGTGGCGTCTGCGTTCCATGAGAAAAACTTCCATGATTCACTGTCATACAGCAAACCAGTATCTCTGTAACATGTCACTACTCTACTTCTGACATTAAATAATAATGACTTTTTGAATAAGATACTGTTTTTCATTTTCTGAAGTACAGCACTTTTATTTCTAACAACTGTTAAAGAAATTAGTTGCATATCCTTTACAGGACATTTGCATTCAACACCAGCAGTTTTTTTTTTTACTGTTGTTGATGTCTTGGAAAGTTTACTTTCAGTAGTTTGCCATTGATTTCTGAAAGACCAGCACCCATCCATCCATCATGTGCCATGCCGGTAAGCGTGGGCAGTCATGTTCTGCCATCTCACTCGATCACCAGAGTCGTGGATCAGCTCCGTGTTCCTGTCTTGATCATGAAATGTGGCCAATCCATCCTGGTATTTACTTCTCGGTCTTCCCCTTGGTCTCTTCCCTTAGATCTTGCCAGTTGTAACCAAGTTCTCCAAGTCATTTCTTCTCATAACATGCCCAAAAAATTTTGACTGTCTACGTCTAATGACTCTAATCAGTTTACGATCTTCATTTGTTTCTTGAAGGACTTGTTCATTGGTTTTTCTGTCTGTCCATGGTATTCTTTGCATTTTCCTCAGAAACCACATTTCCACAGCCATCAGCTGTTTTTCAGCTTGACTGCTTATTGTCCACGCTTCACATCCATACAAAAGCACAGGTTCTATGTAGCACCTCAACACTCTTTTCCTCATTTCAATTTATATCATTTTATTGGTCAGTATGTTTTTCATCTTGCAAAAGGCTACCTTCGCAATGGCAATTCTTGTTCTAATCTCTTCAAGGCATCTCCCATCAGATGTTATGACTGTGCCGAGATAACAGTATCGATTCACTTGTTTAAGAATATGCCCATCTACTCGTATATCACATTGTGGTATTTCCTTCTTCCCAGTGACTGACCATAATCTGTGTCTTCTTAATATTCAGTTCTAACCCTAGTTGTTCACTGTGTGCAACAACCGCATCTACTAAATTTTGCAGGTCCTGTTCATTGTCTGCAATCAAGACTGTATCATCTGCATATCTAATGTTATTGATGTATCTTCCCCCAATGTTGATTCCTTCCATATCTTCTATATTTCTGAATATATTTTCACTGTACAGGGAAAAAAGATCTGGAGACATTACACATCCCTGTCTCACACCTCTTTTAATAGGCTGATATTGACCTACATCGTTATCAATTCTGATGGCAGCTTGTTGTTTCCAATATATGTTTTTTACAAGTCTAAGGTCTTTTCCATCAATTTGTAGATCTTCAAGCATCCTTATCATGTCGACATGTCTCACTTTATCGAAAGCCTTTGTGTAGTCAATAAAGCAAAGATATAGATCTTTGTTTACTTCTATAGAATGCTCAATTACTGTTCTCAGTATATACACTGCATTTACTGTGCCCTTGCCTTCTACAAACCCACATTGTTCTTCTCCTGTTTCGGGTTGTATTTTCTTCCTAACTCTTTGCATGATAATTCTCAGCATAATCTTCGTGATGTGGCTCATTATACTAATTGTTCTATGTTGATCGCATTCCATGGCTCCTGATTTCTTCGGGATTGCAATAAATATAGAATTACATAATTCAGGAGGTATATCTCCAGTATAGTATATTGCGTTCAGCAGTCTGGTGACTTTGTCTATTCCATATTAATTATTCTAATAAGGCATTGATCATTTCTACTGTGATGTTATCTGTACCCGGGGTCTTACCAGTTTTTATATGGTTAAAAGCATTCTGAACTTCTATCTTCAAAATTGGTATGGTTAAAAAAAAAAAAACCAGCGCAACAGTCTGCTGCCAAATCGCCCGCAGCTGTGTTTCGAAAGCGGTTATGTGGAATCACGAACCACATCCGCAACTTCTTCGCCACAGAGCACGGCCTACCAACTGAAAATGAGAACAAATTTTATTTAATTAAATCTTTCATTTGACATGGGGCGGGAGTAGGGACGGGACAACAAACATACCAAATCATTGGGGGGGGGGGGGGGGGCGGAGGGGGGGGGGGGGGTGTGGAGGGGGGATAGTGAATTATTTGACAAGGATACTTATTCACTGCAGAATCAACTTTTCATTTGGGACCGGAATTCGGAAGAGTGCCAACAAGTACGTCTGGCAACCCTAGTTAACTACAAAGTTTATAAACTACTAGTTTAAACTAGTAGTTTATAGTTTAAATTTAAAAAAAAAAAGGACGATCTATGGCCGAATGTATCAAGAACGAACACATTAGCATCATCAGTACTATTACTATTCAATTACTATTAGTATTTTTGTGACATTACAGATGATTAGAAAGGAACATGATCGCCTGCGCCTCTCGGCGAGGCATACATTATAAATTATAACTTATAACTAATACTAAATTTAATCAGAATTTAATATGACTATGAGTATAACATCATTTACATGTATTTGGTATCTTGTAATTCTGAAAATTATAAATTATCCCCACGACGCTTGACGGCAGAAATGGAAGATGATGATGATGATGATGATAAACTATCATACAATTATTAACGCACAGCTGATTACGAAACCCACAACAACAGTTCAACTGTTCCATCCAACTTACAATACATCGTGGAAATCAAATTCTGGGACATCGGCGTCATCGTCAACTAGAGTAGAGTCTGTAGAGAATAATAATAATTATCAAAATAATATTTATAATATGAATTTATGAGTAATGGGACTGAGAGTCGTGGAGCCGAAGTGAAAAATATGGTTTTCATTTTCGGTTTTCAAATGGGAAGAATTTGTAATAATGTAGTTTTCACTTTCAGTTTTCAAGTAGGAAGAATGTGTAATTAATATTATAGATATACTATAGTGTTAATTACGATACTGAAACCAAAACAGGCAATTCAAGGTATCCAGTCACGTCAGAAGACGGAAATCCCGCTGCATTTTTATCGGGTTTTCCCGATTGATGTTCGACTAATGTAAACCTATTTAAGCCTTGATGTCCAATGTTTGGACTCTAGAAAGCGAACTCGCTACCCAATCTACGCAAGCAGAAATATATACACCATAAGGGACCCAAATATAACCAATCGAGTGTTCGACGGTTAAACGGGGCTGGAACATTTTTTTGTTCAAATCCATACTGAACTGCCTTTGGTCTGGTTCAACGGAGAGGTGAACGCTGAACAGGGTTGGATTTGTATTCTCGAATTAATGAATTTGATAATGTATCGCATGCATAGCCATAAGTATACTTGCATATAAATGATTTATTAATATTAATATTATTATCGTATTAAAATAATTAATAATTAAATCGGCCGTTTGCACAGTATAGTACTATAGTGATCGCCTCTAGTCTCTACTTTTTAATATTTAAAAGTTAATATAATATTAATAATTAATTACTAATCCATAATTCCTCAATTCTCTGCTAACTGTCCATGATTTGCTTCCATACATCAGAATTGACTCGATATAGCATAGCTCTTAAGAACACTTTTTCTCACCTCGATTGACAAAGATAAATTGCAGAGAATATTCTTCATGATAAATAGGGTTAACAATTTCTGTTCCAGAAATTTTGCAGCAGATGCTGAAAGAAGAGGTAATAACCACTATTAAAAAATCATGAATGTATTACTTGAAAAAAAAGGACTACCTGTACAGTAGAAGTTCCCTCTAGGGAAACCAGATTTCTTTAGCATGTTCTAACCACATGTAAAAAGTAAGAGAACATTTTGTATAATGGTTGGGATGGATATAAATGGAGTAGCCAATCACACACTCCTTGCGACTGAACAAGGTAATGTAAAAATTGTCTGCAACAAAAGGAGTTAAATAAAGTATATCATGTATGGAGTAACCATTAAACATATGATGCTGTAATTGGTATAGAAAGTGTTAAAAGACATGATTGAATGCACAGACAATGTAGACTAAATATCGGGAAAAAAACTTTGCTGAGATAGTTATACCTGGATATATGAACCCCATGAAGGGAACCTCTCCTGTTGTTTATGCTTCACCTCAACACCACAAGGTACAAGAAAAACACAATGAAATGATGATGAGTTATACATGGTTCATGTTCAGTCATGCCATCAAAATACGTTTTAAAATTATTTATCATAAAGATAAGTCCAGAGACCTTTGCCTCATTCCACAGACTTTATAAACACAGCATATGACTAATTACTGACATGGAGAAACTAAAGGAGCTGGATGAAGTGACAATTATTATTGAATCATTATATGAAACGTTTGTCAAGTACTTGAACCCAGAAGTGATTATCAATAGCAGTCACTGGACTGGTAAGTATAAAACACTAAGATAAGGTTCATTTTACCATAAGTGTTAAAGATCTAAACATATTAGGCAATAGATATAGTGTGTCAGGGGTGTCTATTTGGTCAAGCATCAAAGTACACTTGTTCCTGAATTGAGGTGCTGTCATCATTTTCAAATCCCGGCTTTCAGTTTTTATGTTGTCTAGTGTATCTTCTAGCCTCTCCTTTCTTCTACTTCTATGAGTACCAAACAATACATGGAGATTTATTTATGAGCTGTCTTAGTGGCCTCAAAGGGTTCCTCAATTGATATTTATAAATAAATTGATTGATTGATTGATTGATCTAGGAACCGACATCACAGCATTCGGGACATTCCCATAAGCGCTCCGTCCCCATCCTCAGCAACCAGCGAAGAGTTCCAACACTAATAGTTCCAGTAGCAATCTGATTATATGTCATCTCGCCTTTCCTCTGAGCGTCGAGCGTCGGCCAGATCCCCTCGTCACTCCTCGCTGCCTCATTCTAACCAGACTATGGTGACACATTTGCTCCTCCGAGGTGTACACGTGCTCCCACAAGGCCGCAACCACATCTGCCTTATAAATAAATAAATATGTGTAATATCAGTTTAGTAATACTGCTAAGGATACATATATGAACACGATTTATATCATGTGTACAAGGATCAGATGGTCTGTTTAGTCAGTATTAAGTAATACATAAAGATACTTTCACTGCAGATACACAACAGAGTTTAAATATAGGTGCAATTTGTGTGTAATGTTATAGTGTTAATGACTGATCTTGGAAACAATATATGTTTTAGTTCCAGTCATATATTTTCTTGAAATAGATACATACTTTAGTATTAGACTTTACATAGATTTATACTGTAGTATAAGTCTTGAAATAAATATATTGTTTAGTATAAGTCTCAAACACTTACCCGCATGCACGCACACTGGTGCACACACATGCATGCACACACACACTTATGTTATTACACAATTTGAAATATATGTATATTTTAGCACATGTCTTGAAACAGATATATATTTTAGTCAAAATGTTGAAATAGACATATATTTTAGTACAGATGTTGAAATGAATACGTATTTTAGTACTAGCCTTGTCTAGAAATATATACATATTTTAGTACACGTCTTGAAATAGATATTATTTTAGTACAAATGTTGAAATATGTATATAGTGTAGTATATCTTGAAATAGATTTATATTTTAATGCATGTCTTGAATAGATATATTTTGTTTGTGCATGCTTTGAAATATATATTTTAGTAAAAGTAACACAATTGATTGAAACATATATATTTTAAGTACATTATTCCCTCCACATTTAATTTCAGAATGTGGTAAAGATGATTTTCTTAAAAGTGAGCCATCTCGAGAAGCTGTTGTTGAGAGCTTATTTGAAAAGATCATGTATGAGGATGATGCTTCTCACACTGCAGCCAGCCATTTCACAGCAGCATTGAAAGCATTACCTCTTGAATCAGGTAACACAATCCATTGTTATGCAGTTGTAACTGTATTTGTCAATATGAACAGAGATGCTACAAACACTGTTTAAGATGCTATCAATCATGACTGCATTTTATACTTTTGCTGGTGTCCATCTGAAGGGTTTTGTTGAAGGTTGAGTGGTAAAGACCGATTTTTTAAGCAGTTTCTATACAGGCTATAGGAGATTTTGTTATGCTTATAAACAATGAAAAGTTTGAGTTTATTAACTCATAACACTCATTCCCATACATGTTCCGTCCTCATCTTCAACAGCCAGCGAAGAGTAGGTGAAAGGTTAAAGGCAAGAGGCTTGACTATGTTACATCAGGTCTTACCCCGTATGGCTTGGTCTCTCTCCACAGAATGTCCCTGCCAAGAGAATCGCTCAAAGCACAAAGTCATGTAGTTCCAAGGGTCTTTTAAAAAAGTGCACATATTGTATGAAAGATGCAGTCCCAAAATGAGCACATGACCTTCAGTGAGCAAGGCAGATGACTTGACTACTTCACCACATAGACCCCCCCCCCCCCATTTATGCATAATTAATCTCTTATACAAATTATGTCTTACTGTGGATAGGTCTAAAAATAAATGTCTTGTAGTTATTTTTACCCGTGTCAGAAAATGGAACAGACCAGTATCCTATTCATTATTACATTTGTATATTAACTGAAAAAGCTCTTAAAATAATAATTATATAATTATTTGTAGTGATGACCAAATTGATTGAAAATTTTATTTATTTGTTTTCCTGTGATGTACACATCACATTTAATAACTCTGATAGTGTACACACTCAGAAACTGCATTTTAACAAGCTCATCTTTCTTTATATCTTCTTCTGCCCTTCATCTTCAAATGAGGGTTTAGGTCCTTAATCCTCTCACTTTGTAGATTTTTTCATGAAATGTTGGATTTTGCAATTAACTTTTCTGTAGGGTAAGATAGTTAGTTTCATGTCAACCCTCCTTAATAATCTTTTACAACATATATTGTAAGTTACAGCGTTAGTATTCTTTGCTTCCCTTGTGGAGTTTCAGGAATTTACAAGCTGATAATTGGGTATAAATTGTGGGTCATAATTGGTAATAGTCATTTGAAGTTCAATACCTCAGATCAACTTCTAACTGAAGCTTCCATTGCACAGATTACCCAAAATGACTTGTAGAAATGCTGGAATGGGACACAAGTCATATATTTTACTGAATCTTGACTTGTGGAGTTCCAGTTTTCAGAAAAAATAACATGAAATGAAAAAGTATGTTCAGATCCTGTGGATCTATGAATCTTTACTCTAAGTAGTGTTTGGAAAATTTGATGTGATTTGTTTAGCCACTTCTAGAGGAACATAGTGTACTAAGAATTACCTACTATCTATTACGCTGAGAAAAGATTGAAAATTATAATATTTTTATTCAACATAAAGGGGGTAGGGGCAGGCGGAGATGTCGATTAAGGTCTCTTGCCATATAGCAGATGCATGCAATGAGCAGACAAATAATTTGATTTTACCTCCAATAGATAACAATTTTTTGCCTTTAAAAAATTCTGCTAAAGCAGGAACCTGCTTTGGATTTGTAATATGATAGGCCCATCACATCTTTTGTAGGTATGAATGCATGTAGGATTATGTGGCAAGTCTTTTCCTCACTTTAGCAGACAATGAACGTAGGCATCAGACCCTCCTCCGATGGGGTTCTTCATACTATGAGTGCAACCGCTATCAATTACACTAATGCACTTGCCATCCTTTGCCTTATTTAGGATTAAAAGCCAGGTCTGCTGATTGAGAAACTGGTATCCTAATCATTCAGCCACCAACTCCTTATAACATGAATTTTTTAAATGCTAATGTAATCTACAATTATGTTGTATGCATAGTGACTTGAATATTGAGTTATTAATGTGAGGGGAAGTTAGTAAGTTACAAATACATATTTAAAAAACAATAAATGATATACAAACTTCAACACCATTTATTATTGCACTTATATTTCCCCTTTATTTCTCAACATTTATTCACTCTTGTGGATGATAGCTGAATCATTTCTTTGAAACCTGCATCATAGCACTGCATGCTCTGCTACACCACCCACATTCACAGCTCACTTTCAACCTCTACATCATCTGCAAAACATTTACCGCCAAGGTGAACTTTTAGTGTACTAAACAGATGAAAATGACTTGGGGCTATTTCAGAACTATAAGATAGATATTGAAGAATTGCTTAGTTGTTCAATTTACTGCTGTTCCTCCTCCTGGAACGTCAAGCATTCTCCACATTGTCAAAGAACATTTTGAGCCAAAATAGGTCTTATCAGCCATCTTAGAACTCACGGCTCCATACTTTCAACCCCACTGGATGAAATGAATGGTCATCATCATTCTTGATGGACAAACAACATATAACAACCAAGCTGTATTTGTTCTGGCTCTGTTGTGATGGTGTAGTACTCCTCTAGTCATGCTTGGGCATGTTACAAAACTGGAATTGAAGAAAACATTACTAAATGCAATCAAGGTCAGGCAAAATTAAGTACCTCAGCCAAACAAAGGAACATCTCCTTGTTAAAGGATGGCTGGAGGGAAAAGTGGAGGGGCAGTGTGGAAAAGGAAGACAACGTTCCATGCTGGTGGAAAATATCAATAGATTGACTGGAAGAAGCCTGCATGAATGCACCAGGATGATGCGGGGCAGAGTGTGTTGGAGACTCATTACAGCCAATCTTCAATGAGGAGTTGACACTTGATGATAATGAAATTTCTTCCAATAATTTGTTATAAAAATGTTTTCTTTAAATAATTTGCAGGTATTTTACATCCAGCTATAATTGGTGGAACTGATGATGAGAAGTTGCAGCTAAGTCAGTGTATGAAAGACATTGTCAGCTTGTTGGATGGAAGTTTGATACAGAGATTATCACTGGAAGAATTGAGTCCTGCTCTACTTGTATTGATGGAGAAAAACATAATCACAAAGGTAGGTACCTGTTGTTTTAAACATTCATATTATAAGAATAATTACCACTGTATAATTTTACATGGCTGTTGTAAGCATGGGTCCCTTTTATGAGTGTGACTGTGATGTGAGGGCAGATTGACATATCTTGGGAACGCCTTTATTGGAAAACTGTCACATGAACATAATGTTGAGTATTGCAAGTGTTCAGGGAAAGACATCTGTGTAATGATACAACATGCAATGAAAGAATAATATGCAGGCTTAATGTACATTAATCAGAAACTGGAAGTAGTGTTACATGGTGTAATTATGTGAACATAATAAAGTGTCTACTGTCAGTGGGCAACGGAGGTAGTTAACATTCATACATTGTGATATGTACTGTGGAAACAAATCACTTATCACTTATGGATTAATGCTGATTATCATGAAGCTATTTTTGTTACTATGGCACAACACCATCAAGCAAGTTAAAGGAAAAGTTTGAGAACACACATAATTTCTGTGGCAACATACAAATGTGAGTCATAGAACATGTCACAGCCACTAAAGAAGAAAATCGTGACTTTTGAACGCAAATGTTACTGAAAAGTTCTTAGAAAATCATAGACCATGTTGAAGAAAAATATGGACATTCTAAAAAATCTGAACATTAAAAAAAAACAGGCTCATAAACAGCATATCTCAGAAATCGAAATATTTGGCCATATAAATGATACAGCGGTTTGGAAAGAACAGTCATGGAGAGTATGGTTCCTGAAAGAATATACAGAGGTTGACCTGCACATAGCTGGATGCAGGACATTGCGATCACCTTGGGCATGAAGGTGCATGAGGCAGGAGATCTGGCAAGGGATTGAGAGACTTTCAACAGCCCTTGATAAGAGTGACGTTCTGTAAAGGGCTACTACATGATCATATGTCAATTAACCATTGATCAGTATCATTTGAATATCTTTTTAAAATTTTATGAGGGTTCCATATAGTGCTGGCCACATGGTTTTAGACCAATCAATAAATTGTACAACATATTGTTTGTGGCTTCTGTGTTTATATTTAGAGTACTCATTTTGGCAGCCTTAGGCATTTTCAGCATTCTTCTGTAAATCTGCATTTATGTAGCTGTAAGGGAATTTTTGAAAATGTATAAGAACCGACTTACAAGTCATAGGTAAGTAAGAACTTCAGATTCACAATACCTGCTGATATTCAGATTTTAGAGACTGACCGAGAAAGGGAGCTGTGGTAGCATAGTGGCTTGCATGCTTGCCTGCTGGTCCAATGGTCATGTGTTCAATTCCTCTTCATGATGGGATTTTTTTTATTGACTTGGGCTCCCAGGTTTACCTAGCCTGAAATGGGTAAGAGAAGCAACAGTTGCAGCAGGATATAACACTAGGAAATACAAACAGTTAAGTATATATGAAACTTCAGCGAAATGGTGAGACATACTAAACACAGACACAGTGTACATCTCTTACAACGGACTCCATAAAGGTGAACATGAATCATAGAGTGAAAATCCCCAAAACAAGAGACAATAAAAAGAAGTATAATAATAAATTAATAATAAGTATTCTAGGACACAACAAACCACGTTTCGATTATATAAATCTTCATCACAGACAGGACAACATGAACAGATCTAAAGAAAAAAACATAAAATTATAAAATAATACTAAAACACAACTCCTTTGTTGTCAAGAAGACACAAAAGTTGGGTTTGGTTCAGTTTTGAAAGGTGCTCTTTTTCTACAAAGGTTAAATTCAATTCAGCTGTTGTTGCATATCCTTTATAGGACGTAGCAGTCAACCCCAGCATTATTTACCTGTTTGTGATTCCTGGGCAAGTTTACGTTCAGTAGTTTGCCATTGCTTTCTGAACGACCAGCACTCATGCTATTTCATAAAAATACCAACGTACGGCAGTCAGCTGCCAAATCGCCCACAGCTGTGTTTTGAACGTGGGTTTGCAGGATTACGAAATGCGTCTGTAACCCCATCGCCATGGAGCCAGCATTTCAGCAGTAAAAGTGACACATATGAGGGTAAGTTAATAAGTAAGTCACAAATGGCTGTAGAAAAATAACTAAATATGATAACAACTTGAAACCAGTTTATTTTTATACATACATTGTCCCTTTATTTCTCAACATAATTTCCACCAACATTGATGCACTTATCTCATCATTTTATCAGTCCTCCCAAACTGACTGCATAGAACTGAGTGCTCTGTTTTCTAAACCACGTTTTCACTTCACATTCAACTTTGGCGTCATTCGCGAAATGTCTCCCGCCAAGGTGGGTTTTCAGTGGACTTAGCCCCTAGCGATTTCCCGTAAAGCGGTGCATAGCTGGGTAGAAAAAGTTACGAGGGTGAGTCAATAAGTAAGTCACACAGTTCTGTGGGATGGCAGGTAAATGAAAACAAAACACGCAGCTTCTATGCAGCCGGTTTGGGAGGACTGATAAAACGATGGGATAAATGCATCAATGTTGGTGGAAATTATGTTAAGAAATAAAGGGACAATGTATGTATAAAAATAAACTGGTTTCAAGTTGTTATCATAGTTATTTTTCTACAGCCATTTGTGACTTACTTATTAACTTACCCTCGTAAGAAATGTGTGGCCAAAGATGTGCAAATAGTCAGATATGAATATTTTGAGGGAAGTCAGCAGAATTAATCAGCTGCATCCACAACAGTATTGATTCCCCCTGGATGGATGCATCCCAGAGTGTTTCTTAACTGGCTTTCAATTTTAAGCCTAATGAAGTTGTTAGAAACCCTGGTCATGAGGGTGAATGAGGCAGGAGAACTGGCAAGGGATCAAGAAACATTTCAGCAGATCATGATCAGACTGATGCTCTGTAAAGGATCTGCTAGGTGATGATGAAGATGATGGGACAGAATGAGTTAAAGTAACACTTAGGATAGACTGGATTAACGTGACAGAAGACATGGACAGAAGTTAACAAACATATAGTGTATGGAATAATGAATAATTTATGTTGAACTGTCTGGAAGTGAAAGAGTTAATTTGATTCAGTATACTGATCAGTAACAGTATTTAATTTTATTATGTCTCATTGATTGTTTTTAATGTAATGTAACAGTTGTTATTAATTCCAAAACAGAAAGCATATGAGCAGCTTAATCAGATCCAGAACCCTCGTGAATGCAGCTTAATGATGCTAAAAAGTATAAAGAAAAGCAAACCTGACTGGCCACTCGTTATCTTTCCTGTTTTGAGGCAGCAAAATCCAGATTCAGTGCAACACCAGCAGTTTCATCAAGGAGAGCTTAATGAAAGTAAGCTATGTATAATATTAAAGCGTATCAAATGGTCTTTTAGTCATAATACATTCTGAATGAAAGGGGGCTGCGTGGTCTCGAGATAAGGTGTCCGCCTCGAGTGCTGGAGGTCCTGGGTTCAAGCCCCGGTGAGGACCAGGTACTTATTTCTCATGGACTTCTAGTAATAAAATTTCCCCTGATCTCTGGGTAGTGAGATCGGACGCCCATGTGTATTGTTGCGCACGTAAAAAATCCCTTGGCAGTTGGAAATCGAAAAAGAGTAGCTAACGGCGCTGCCCGGGAAAAATTTCGAGTTAAAAATCTATCCAAAGTACTTCAGGATCCTCGTCGGTGCTACGGAGTTCATGCACTGAGCTGAGTTTCTCTAGACTCAGGTTTGAGTTAGGAGTAGAACGGAGCACTTATGGGTTACACCCGTGTGCCATGATGTTGATACATCGACTAAACTAAACTAAACATTCTGAATGTTCAGCATTCCTCATAAAGCTTCTCTTATGTAAAGTTATCTTTATTTACCACATGTGTGCTATTGCCTTTTTCATACACATACATGAAAGGTTACATGAAAATTGAATGCAGTGTGTCTGACAATCTTGGAGACATGAATTGAGTGAAACAAAGCTCCTATCTTGTTTAGATGTTTTTTCCTGACATTCTGAGCTGCGCAATGAACTCTTTCAGTCCCAAGCATCGTGTGGTGTGTCATTATCTCTTTCTTTTGAATTCCAGCCATCACATAATATGTTCTTGTAGTTTTTACGTATGGTCAGAATTCACTAAAAAAATCTTGCTTCTCCAGTAGCCACTCCCATGGGGTGTTTAACCTTTTTGACAGTCATGTTCCATGATTTTTCAAAGTGGTTCTTTCCCCACATGGAAGTCTGCTGTGAAACCTTCTGGAATTGAAAAACTTCAGGGTGACATGAGTGATATCTTCATTGCATAGTCTGATGGGTAATTATTCAGTCTAAATTGTCTCAGAGAAATGTCAAGAATGCCTTAAATTCTCACCAGGAAGTTTCTTTTTATCTATGATGCAGCCATTGTTGCTCACAGTGAAGCTACTCTGCAGACACTGTTGTACAACATGGCAGGATTTTTTCTTTGGCAGTAATCATCAAGTCAACTAATACTGTATCAAGGGGTTGTTACACCTTTAAATATTAACTTTAATGGCAAGTATATTTAACCAGTTTAAGAAATTTACATTTGAAGAACATTAGGCGAGGAGAGGAGTGGGTCAGAGTGCCAGCGGAGCAGTCAGACTTGTGCAGAGTTATAATCACATTAAGCCGGGAGTGCAGGGAGTGGCCAGCAGGGGCCACGGAAGTGGAAATCCAGCAACTAATTCAGGAAAATGCTCACTCAGGTGATATGATTGTCTACACAGATGGTTCGGTGTCAAGAGGTGAGAGAAGTGGCTGGGGGTTCATAGCCAAAGCTAATGGTCGACGTTTGGGGCAGGAGAGCCTGGCATATGATACCACAACATCCAGCTTAAGAATGGAGGTGGAGGCAGTCACTGCGGCTCTCCGCTGGATGGAGAATACAACACACACACATATCGTGATTGTAACTGACTCAGAAAGCATGCTGACGAGGGTGAGGATGGGCAGGCTTCGTGCAGAGTGGCTTGCTTCGCTTCGGAGGTCACGGGTGACAAGCATCGCCTGGATCTTTTCTCCGGGGCATGCCGGTGTGCTGGGAAATGAACAGGCGGACAGATTGCTGGACTCTGCAGAACTTGGTGGAGTATTGATACATGACAAGGCAGACGTGGTTGCGACCTTGTGGGAGCACGTGTACATCTCGGAGGAGCAAATGGATTACCATAGTCTGGCAAAAATGAGACAGTGAGGAGTGACGAGGGGATCTGGCTGACGCTCAACGCTCAGAGGAAAGGCGAGACGGACATATAATCAGATTGCTACTGGTACTATTGGTGTTGAAACTCTTCGCTGGCTGCTGAGGATGGGGACGGAGCGCTTATGGGAATGTCCCGAATGCTGTGATATCGATTCCTAAATCAATCAATCAAGCAATCAAGAAATTTACATATCTTGGTTTTCAGAGAGATTATACAAATTAAGAATTAGGCACATGAATTGGCAAGGCAGATACAACATGTGGAAAATTGTATAAAGAGTGTGTACAACATTTCTTCTTATTATAGTTCATGCAGAATGACACTGGTCACATTTATGCAGCTTCTACGTAATTCTAGGATTGGTTCTTCTTCTTCTGCGTTCATCCGGAGATTTTTTTTCCGGATGTGATTGCGTTGTGCCTGTTTACAACAGAGCTGCGTTCTTGCGCCGTTAGGCCGACACATCCGACTTCTGTGGGCATTTGTTGACCGGGTTAACCTTCCCGGGGATTGGTTCAATATAGCTCTTAACAATTCTTTTTCTCACCTTGATTGACAGATAAATTGCAGAAAATATTCTTATTCATTCAAAATGCTGCTTTTGCCTGGACTAATCTATATTTAACTTCCTTAATATATCTTCCATTAACTGTTATTAAAGTACTCAAATACTTAAATAGATTGACATGTTTCAGACTAATTCCATTCACTTTGATGTTGTGTTTGGGAAGATAATTTTTCTTTGTAATTATCATTGCCGGTCTCTGCAATCCCATTTATCACACAGAGTCTCATAGCTCTCTGGCCGAGGGGTTACAACACTTTCTTTGTAATCCCGTTTATCACGCAGAGTCTCATAGCTCTCTGGCCGAGGGGTTACAACACTTTCTCTGTAATCCCGTTTATCATGCAGAGTCTCATAGCGGGCGAGAGCTGGAAGCGGTTCTACCCCCGCTGGTGACTTGCGGGATAACTGAGCCGTCCGCTCAGAAAGCAGTGGCAAACTACTGAGCATAATCTTGCCAAGAAATCAACAGACAGCTGAAAGATGCTGCTGTTGACAGTGATGTCCTGTAAAGGATATGCAAATTAAAAAAAAAAAATTATCATTACTGCTGTTTTGGGTTATTCAGATTGAGTCCTTTGTTTTGACTTTCTGTTGCAGTTGTATCTATAATTTCTACTAACTTCGTATCATTGTCAGTGACCAAAATCATATCATCAGCATAACACAGGTATAGGGTGTATTTTTAATGACTGGAGGTTTTGAAAATATTGCTGTTCCAAGTTTTGTATTACCGTCTGTGGAGTTCATGCAACATAAACGGTAAATACAAAATATTTTCAAAAACTCCAGTGATTAAAAATACACTCTATAGTTTACATTATGGCCACCAACTGAGCTACCAATAAGGAATAATATTTTGATCTACCAGGAGTGTATTCTCAGTACTTTGTTTTATGGATCTGAGACAGGGACAACCTACATGACAAACAGACAGAATTCAACATCTGCTACTTGTTTTTCTTTGAAAAAATAATAAACATCAAAAAGCAGAGTGAAATAACAAACATGGGCATACTAAAGTGTGCCATGTTCCCTTCCATCATGGCCATGCACAGCTTTAGAAGTCTAGGTTGGTTTGCATGGTTTAGTAGAATGGAAAACATTTGCATTTGTAAATGTTTTTATAATGCGAGCTTTCAGAGAGATGAAGACAAAGAGGTACATAGCAACTAAGATTCAAACATTTGTACATGAGATTATTATAAGAAAATATCTCTATCATTTAGGACTTGAATAAAATAGCAGAAGAATATACTGCATGGAGTGTATCTCTTACCAGAGCATTACAATTTATGATGATGCCCTTGGGGAGTAGACAGAATATTCAAGTGCAAAGCAGTACACAAGAAATAAATGACAGACAAATAATATGCAGCAAATACCATTACTTAATACTTGTTTGCTTGTGATCATCTGAGACAACTTAAAGACGCAAACATATGTATAAACCAGGACAGAAGTAGAGAAAGTGAAAATATGTGGAGAATATTTATTTATATTTTAGAATGTGTTGAAAAATTATATCAATGAAAAATTATATACAAAAGGAATGCTCATCTATGTACAATGTATTATATATGTTCCAATTATAACTCAGGAGAGTTGAACAGGATATTGAAAAAAAAAAAGTAATATAGCAAGGAAAGTAGCAAAGAAAAGGTAGTCAAAAGCTATGTTGAAATGTAAATGTTAATCATATAACTGTGCTCCACAAAGAACTATTACTACACTACAGCAACAACACAGTGTGACAGCCCAACCCTCTCACCAGCTCTCTCACAGAGAGAGAGAGAGAGAGAAATAGAGAGAGAGAGAACGAACGAACGAACAAACTTTATTTATATATATTATATATATATATATATATATATATATATATATATATATATATATATATATATATATATATATATAGAGAGAGAGAGAGAGAGAGAGAGAGAGAGAGAGAGAGAGAGAGAGACTAAATAACTTAAATTTTCTTTACGCATTAAAAAAAAACCACTTTCTTTATACATCTGGTTAAGTTCTTTTAGCAACTCGTGTGTTGGGAGTAACAGAATATATCTGAATTAAACCTGTTCTATTTAATTTTAAGGTTCAGAAATAGCCAATGTCATACTGCAGGATGCAGACAAGAACAATGAAAGCCAAATGGAGATATCCACACCTCATGCATTTACTGGATTTTCAGACTTAAATGTAGGACTTGATCTTTTGTCACCATTTTCATCTATTTCAAGTAAGTTAAACAGAATGTGTGTAAAGTATTAATATTCCTTATCCTTCTTGTGTTCCGTCCCACTCTTAATTGTATTGAACTTACATATTTGTGCAGTATGTTATTGTAGAATCTAATTGACCATATTAGTCAATGTAATGCACCATAATTTATATAAGTTCTTTCTCTAGAAATCAATATCTCAGTGGTCACTAGAAAATTCTCAAAAAATTTCAAAACAGACTCCTCTTGTGCATCCAGAACAGTGACTAATGCAACATGACCAACCATGGAAGTCAAAAAATGAGATTTGAGATGTCATGTATTGACCATACTACTGTATGCCTGTGAATCATAGACAAAGAATAAATAGAGTAGAAAGACACTGGAGACCACAGAAATGTAATTTATTTGAAGAGTACAGTGAATCCCATGGACATCTAACAAGACTGATGTCCAAGAACTGAAATTCATTAAAACATTTTATTACCCATCCATCTTAAGACAAGACAATCATAATGTTTGGTCACTTTATAAAATGTGCATCTGTAGCTTAGAAGCAGTGAACACAGTTTCACAATATCTCATGGTGATTGGAAGCAGACCGCATTGTGTTAGTTTTCACAATGGCATGAGTGTTGGTCTTTTAGAAGCAATAGCAAGCCACTGAACGTAAAATTGCCTAAAAAATTACAGTCAGCCAAAACAAATGCTGGGGTTAGTTAGTCATAAGTCGTGGTTCCAACTACACAGCAAAGGGTAGCTCCACAATGCTCCATTCCTGTGCCAGTGAATATCACACAAAAGGCTCCTCGCTGTCTCATGTGAAAAGTTAAACAGACAAGAGTCTTGACAAACCAACAGCCCTCACAGGTATATTATGCATAATATCGTGCCAGAATGCCAACACAAAAGTCCACAATGAAAAATACAGTTCACTGTTTATGGAAGTGGCAGTCACTAGAAAACCAGCAGCCACAAATTACTGCATAAAGGTAAACCCAGTTAGTTCAACAATCGGCCGGCTGCCATTTTTCTGAACATACAGTTCATGATACAAACAACCGTGGACAGATGTAAAAACACTCCACATGAAATTCACAGCCAACAGTGTCGCTCCTTGCACTTAACTCAGTAGCTGGGCAACAGAACCATGCACCACCAGTCCTGCATTTGGAAAATGCTTAAGCAAGCCATAGCCACAAGCATAAACACTCCAGAGGCCTTAACAGCTCAACTGCCTATCCTATATATTGGACCGGAAGCATGCTGGGGTATAATTGTGATGTACTGTAAAGGACTTTAACAATGAGACAAGAGGATCTAAAGAAGGTTGTAAAAAGCAGAAAGACTGAGAGTGTGAGAGACAGGTCAATTAAAGAAGAAAATGCTGTATAGGTTGACAAAGTGGCATGGAAGATGAACAATGGTCAAAATTATTAAGAACACTAAAGAATAAGGAGGAAGAAAAAGTAACTTGAAGAGGAGTAAGAAGAAGAGTAAGAAAAAGCAGTAGAGTTAGGCAAGTAAGAGGAGGAAACGAATATTGAGGTTAAAGAAGAAAAAGGATGATGGAAAAGGAGAAAAATAAAAACAGTGAGTAGGAGGAAGGTGAAAAAGGGTCAAAAACGCAGAACAATAATAAGAATAAGGAGAAAAGAATGGAAGACAAAGGAAGGAGAAGAGTGAGGATGAAGATGAAGGATTATGGAGAGGAGAAAAAGAATGCTTTCTTCAGTGTGAAATACTGACTATACATGTAAGAATAATTGTATTACTGTGTGATAAGAACAACCAATGGACTCGGGGCAACAGTGCTGTGTGCTTTCACCTATACATTTTAATGTTTACATGAACAGAGTAATACAAAAAGCGCAATATGCGAAGTAGGACTTCACAGACATAAAACAGAATACAACAAAGAATCAAACTTCTTCTTCTTTCATTCGCTTGAAATATGTCTATAACTGCATTGTTGACTCTTGTATGAATTTAACTGTCTTTTTTTAGTTCACTCAGCAGTCAATAGAGTTTATCTTCCACTGTCATCTCTCTAGGCCAGAAGGTTTGCCTAGATATGTTGTATTTTGTTCAGTCTTGGAGTATGTGCTCTGCTGTCTGTGATGCCAATCCACATGTGCACATGGCTGATTCACCAATCTTGAATTTTGTATACATGTGGTTGTGTAATCTATTGTGTCCTGTTTTTAGGCGCAGAATAATGACTTGTTCTGGTCTGTCCATAATGTGATAGTCATCTTGAGCAGGTTTTGGTGGCTTTCTGACTGATTTGATCATTCTTTTCTTTTGGTGGTATGTAAGGGCACATCAGGCTATTCTTATTTTGCTCCTTCCTTAGCCAATCGATCAGCTCTGTCGTTTCTAGGTACTCCACAGTGGGATGGTATCCACTGTATGGTGACCTTATGCTGACTGCTAAGTTCAGAAAGTAGTGTCCTTAGTACTGGCAATTTCCCGAATACTGATTTTGCATCTGTCAATAGCACCAGAGGTTGTGTACCATGGCTGGTATTTAGTAATTTCTTTGTTGCTATCTTGATTGCCTCAATTTCAGCATCATAGTTATGGCAATCAAACTACTGAATCAAAAAGCTATATTCTGTTTAAGATCAGAGTTTAATGTATGAAGATAAGGAAAATTGCAAAAGTATAGCAATTTAATTTCAACAACATGTAAAAAATACATGAAAATCAATATGAACAAGACTGAAAAGCTGAAAATTGACAAGTAGCTAGGCCACTAAGTACAAATAAACAATACTAAAATAAAACATGTTTCAAAGTTGAAATATCTAGACAACATTTTTAAAGAAGACAGACGATATGACATAGAGAAGAAACAAGATGTAAGCAAACACTATGAAATCTCCTTTCAACTGTCTCCTTTACTCAGACATGAAAATTATGATGGAAGTAAAATGACAAAATATATATTTCTGCCAACGCTTTGTTATCAACGTAAAAATAGCCCCTGTTAACATCCCACCAGAGAAATACTTATTACATGTAAGATAAAATGCTTGAGAAAAGCAGCTGACATTTCAAGAAGAGACAGAATGTGAAATGACAACATCAGAAATATGAAAAGCATTACATAATGTATCAGATTCACCATGAGACAACAAAGTTAAAGTCGCTGGCACATTTTAGTAAAATGGATAACATGTTTTATATGGCAAACTTCCAGAGGGATGAAGACCAAGAGATAGACAGCAACTAAGACTCATAGATATTTGATTGAAATTACTAGAGAATATCCTATGAAAATGAAACCCGAAAAGTTGTTGATAAGAGCATACTTAAAAGATCTGTTTATAGAACCAGAGGAAGACCAAGAAAACAATGTATAGTCAACATCATGGGTGCAATAAACAAGCATGGATATGACACAACAAAGGCAATACATTTGGTTTTGAAACATTAGCTTTAGCACCCTCGCTTAACAGCAAGGGTAAATGAGGAATAGAGACGTCATCCACTGGGGCTAGATAATAAACAAAATAATCATTGTGTTGAGTCTATACATATTTAAACAGTAGAAGCAAATCTCAGCTACTGAAATTATATTTTCAACTTTGTAAACCAAGAGAGAAGCTATCATATATTTCTGATTCTGGTGACAGTTGCTTCATTGATTAAGTATTGAAGTTTAATTTTGACACACAAAACTTTTATTTTGTCTGTTAGCATACAGTCATAGACCCATTTACATGCCAGAAGAACAGCAAAACTCAACAGAAATGAAGATACTGTTGGAGGCAAACAATATTGATGCTGATCGAATCACAACTGATCCCAGTTATGAAAAGAAAAGTAGATTTCATGCCACAGTTATGCCTGCACACTCTGATGGTGAGGATGATGAAGAATTGACTCCAGTCACAACAGATTCTGAAGGTGAGGTTTACTTGTATAATTACCACCTGCTGTGATGAAATTATCATCAACTTCTTCAACTCATCTTCACCCACTTTACTTCTGCTGCTACTGTTGCCTTAATTAGACAGCATCATCATCGTGTGCATTTCAAATGGAACAGGTGATCATGACCCCCCCACAAATTTCTGTTCTCTGAGCTCTTGATATTTTCACCGACTGATTATCTTTCTTGCTACTTTATCATCCCAACCAGTATTTTATTCCTCTGTCAACCTTGTCTCTAATATTCTTGTTCTTGTACTCTATTTTCAGTTTGATGTTGTGCTTAATTTCTTGCAGAGTAAACTCTTTGGTCTTTGCTTATAAACGAATTTTTAAGGTCTGTCAAACTGCTATTAGGAGCAATGGTGTTAGAAGCTGTATTGAAAGATTTAGATTATTTAGAACCTTTTTCATCACTAGTGCATTTAAGTATGTGTAACATGTTAGAATGTTACTAAACACTGAATGAACACTCCAGGCCAGGCAAAATCAACAAGTTTATTTCTTTCATTGAAGCATACAGATCATGGTGAAAGTTACTGCATATTAATACAGGTAGCTTGTGTATTATAGAAAATTTATAACAACAATCAGAATAGATGTGTTCCACTAAATCTCTCATTGTTATATTTGTAATAACTTTTTTATATACGGAATAGTCCAGGCACAATGCAGGAAGTGTTAGAAGCAATTTATCTTTGTTATGAGGAAGTCTTACTGAAAAATCTTGATAAGAACAGCCAATATGTTGCTTACATTTTTCACAGTGGAAGCTAGAATCACTGATATTTCTATCAGAGATAAAAACTTCCAGATTTCATAGGTTGAAGTCAAGAACTATCACAAGCCGTGGTAGCACAGTGGCAAGCATGCTTGCATGCATCTGTTTGAATCCCGTTTTAGGTAGAAATTTTTGTTTTTTACATTGTCTTGGTCTCCTGGTTTTACCCAGTTTAAAATGGGTGTCAGGAAATTTCTTCAGAAGTAAAGTTGGCCACTATGGTATTGACTACATCGCCTATCAGATGCCAAGTGGTCTCAAAATATTAAGCTATCACCATATGCCCTATATATCTTATAGCAAGAAAAGGAGGAGCTTTACTTACTTTACAAGAGCTATGGTACAAACCAGAAATATAGTTAACTTGTTTATATGTAGATTGAAAGTTATATTTTAAATACACATAACACTTTTTTGTAGATTTAGAAACACCTGATCTGAGGCTGCGAGAGTATCAGAAAGAGCTTGCAGAAAATGCTGTGAAGGGGCGGAACACAATTATTTGTGCTCCAACTGGTTCAGGCAAAACAAGAGTTGCTACTTACATCATTCTGAATCACTTGCAGCAAAAAGGTGAGGAACATTTAAAGAGCTTCACTAGAATGATAATATAATTATGTTTGTTTATCAGAAATATGAAAAGAGATGAAATATAAATATTTCTTCTTCTACCATATTTTCTTTATATTTGCCATTTTACCGATGGAAGAAATGGTAATAAAATGTGTGTTTATATTTATCTTGCTAAAATTGTTTTACATTTTCTGTCTTGCATATTCTGAGAAGTTTGGTGTGTTGGTCATGTAGTATCTCCATATGAAAGCATGCACGTGTATATGTACATATGGGAAGAAGTCACTGTTTTGTAATCTTATTAATAAATTTAAAAGTCAAGGTATTAATATGGATATGCAAGTAAGAACAGAAAAAAAGGGAAAATGATTATTTCCTTGACAATACAATACCCTGTTTGCTTTCTGACTACCAATGTGTGTATACACAGACACATACACACATACATGCAGAAAGAGACAGAAAGAGACAGAGAAAGAAGAGGAGAGAGAGAAAATAAGGGAAGAACAGTGAGAGATGGAATATGACAGCGAGAGACAGAGAAAATAACACTGAAAAGATATATTATTTTATATTGGCACCTTTCCGTCTTGACAGACGATAGTTTGGTTCATTGTGCTTCAAAAAGGCATCATAACTACAACCCATGGCGGTTGCTGTGAAGTTGGAACCGTGACTAACTAACTAACTAACTAACTAACCCATGGTGGTGGCGAATGTGGCTGATAAAGCCAAGTCACGCTGTAAATGTTCGTCCACAGTGGATGCATGTGAACACATGGTCATTTCCACCATCATGCACCATCTTATCTCTCTCACGCTCTGTGTGTGCTTTATCTGCAGTCATTTTCTCCTTTATCTTTATTCCATTTCTGATAGTTGCCCTCCATGCAACACACTCAGCGGCGACTTGCTCCCAATGTGCATTATCAATACATGTATCAATCATGTCCCGCTTACACACATCTTTGTATCGTAGTAGAGGCTGACCCTGAGATCTCCTACCCATCTGTAATTCACCAAAAAAGATGTCCTTTGGTATTCTATGATCATCCATCCTCCTAACATGTCCTATCCATCTAAGTCTACGAAGACTGAGCATGGAACACACTATCACACAACCTGATCTTTCCAATACTTCAGTGATTTTGTCTTGCCACTTAATACCAAGTATTCTTCGCAGACACCGCATATGAAAGCTGTTTAAACGTTTCTCTTGGTGTGAGTAAGTTGACAAGACTTCACTGCCATATAGAAGAGTACTAAGGGCACAGGCTTGGTAGTCAAGGACTTTTGTTTTGGCAGTAAGCTTCCTGTTCTCCCAGACTCTTTTTGCTAACATGTTCATTGTTTTTGCTGCCTTACCAATCCTGATATTGATTTCCTGATCCAGGGATAATTTGCTATTTACCTCTGATCCTAGATATGTAAAATGGTCTACTATCTCCAATTCGGCATCGTCAATAAAGATTGATGGTACCCCATGTGCACCTTGTGACATAATCTGTGTCTTCTTTTTGCTAATTGTTAAACCAAATTCAGAACAAGCATTGGAGAATACAGATAGTAGATGTAATTCTTCCTTAGAGTGGGTCGTAATTGCAGCATCATCTGCAAAAAGCAACTCTCTGATTAGTACCCTCCTAATTTTGGTCTTGGCCTTCAATCTCTGAGCATTACAGAGGCCGCCATCTGAGCGTGAGTGAATGTATATACCGGCATCCTGATCACGAAAGGCATGTTTCAGTAGAAGTGAAAAGTATATTCCAAAGAGGGTGGGGGATAGTACTCAACCTTGCTTAAGGCAACTCTTGATTTCAAACTCTTCAGAAGTTGCACCATCAAACTTGATTATACCCTTCATGTCTGTGTGGAACGATTCCACAATGGACAGAAGAGTTGGTGGGCAGCCAATCTTCTTTAGTGCCTTGAACAGACCCTCACGACTGACCAGATCAAATGCCTCTGTGAGGTCAACAAAGACAATAAACAGTGGTTGATTTTGTTCACAGCATTTTTCTTATCATATATCATGAATATCATATCAATGGTAGACCGGTTCTGATGGAAGCCGGTTCTGACGGAGAGTGGAAAAGAAGAAGCAACAAAGACATTTATGATCTGTTTAAGTCCCTGCTAATCACTGGTATCATGAAGGCTGATAGACTGCAATGGCTGGGGCATATAGAAAGAATGGAAGATAATAGGGAAACAAAACTCGCTTACACTCAGGAAATAAATTACTGTAGACCCTGAGGTAGACCAAGAAGACAGTGAGAGATAATATACATACAGACCTACAAGCACTTGGAATCAGCGACTGCCAAGAGAAGGTCAACCAGAGAGATGAATGGAGACGGCTTGTATCTGCAGCAAAGAACCTCAATGGCTCGGAATGCTGAAGAAGAAGAAGAAGAAAAAGAAGAAGAAGAAGAAGAAGATCAGTGAAAGTGTCTTTAAGTTGCTGTTGAAACTCAAAGCACTTTTCAGGATCGTGAGTGTTAATAATATTAATCCAGGGCTAGATTTATGTTTAGCTGTGTTATATTATTTAAAATGTTTATATCTAATATCTCTCCCGATGGTGTTTCCACCTTGTCGTGGTGGGGGAGCTTGAGCTTCTCAATGACCCTGAGAGCTATGCCGGCGGTAGCGTAGCTACCAGCAGGGCCTCCCAAGCCAGACAGGTCAAGGGGTAGAGAACAGACAAAGAGAAACACCCTGGTCCTCCAGGTTGGGGGTTGAAACGTGGGGTTAACATCCCCACCTTTGTAAAAACTATTTGGTTATGAAACAGATACATAAGCCTCGAATTCGGACTGACTTATTTGGACAACGACCTCGGAACGTTAAAGGACTCTTGAGATTTGGAACATGGAATGTATGGACACTATATCGAGCTGGAGCGGCTGAAGAACTAACCCGGGAGCTGGTTGAATATCAAATGGATATAACAGCAATTCAAGAAATAAGGTGGCCAGGAGAGGGTACTTTAGAGCAAAATGGAATGATTGTAATATATGGAGGAAACACCCAAAATAAACATGAATTAGGAACAGGTTTTGTCATCAAAAAAGAGTTATGGGGGAACGTTCTAAACTTTAAAGCTAGTAATGACAGAATTAGTAAATTACGAATAAAAGGTAAATGGAAAAATATAACGATGATTAATGTACATGCACCTACTGAAGAGAAAGAAGATGACGTTAAAGAAGATTTTTATAATGATTTGGAAGATGTTATAGAAGAAACCCCCAAACAGGACATCCTGATTGTGCTGGGAGACTTCAATGCAAAAATAGGTAGAGAGCAAACTCATAAAAAAGTGGCCGGTATGGAAAGCCTACATACAACTTCAAATGATAATGGATGGAGAGTCATCAACCTGGCAGAAGCCAAAGGACTGCAGATTAGCAGTACCAGACTACAAAGAAAGGATATACACAAACAAACTTGGAAATCATGTGACAAGAGAACCTATAATCATATAGATCACATTTTAATTAACAACAGAAATGCATAAAACATACAACAAGTTAGAAGTTATAGAGGAGCTGAGTGCCACAGCGACCATTTCCTCGTTAGAGCAAAATTTAAAATAAAACTTAAGAGAGATTTCTATACTAAATTACAAAGATTACACCCAACATATAACAGAGAAAAACTACAAGAAATTACAGTCAAAGAGAAATTTACAGATGAAATAAAATGTAAACTTGAAACTCTGCAAAACCCTTTGGAGGAAAGCGTTGACCAAACTTGGTTGAACATCAAGAATACAATTCAATCTACCGCAGAAGAATGTCTCGGTGTGTTAACCACGCATAGAAAGAACAGATGGTTCAATCAAAAATGTGAAGAAGCAGTCATTAGGAAAAAGAATGCCAGACATTTATGGTTAAATGACATCAACAACATCCAAAAGGAAGAGCAATATAGAAATGAATGTAAAGAGGCTACAAAAATAGTTCGACAGCAGAAGCGAGAATATATGAGTAATATAATCAAAGATATGGAAACTAATCATCAGAAAAACAAATCCAGAAAGTTTTTTAAAGAACTGAAGTCAATGAAACGAGGGCACCAACACAACACATATGGTTTAAAAGACAAAAATGGGAATATGATAAATACCAATGAGGAAATGTGCAACACATGGAAAGAATATTTTGTTGAATTACTAAATTGTGAAGCTCCAAGTAACACTTTCCCACAGGAAGAGGTTCTAACGTGTGAACCACAAATTGAAGAACCTGCATTTGAAGAAATCCTATATGTAATCACACGACTTAAAAACAATAAGGCAACAGGGGCTGATGGAATTGCTGCTGAATTTATAAAGGCAGGTGGCCATGCATTACATCTAAAGCTATATGAACTAATAATAAAAATCTGGAGGACAGAAGAATTACCCCATGACTGGAAAGAGTCATTATTGATACCTATCTTTAAGAAAGGAGACAAGTTCCAATGTGAAAATTATAGAGGAATATCACTACTGTCCACAAGCTATAAGATACTATCCGCAGTATTACTAAATAGACTAAAACCATATTCAGAAGACATATTAGGTGACTACCAGGCGGGTTTCAGACAAAACAGATCAACAATAGATCAGATATTTATCTTACGACAAATAGCCGAGAAAAATTGGGAATATAAAAGAGATCTCCATAACATTTTTGTGGATTTTAAAAAAGCTTATGATAGTGTCCATAGGAATAGTCTATGGAATGCTATGCAGGAATTTGGAATACCAAGGAAGTTAATCAACATGACCAGACTATGCATGGAAGATACTTATAATATAGTAACATATAAAGGCAGGAAATCAGACCCTTTCCAAATAACATCTGGCTTGAAACAGGGTGATGCACTATCGCCGCTACTCTTCAATCTGGCTCTAGAGAAAGTTGTAAGGAAGATAAAGGAGGAATGTGATATTGGAGGAACATCCAAGCTGCTTGGTTATGCAGATGATATAGATATTATAGGGGAAAATGAACAAAAGACATTGGAAATATTGACTCACTTAAAGGAAAAAGCCCAACAGATGGGGCTGGTTATCAACCAAGATAAGACAGAATATATGGTAATTTCAAGAGAAGGAATGGCTAAAAACTCTGGCCACATACAAGTAGATAATATGACCATTAAAAGAACGGAAACATACAAATACCTGGGTACAATCTTCAACTGCTCCAACATCATAAGGGAAGAAATACAAACTAGAATCAATTCTGGAAATAAGATATACTATGCACTACAACATCTACTAAAATCAAATGCGCTATCTCGTAACACCAAAATCACAATATACAAAACACTGATCAGACCAGTTGTGCTGTATGGCTCTGAAACCTGGAGTACAACGAAAGGAGACGAAGCCTTGTTACAAACCTTTGAGAACAAAGTTTTAAGACGCATCTTTGGACCCATTAGGGATACACAAAGTGGAGAGTGGAAAAGAAGAAGTAACAATGACATTTATGATCTGTTTAAGTCCCTGCTAATCACAGGTATCATGAAGGCTAATAGACTACAATGGCTGGGGCATATAGAAATAATGGAAGACAATAGGGAAACAAAACTCGCTTACACTCAGGAAATAAATGACCGTAGACCCCGAGGTAGACCAAGAAGACGGTGGAGAGATAATATATATACAGACCTACAAGCACTTGGAATCAACGACTGGCAAGAGAAGGTCAACCATAGAGACGAATGGAGACGGATTGTATCTGCATAAAAGAACCTCAATGGCTCGGAACGCTGAAGAAGAAGAAGAATATCTAATATAATTATATTTAATTTAGAACAGCTAAAATTGAGTTTATTCTTTTTCGTATCTAATGAGTTGATAATTTAATAGTTATAATGTGTATAGTTGTTAAATAAAGCATTACTAGCAGTACAGTAAGTGTCAAATATAAAATAAGCACATAGAACATCAAAGATGAACAATAACTGTTGGTAACACTACATAAAAAACATTCACACAGACATACACACAAACACTCATTTGCAAGAGCATGTGTGCAAAAACAAAGTCAACTTTATAACAGAAAATATCAAAATTAAAACAAAAAGGTATGTTAAGAAGCTACAAAGAAACAAAAGCACTAACACATATACATACATTACAAGGACCTCGGTCTAGGTGAACAGAAGTCACAGACCTACTAAATAATATTGTCTACTGATGGATTGAGTGGCAGGGTATACCCTCTATAACATGAGAAATAATGCAGTTCCATTCCTCTGTTAGTCCACAGGACACCCTTGATCAAGATGGAGTACCCGTTTAAGCCTGAGGGCTGGCAACAGATAGATGTTGATTACGACCGTAAGTGCATGAATGTAGGTCGAGAATCTCTTTATAAAGACAATGGCTATGGTCACCCAGATGTTGACTTGGTCAAAAGGATAAGAGCGCTCACTCTTAAACTTCTGGTATGCTGATGGCGAGGTAGGCAGTTCAACTCCTACACTGGCATTGAGTTGGACTTAAAATGTTGACTTCTTGGAAACTACTGAACATTTAGTTGCCCATAATATCAACCTGAGGTTGATCGCAACATCTTGCAAAGGACATGCAACATTGTTACCCACCAGTAAGGTCCTTGTCAGGAAGGAAATAAATAGCAGACTGCCTTCTTTAAATATACCTAGAAAATTAAAGCAATCAAGGATTTTTATGGAGAAGGGTTTTTATGGGGTGAGATATTCTTCGCAAGACAAACCACTAGTTGGATGGATGTACAAATAAATGGAGACATATATAAGGAAAATGAATACAATTATGTCATAACAACTAAGAAAAGTAATAATAAATATATTACAATACATATCTGAAAATATGTACATAGAAAGTTAAGGTATTTATTTATTTCTACTTGTGTATTTAAAAAAAAAACTATTTATGTGCAATTTTTTTTCTTTTTCACAGCAGAAAATGAGAACAGAAAAGTTGCATTTCTTGCTAGAACTGTACCACTTGTAATGCAGCAGTTCAAGAGTCTGAAAAAATATCTCCCCAAAACATTTGAGGTAAAATTTTCTGTTTATTTTATTTCTTATAAAATGAAAATGTACCATATACCCAGTGTAGGGACAAATGCCCAAGACATAACTCTCATTAAAAATAATCTGTTATATAAGTGTTACATATTTTAGGCAGAGTAAAAATTTCCTTTTGAAATTGTAGGCCTCCTATATTTTAACTAATTGGCAGTCTCATCTCATCTCATCTCATCATGTTCCTCTTGTACCTAGCGGTGTGATTGGCAGTATATGAATAAAATCAAATAAAATGTAAAGGAGCCAATTTAACATGACATGAGGCATATCTGGCTTATGGTGCTAGCTTCATATTTGTATATATCAATTAACACTAGCGGTAAATTGGTCCATGTCAAGCTGATCAGATTAACTTCCCAGAACATTTTCTGGAACCCTTTTTAGGTTGAGAGAACCTGGGAGCCAGGTCAATTATAGAAAACCACCTTTATGTGGATTCGACTGCTCTGAATATAAGGATCAAAATGGTATGACAGAATCACTAATGCAGATCTTAGGAAGAGCACTAGACAGATTCCAACAAATTGAGAGATAATGAAAAGATGCTGGTTCTGGTTAACACACACTGAGAAAACCTGTTCATAGTATAATTAGAAATCCTTCCTCTGGAAAACACAGGGAAAATGAAATAGAGGGAGATTTGAAAATGCAGAGAAGAGAGTTAGACAGAGATGAATAATATTGGGAGGACATGGAGGGAGCAGCAGAAGATAGCACAAGAAAGGATGGCGTGGCATGAGGTGGCCTACGGACTATGCTCCAATCGAAGTTAAGGAGTAGAAGAAGAGGAATGAGGCAGACATCTATAGAACAGAAGGATCAGAAAGCTTAATGACCAAACCAATTGCTGAAATACTTTAATGTAATTGTTGTTATTTGATATCACAGGCTTTTATTAGATATCTCATCATCTCATCTCATCATGTTCCTCTTGTACCTTGCGGTGTCGAGGTGAAGTATAAACAGTGGGAGAGTGCCCGCTTATGGGCTTTTATTAGATGTATGGACATGAAATAGATTAATATGTTTTCTTTTCCCAAGGTGACAAGTTTGACTGGTGATAGTGAAGACAGCATGCATCTTCACTTTTTGCTTCCAGACAATGATGTTATTGTGATGACACCTCGCATCCTGGAGAATCATCTAAAAAAGCGAAGCTTGAAACACCTGGGCGCATTTTCAATGTTGGTGTTTGATGAATGCCATCACACTCGTAAAGGAGAACCTTACAATACTCTCATGTACTCCTATCTAAAAACAAAAAAGCAAATTAGCGAGGCAAAAGAAAAAGGTGAAACAACAGATATCAAGTTGCCACAGGTAGGTGCCCAGGTTATGATCTTTTCTAGAATTCACATCATAGAAGTCTAGGTTAGAGTTCATGAAAACAGAATGGAATAAAGGATGAAATACAAAATATTTAATCTGTCACATAAATGTCATCTCCACGGTGAAGATTGGCTGCCAGGGATATCCAGTACTTTCTGTCTCTTTTTTCGGTGGTACATTCAAACATACAAAGAAGCTCCAACAATTTCTTTCTCTTGCTCTTGTGGTACACATTTAGACAGACAAGGAATCTCCAACACTGTCTGTCTCTTACTCTAGTGCTATATTCAGACATACACCAACACTCTTTTTTGTCTCTTGCTCTAGTGATTCATTCAAACATACAAGGTATTTCCAACACTTTTTGCTTCTTGTACTAGTGATACATTGAGACATGCAAAAGATCTCCAAATTTCCTTTTCTGTTTCTTGTCCTCGTGGTGCATTCAGCCATACACCATCATTTTATCTCTTGCTCTTGTGGTTCATTAAGACATACAAAGAACCTACAACACTTTCTGTCTCAGACATTTGAAAGATCTCCAGCAATTTCTGTCACTTGCTGTAGTGGTACAATCAGACAATTAAGGAATGTACAACACTTTCTGTTTCTAGTTCTGGTGGTTCAAACTCAGACATTCAGGAAACCTCCAAGACTTTCTGCCTCTTGCTGCAGTCCTACATTCAGACATACAAGAAATCTCCAACACTTTCTGTCTCTTGCTCCAGTCCTACATTCAGACATACAAGAAATCTCCAACATTTTCTGTTTCTTGTTCAAGTCCTAGATTCAGACATACAAAAGATCACCAAACTTTTCGTCTCTGGTTCTCAAATCCCATGTGATACAAATGAATCTAAAAGTACAGTCTAAAATGCAGTTAAAACATATCTCAAGCAATACTTCCACACCCATTGGGTTGCTATATTCCCTAAAACAGAATTTCGGCATTGCAAATATTACTTCCCAACTGCTGGTCCACAAATTATGAGTATAATATTTCTTACATTGACTTATCGTGGTGTCTGAGCTCACACTTCACAGGGTTTCTGAGTTATTCAAACCCTATCACCAGCCTTGATATACTTGGCAGCGATGCGGGTGATGGCGGCAGCAAACTGTGAGCAGCGCCATCTATGTCTTCTGTACGAGGGGCTGGTCATGTCTGTTTTGGAGTATGCAATGGCAATCCTGACTCTCAGCCATAAGCAGATAGAAAGGATGGAAAGGATACAGAATGAAGCTATGCGCATTATTCTTGGATGTACAAGAGATACAGCATGCAGGGCGATGCGCTACCTTCTTGATTTTCCAACCATTGGAGAGAGAATACAAGTTTGCAGGGCACGCGCCTACCTCAGAATTAACGCAAACACACAACATCCACTGCATAGTGAAATTAGGAAGGTGAAGGGCAGCAGGTTAAAAAGAGGACGGTCGTGGATGGGTCAAGCCGAAGACATTCTTCAACAAGTGTGTTCACTTGAGGACTTAGAACCTGGCGAGGAGTGGGTGCAAGTGCCAACAGACTTCTGCACATCCTTTTCAGTTTGCATCCAACTAGATAGAAAATGCAGACAAGAAAATCCGACTGCTGTTGAGGCTGAAGTACAAGCGTTGATTTTCGAGAATTCGCTAGACGGTGACGCGGTCATCTACACAGATGGGTCGGTCGTCCGACATGTGAGAAGCTCATGGGCCTTTACAGCTCAGGCCAGAGGGAGAATTGTGAAGGAGGACTCTGGTGCTTTCACTAAAACCACAAGTAGCCTGACCATGGAAGTCATGGCAGTAAGTAAAGCAATAACATGGCTCGAGACACAGACATTCACTAGGGCTTGTTTCCTTAGCGACTCAATGAACATGGTCAAGAGGATAGAGGAGGGGTCGATCCGAAGAGAATCGTTGCTGCCTCTGGAGCGGTCTCGGCTGGCAAAGATTACTTTCATCTTCGTGCCAGGGCATGCGGGAGTACAAGGAAATGAGCGGGCTGACAAGCTCGCAGGTGAGGCTACTGTGGAGGGCGGACGCGCCATGGACCAGGCCGACATCCTGAATGCTCTACGAGATGTAAGACTTTTGCGAGAACCAAGTGATGACTGTGAATCTACAACAATGGCCAGACTGCGAGAGCAGCAAATTAAAAGAGGGGTGGCCAAACAAGAACACTACGCAGGAAGCCAAAGAAGATTAATAAACGAACACAGAACTGGCGTCGTTAGCCGCTACACACTGCGGGATTTGCTGAGGAGGGGATCCGAGCACTTATGGACTGAATGGTTCGATGTGCAACGAGGATGATCTGTCGACTAACTAACTAACTAACTAGCCTTGATATACACATTCAATTGTTCTGAGCGTAACCCAATATTGACCTCAGTCCTAACAGTCAAATATGGTGTGATCTATTAAAGGGATGTAATATATATGGATCATGTCAGTAGTGTTACAGTGATGATGTTACTGCTCTTGAAAAATAAACAGGTGAAGAACATTTGTGGTGATGTTGACCTGTGTTGAGACAAACAAGTAACTTTGTGATGCTGTATACAAATGCCATTTTGAATGTCTTACAGGTTGTAGGGCTCACAGCATCTATCAGCGTTGAGAAAGCTGTCCAAGATGAAGAGGCAGTAAAATGCATTCTTGAAGTCTGTGGTAACTTGGATGCTGAAACTATTTCCTGTGTTGTAAAAAATGAAGTGGAGCTTAAAAAGACTGTTCCTGTACCTGAGGAATGTATGTTAATTTTATTTACGTAATATATTGAAATTTTTCAAATTGAAGCAGAAGTGGCAAGAACAGTAAAAGGGAGGTCAGAATGGCCGAATGGATAAGAACACTTGCTCTTAAATTTCTGGTGTGCTGATGTGGAGGTAGCGAGTTAAACCCTTACATTGGTCTGCTGAACTAAAATATTGACTTCTCGTTCTTGACTTGAGGGCGTAAATTGCAAGTACCTGAGAAGTCCGAGTGGGTTTGCCTGATGGCGAGGGACACTGGTAACAGGGAAAGCTAATCCACACACAAAAATCAAGCCAGTGCACTAGAAGTAGTAGCACCAGTATGGACTATTGTCAGAAGTAGGGGGCGCCACTGGCTAGATGAAAGTAGTATTCACTGGCGTGCAACCCCAAATAGTCAGAAATTGACTAGGGACAAAATCTATATGGCTGGACTACAGATTAAACCCTGAATATCCAACATACAGCTCCAAATGGCTCGTAACAAAATTGAAATGAACTGTGCTGACTATACGCCAAGGAGTAGGAAGGAGAAAGTTAGCTGAAATAGATTTTTAAGTCTAAATTTAAGAGTAATTGACAACTATCCCAGTACAGGTTTTTCTCCCCTGACTGTTCCCTTCCTTGGTGTGTAAGTAAGCCCCCCACCAATGTACACACACAACACGTATGCACAATTGGAATTAAAAAGTATAACGACTGAACTATTAGTTAAAATAAACTACAACATTTATTGGCTATCATTATTATTAGACATCTGATGTTTTTCAAGATGATGATGATGAAATTGTATTAGTTTATGCACTACAGTAATCATGAAAGTGAAATGATTAATATAAAATACATAACTCTGAATCCTGTCTGGATCAGTGAGAGGTCCGCTAACAGCAGTTATGCTCCGATCAGCAAACAGCCGTGGTCAGATCAGCGAACTCTCCAGTAGAAAACAGCTTGCCAGTTTTCTTACATCTGCCAGTGTTTCCTGTCGAAGGTCAAAGAGCAAATACCCGCGTGGAGCCGATGTGGTGTCTTTACAACTCTCTTGGACATATGACACGCGGCCTGGGTACATCTGTTTAGCCAGATTGGTAATCTGCGATCCGTCTCGAGGGTTCTTAAATACCACTAGGTAATGCGAATTCAAACTGATGGTTCTTTGTTCTTTATTCTTACCAAAGAGGTTCTGGACTATATACATAATGCTGAGGTTGCGATGATGACTACCCTTAGTAAATAGTTTAGTCACTCTATCATCTGCCTCGGACATTAGGCCATCTATCACCACTAGTCGACGTCTATCTCCTGTCCATTTTTCCATATCCGGTATACCTTCGTTAAACTGGACACCCATCATAGTCTCATACATGGGTTGCCATTCTCCGTAGCACCATATAACTTCCTCTGGCATCGGGTCGACCATGTCTGGAAGATGAGCCAGAAACTTTTTCACAAAGACGGATTTTCCACTCCCCGTTGGCTCCGCAATCAAAACTGTAAAGGGATGTTTCCATCTAGGATCCATGACTAATAATAAACACCTACCCATCCACGGCACATATTTTATATTCACTTGAACCCGCCCCGCCCGCGCACACACACACTAGAGCTAGGAAGAAATAGTCAAGAATGTGTTATATCTAGTTCTACATCAGTACAATCCTAAGTAATACATATATCCTAGCACACCCATATACATTGACCAGTCTGGCCAAGTTTATCTTCCAGTTCTACTGCGTTCACCATCCTCCTTCTCCTTCCATATCTCTGTCCTACGGTCTTAGTCTGCGATGGGATTTTCAATTGTCTCACATGCCTGTAATTATTACAGTTCTGCCGCCCCATGTCCATGTTGCTAATACAGACATTCTGGGTCATACAGCCGCTCCGTCCAAAGTTGGTTTAGCAACTCACAGGGTCGGTAATGGTATCATAATAGTATTTGTTCTCGGTCTTACATGCTGTGAACGCTCGTCCACAACACACAGAGGGTTAAGCATCATATACCCTATACCAATGGTGGGTAATGTCTGTACCATTACACTATTGCTTCCAGCGCTATCAATAGCCAATGTGCCAATGCGCACACAATAGCATAACATCAAATTCTTCTTAGTGACTTATTATATAACCAATCAATCTCAAATAACCTATGGCATGCGATTTCAAAATGGCATTTGAGGTTATTCTTACATACGTAGTATGAATACAAAAAGGAAGTAATATCCTTGTCTACAACAACTGGGAAACATAGTTTCCATATACGTTACAGCCCAAATAAAAGTCTGCCAAGTGCATGTCCAAAGTATAACAAAAATTATACATATGACAATTCAACTATATCAAACATCCAATATACATACATTATATTACTTCAAAATGGACATACAATGATACTCAACATAATAGCATAAGGCATTATTAATTAGTAATAATATTGTATAGCTACAAAATGAGATATACAACAAGTCTAATTGAAGTGACCACACAGAACAGTCATATTGCTGATCTGCCTGGTTTAGTCAAAAATTAGCCACTGCTGTGGTAATATTAAAAGCAATATAGTCAGTGGACTATATTCTGCACAATAACTGCATGCACAAAAAGCGACTAGGCTAGTTTACAAAGAAAAACACATAAAAGTATATCTAGAACTTAGTCAAGATCTGCTGATCACATAAGGTTCCTACTTCTCAGAAGAGTAACACTTAAAACAATATGATTTTGTACACTGAACTGAGAAAGAATAGTGCACACTCAAGCGACCTTAGACAATGATATTTCTTGAAATAACCTAGGTCAGATATAGACTGAAAATCAGTACCTACATCTAAAAGACTTAGATAGTTACTAAGAAATAACTTTCTTAGTGAAGTCTAGCAACATCAGAATCATACATATGCCTACAAAACATTGAGCTGGTTGCCTACCTGTTCAGAAGTCAGACTTAATCTAAAGGGAACAGGTCTAGCATGACTTTTTATACTAAATCTAGAAGTAGACCTATTATCTCCTTGGCGCCTTTCTGTCTATCCCAAGCTATCATTCACATTCCTCCAGTCCTGCTCTAATTGCCTTATCAGATCTGTTTCACACATCCCTACAGTGCAGACTCCCAACATGTCCAGTCATAAATTCTTTCTGAACTGGCCTTCACACCTTGCTCCTCTCTGTCTGGTACAAAGTCCACAGGCCCAGTGTTAATTGCCTCTGTCAGACACCCAACACCTAATTTCTGGATCCAGTCCTAATGGTTTATTTCCTTCTAACACCCCAGCCTTTCTACCTTTCTACAGGTAATTACTAGCTTCTAGTCAAGGTCTGTTTCACACTCTACTGAGTCTGTGTGATGGGTTGGACTTGGCATGTTTACAGCCCCAGGTTGCTTGCGTCATGCCTGGGCAGTTGTACTTGCCCTTCACAGTCGCGGTCCGTTTAACACTGCATGTCTGTGTGGTGTTATTATCAATTCAGGATCAGTTTCTTCATCCCCCAGCATTCTTTATTATAGAGAATTTCATTCCTTCTTCTGTAACTTCTCTACATGGTCCATCAAAAGTGAACTGAAAATTGTTCTGGGATGTAAAGGCGGCATTTGACGACAACTATGCTTGAGCACAATGGGGGTGGGTAAAAAAACAAAATAAAATTTTTATAAGACTGTTATGGGGGGAAAAGTTATGCACAATTCAATCCACTTGATCATGATGATGATGAAGATGTTTGAATCTTCACTTTACACTTCAGTGTTTATAATTATTTATGTTTATGTTTATTTATTGGTATATTTAATCAGTTTTATTTGATAATTCTTTTCACCTTTCAAGTGTTGGTTAAACTACGAGAAATAGAACAGGATGAAGCCGTGGAAAAGATCATCAAAATAATGAATAAACTTGAAAACTCCGTTGTTCAATATGTAGGAGGTAAGAAACCGAGGTATTGAACTAAAAACAGTTAAAATTAATATTACCATGACTTTATTTCGTCATAGTGTCATCATCATAATCATCATATGCCCTGCCTATTAGCATAAACATTGATGTGTTTCCACAAATCTCAGTCCTTGGTATTTTGGATAAGTTATGTTGATGATTATTTCTCCGTGCCATCATCTTAGGCCATCCAGTATAATTTCTCTTGGTCTGTCTCTGTTTCTCTTACTGATGATATTTTCAGTCAGCTTAATGTTTTCCAGTACCACTCTTCTCATTACGTGACCAAAGAACAATGTCTCTTTCTTATAGTTGTATATTCATTGATAATCTGCCATGTCGGTTAGCAGGAGAGGTCATGATTCGCCATCTCACATGATCACCAGAGTCATGGATCATCTCTATGTTCTTGTCCCGACCGTGCCATGTGGTCATGTCATCCACTTGCACTCAATCTTGCCAGTTGTCACCAAGTTCTCTAGTTTATTTCTTCTCATAACATGCCCAAAATGTGACTGTCTGTGTCTAATTTCTCTGATCCCCGGGATGGTTAACCTGGTCAACAAATGCCCGCAGAAGTCGGATGTGTCGGCCTAATGGCGCAAGAACGCAGCTTTGCTGAAAACAGGCACAACGCAATCACATCCGGAAAAAAAACTGGATGAACGCAGAAGAAGAAGAAGAAGAATTTCTCTAATCAGTTTGCAACTTTCATTTGCCTCTTGTAGGACTTGCTCATTGTCTGCCCATGGTATTCTTTGCATTTTCTTCAGAAACCACATTTCCACTGCCATTATATGTTTTTCAGCTTGTCTGCTCATAACCCATGTTTCACATCCATACATAAGTACAGGTTCTATGTATCACTTCAAAACTTTTTTTTTCTCATTGCAGTTGACCTCTTTTTATTAGTCAATGGTTCCAAGCTCTTCTCTGTCTGTTCACTTTCCCAGATTCACTGCCATACAGCAAAATATATTCTATATAACATTTCACTACTGTCTTTCTTACATTCATTGATAGTGGCTTATTGCATAATATACTTCAATTTTCTGAAATGCAGCTTTTGCTTGACCTATTCTACTTTTAACCTCTGTCATACATCTTCCATCTGATATTATAATTAACTCTAGGTATTTAATTTTATCAGCTTGGTTAAGCATTTTCCCTTCTATTGTTGTCTCACATTTCAGTACCAACTTTTTCTTTAATATAGCCATTGTTTCTGTTTTCTTGATATTCAAGGAAAGTCCTTTTATCTATGTCCATTTCTGCAATGTTCAAAACTGTTGTAGCTATGCAGGTCATTTAAAATGCTGCGACAGTGCACATACAAGGACAAGACATTCATAACTTTTGTTTTGTGTAACATTATGGGAAGAGACACTATGCAGAATATAGTTTCAATAGTAAGATTGTATGTAATAGAAACAGGCTGACAAAGGGAAAACATGTTAATGGTTTAACAGAGGGACATGGTAGATGATCAGTGATCAAACATGAATGCAAAGGACATAGTTACCAAGCATGGCACATGACAGGACTGACAGTACATGAAAAGAGCCATCAATATATAATCTATGATTGATTGATTGATTTAGGAACCGACATCACAGCATTCGGGACATTCCCATAAGCACTCTGTCACCATCCTCAGCAGCCAGCGAAGAGTTCCAACACTAATAGTTCCAGTAGCTATATAATCTATTTGTTCCTTAAACACTTGTCAGTATACTTAAATAGAAACATTGTTAATCCAGCTAACAGTTTATTTATGGAATAGCAGTTTATAAATTTTGTATTTATAAGAACCATTCATTAAATTTGAAAAAAGTATTAATTTATTGATTACAATAATATACAGAAATGCAGCATGATGAGTTGAAGGCACTTGTGAAAAGGATTCCTTCAAACAAAAAAAGTCAGCAGTATGGTCAGTGGGCAGTCAAGATTCGAAATTTGGCCAGATCATTTCCAAGACATGAAAATCGAGAGACAGTTGGTCCTGTTAGGGCCTTGATAATCATTGCAGACTATCTTTCGGTAAGAGTTCTGAGTTGTAAATTTTTTTTATTTTAATAAACATATATGCAACATTTAAAGTTAATGTAATTAAATGAATGTAAAAAATATACTGTGTGCATGAAGTTCAGTTTATACTTATTATGTAATTTTTATTACTTGTACATTAGAAAGGCCTGACATTGCTTAACTCTTTCGCTACCAAACAAAAATTGGGTCCTGACCAAACAGAAATTCATGGCAGAAAATTGGTAGTAGGGGTGTGTTACAATAATGCTTTTAAAATGGTTAAAATGGTAGCAGATATATTGTATTATATATGAAATTAAAGAGGATTGCACAAGGAACATGACAGTGTTGATAATTAATTGATAGGTTACAAATATTATGACAATTATGAGAGGTTTAATAATAACAACTGAAATTAAAGAGGTAAAAATTATTTTAAAAATTGCACTTATAAGGTGTTTTCTATACTCCTCTACTGCTAATCATGTTTAATTTACTGAATAATCAAACAAACACCACATGTCTTCAAGAATATAAACAGTATTGCTCATTAAAATTACCCAAAAGGAAGTTTTGCTGCATATTCTGAACCATGTCTTCTTCACAAAAAATGAAAAAAAATAATGGCAGAAAACTGGAAGTAGGGGTGTGTGACAATAATGTTATAAAATGCAAATGTTTTACCGCACAATGATGATAAAGATATGTTCAGGCCATGTAAATTTTCAGTTTACTGTAACTTAAAATTCCGAAACGGAGCAGAAATGTATCAAATAAACCACTGATCATTTTGTGGCAATAAAAGTACCAATTGCCACCACAGCGGATCCAATGTGGCACCAGATGGGCCCTTGGTAGCGAAAGAGTTCATGTGTATTTCAGTGTGTACTCACACACACATTCACTCTATCTCTGTCTCTCAGTCTCTCTCTCTCTGACACAGACACATACAGAGAGAGAGAGATAGACTCATTCACACATACATGCAGTGCCTTGAAATCAATATAGTGGCCCAATTTCGCCCACAATTATATAAATACATTTATAAATATGAATTATGATAATTATGTGATGCCTGTTTCTGCACTTAATGTAGGCAAGTACAACAGTACGGGACCCATTTTCCCCACTTGAGGCGTATTAGTCGCATGGTGCTAGCCCCATATTTCTATATACAAACTGACACTCAATGAGTGATATGGTTGCTAACATGCTAGCTGCCTTTACTACTCAGAACATTTCTTGGCACCCGTTTTAGGCTGAGTTAATCTCGGAGTCTAGATACATTTAAAAAAAAATTCCTGTCCCAATGGGAATTGAAACATATGATCACCAGACTTGCATGCCAGTGGTGCTTAATATACAATTGAAGAAATATTTAATGTCCTTTAGTAATGTAAAATGTTCCTTTTTCCTTCCAGCAACAATAGCAATTGTATATATACTTTAATGATAGTTTTTGAAGTTACTTCTAATTTTAGTACAGTAAATAGAGCTTGACTTCTAGTCCAATGATCATATATTCAGATTCTTTTGAGGCCAGGTATTTTTAAAAAATTGATCAGGGCTTCCATATCGACCAACTTTCCTGGGAAGTAAAGGCAGCCAGCCTGGGATTGACGGCATCACATATTAAGTGCCAATGTTAAATTATGGGTCTAGCACCATATAGCCAATATGTCTCATGGCGTACAAGGGATCCTTTACTTTATTTACTGTAAACTTTTAAAAAATATTTTTAGCTAATCTTATGATAAGTGACCTTCTTGAACTTTAATATGTTTTAGAATTGTATTACCCCTTGACAGAGACAATACACGTAGCCTGTCCTTCAGAGATCATGTCGATTATGTCATAACGAAGGCTCGAAAAGGTTTGTCAGCAATGAGAGTCATGGCGACTGCCAATATCGAGCAAAGACTGCTAATACTTCTGTTCCAAGGACTTGTACTTTCACGCATCGAGTATGCCCTGGCCATCCTCACTGTCAGCCCTACACAGATTGGAAGACTTGAAAAGGTACAAAACGAAGCCATGCGCATCATTTTGGGCTGCACGAGAGACACCAGCTGTGTAGCAATGAGATACCTCCTTGACTTCCCGACAATGGAACACAGGATCAAGATCTGGAGAGCTCGTGCATACGTAAAAATAAGTGCAGATGAGCAGCACCCTCTGCATGACGCTATATTCAGAGAAAAGGGTGACAGGCTAAAGAGGGGCAAATCATGGATGGGTCGGGCGGAAGATGTCGTCAGACAGGTCTGCAGTCTTACCAGTATCAACCCCGGCAAGGAATGGGTGCCGGTGCCTCCAGCCTTTAAGTGCACTTTCTCCTGCATTATCACACTCGACAGACGGTGCAGAGAGCAGAATCCTGCCGCTGTCAATGCAGAGGTTAACGCGCTCATCTATGAACACTCAGATAGCCCCGAAGTGCTCATCTATACAGATGGATCTGTTGTAAAGCAGCAGAGAAGTGCGTGGGCATTTACAGCCCGTTCAGTACAGTTCAAGAATCCAGTGGTGCCCACTCTATGACCACGAGCAGCATGACGATGGAGGTGATGGCAGTTACACAGGCTTTCATATGGCTGGAATCACAGCATTATACCAACGTGTGTGTACTAAGTGATTCAATGAGCATGATTCAGAAGGTCGAAGCTGGATCTGTACGTAGACAGTGGACTGAATCGCTGTGGAAGTCTGTTGTCCGTAAAGTCACCTTCATCTTCGTCCCGGGACATGCGGGAGTCGAGGGAAATGAACGAGCTGACAAACTGGCTGGCTCTGCACCCCCTGTAGATGGCCAGCCCATGGATCGTGCCGATGTTATTAACGTGCTTAAAGATTTGGCGAGAACAGAGGATTTTGACGTCAGTGATTCCACATCGCTGTCCAGGATGAAAGACCTGGGAGTAAGAATCGGCACAGCCAGACGCGAGAGGTACATCGGGAAAACAAAGTGCCTCGTCAACCAACACAGAACTGGCACTATTAGCCACCGGACGCTGATGCATATGCTGGGGGGAGGATCTGAGCACCTATGGACATGTCCGGAGTGCAATGAAGATACCCCAACTGATAACTGATAACTGATAGAGACAATACATCTAGACCATTCCCAAAATGTGTAGTCACATTGCTTCAACAGTCTGTTGATCATTAATTTCAGGCATACAATGTTGCTTTAGAGTTGCATGACTTGGTTTTGCTAGAACATGTCTTGGCATACCTGGACAAGTGCTTCTCTGAATTCAGCCAAAATAAGAACCGCAGCAGTAATGAAGATTTGTACTTTGAAGACTTCACAGGTAAATAAAACTTTAAACTTTGACATTTTACTGTCATCACGTTGACCGTTGTTAATTTCAGATGTTAGATTAGTATTTGGTGCTTCATATGAAAGAGGCACCTGTTTAAATCTAAGCCCTCTTTATTGGTCCTTTTCCTAAGAGCAAACTTATTTACTTAGTTTCCCAACAAGAAAATTAACTAATGCTATAAGACCAAAACCAAATATTTAACATTGTATATTGTGTTTCCATTTCTTTTCTGATTGTTATATACTTTCTAAACTAACGCCATGCTAATTTAAAGGCTGTGTATGTATATAGCTATGCGCAGTGTGTTAAGTAAAATAAGAATTCTAGTTAATAAGAAAGCTGAGAAAAAGGAACACGAAAATAATTATTTCAGAGATGGATGAAAGTTCAGCTGAACATATAAACACATGAGAATAATCTGCAGAAAGTTTCATTATTATTCTTGAATACTATTTTATCTTATGGAAGGTGTTTTTTGAAAATACTATTTAAAACAATGAAACATTGTAAAAATTTGATGGAGAGGAAATAACAAAGATACTAAATGAATATGATATATGACACAGAAGAGATCTGTTAAAACATTTGCAGATCAATCATCATCACAATCATCAACATCAAAACCCAGCAGGCATAATTGTATTAATTCATGGCTCTCCACAGATCTCGGCCTTTGGTGTTCTGGATCAACTCTCTATTCTGCTGATGATATTCTTCCATGCCACATCTCAGTCCACCCAGCATCATTTCTCTAAATCTGCCTCTGTCTCTCTTCCCCTTGAAATTCTCAGTTGTCACAATGTTCTCCATGGCTTCTCTTCTCATCACATGACTGAAGAAAGCTGTCTCTTTCTTATTGTTGTATATTATGTTCTAATTTCATTAGCCTCTTTCAGGCAATCGTTGTTAGTTACTCTAACAGTCCAAGGTATTTGCACATTTTGTCTCTTAAACCACATCTTTGATGGTTCTAAGTTCTTCATAATTTGTTCACTTACATTCCATCATACAGCAAAACAAGTTCTATATAGCATTTGAGATACTGTTTGTGACAGAATTATTGGAATAACATGGACAGAGAAGAAAACAAACACTGAGGCACTGAGAGTTGCAGGTATTACTTCAAAACAATAATACCAAGGAACCGTATTGGAAATAACAACAGAAGAGGTGAAATAGAGAAATTAGCCTTATGTTGGAAAATACCAGGCAAGAGAGTAAGAAACAGAGGAGCAGCTGGCCGAGTGGCTGGAATGCTGGTTTCTCCTTCGGGAGACCAGGGTTTGGATCCTTGGTAAGGTGTGGATTTTTTCTGTCAAGAAGTAAACCCTAGCTTGCACAGTTCATGGCAACTGCTCTAGCCAGGTGACCTTAATTCCTCTGGATCAAGACCACCCTGCCATACCCCGCAAGGTACTATATAGGCAGTAAATGACAGTTCGACAGTAAAAAACAGACACTGAACAATTTTGTGGAAATCTTAAACGGCTGGACAAAAATAATAGTATAGCAACACCAATTTAATCAAAATGTCAGGTGACAGAGTCATGATTGATGATGTCTGCTCTAGATGATGCATCTGAAGAAGAAGACTTTATTATGACTCATTCTGTCCCAAGCAACATATCAAGTGTTTGTTGTGTACACCACACATCATATGCTTTTCATTTGTCCCATCTCATTGTTACATGAACTCTCAATAGCTCAGTTGTCCCTTTAACCCTTCTGTCCCATAGGGCTATTAGTTAAAGCCCTGAAAATTATTATTATTTAAAGCAATCATTGCTTATGATAAAACAATTTAAAATAACAGCTACCCAGGACTTAAAGAGTTATTGGACAACTTGTCACTTATATAAGAGAGCAGTGAGATAACGCCAGCTCTGTGATGAAGGGGTTAAGGACGCAGTTCATAATCTTGCACACCATGTTCGAATCACAGCTGCGGGTGATTTGGCAGGAGACCAGCTTGTGCTGTTTTTTAAAATAAAAGGTATGGTGCCGGTCGTTCAGAAAACAAATGGCAAACTATTGAACGCAAGCTTGCCAAGAGATCACAAACAGTCAAAAAATTCTGGGGTTGACTGTGATGTCCTGTAAAGGATATGCAACTAACTTTTTTTTAGTGAGATAAGATATTCCTTGCTGCTAGGTTTACTTTAGTATATAGAATAAATATTTAAATTGTGTATGTTCTGTCTGCACGTTGTTAGGAGAAATACTCTTGAAAATGTATTAACAACTAAAAAACTTGATAGGAAAAAAGCAAGGGCTTGGTAAGGATGGCTTGGCCACATGGAATAATCATGACAAGAACACAGAGTTGATCCAAAAACCTGGTGATCGTATGAGATGGTGAACCATGACTACCCATGCTTATCCACATGGCATTTTGTGATGATGATATGTTCTGAATTTTGGAATAATTCTGTCATTTATTAATTAACAAATATTACAACTACAGATGTTTATTTATACAATTATGAACTGACTGAAGAATTATGAAGATGATATCTGTAATTACTTATAAAAACTAATAAGTGCTGCAGAAATGTTGATATACATGATAGGTTGCATTTCCTGGAAGCAAAAGCTAACAAATATAATATAAAGGTCCTAGACAAGCTGGAAATGAAGAGTTGATGGAAGAAACAAGAAAAGGACAAATTAAATACATTGGCCACATTGAAAGACATGACACCCATATCAGAATCATACTGAGGGTAAAGATGAAGGCAGGTGAACAAGAAGTGGGCAGTGATACATGTGGGAAGATAACAACTAGAGATGAAGAAATGGTAGACTATGAGAGAACCACCAATCGTGTTTGCTCATTAAATTCATGTCATCAAATTTCACTATTACAGTTTGGTAAGATTCCTTCTAACAACTAATATTTCCAACTTGTTCTTTTCTTTCAGAACTGAAAAATCTTATGAAAACTAGAAAAGATACTGAAAATCCAAATCTCACTCGTTTGAAAGAAACTTTGTTGAAACACCTCATTAAAAAGGGAAGTGAATCTCGAGGTATAATATTTGTGCGCACTAGAGCTCTAACAGAGGCTCTGGCTTCATGGCTGAATACATGCAATGACTCACAACTACAGAACCTAAAAACAACTGTGTTCACTGGAACTGCAGCATCAGTTGATCAAGGAGGTACACAATGTCATTGTAAAGTATTCATTAAATGTTTAATATGTTAACATCCAGAACAAATAATACTATTTCAAATGAGAATAGGTTGTTGTGGGATTATGAGTCTCTTGATTTAAACATTGAAACCTACCTGCTCTGCAAGTGTCTTCAATCTTAAATGATATTTGAGCATATCCTTCTAGAATGCATTATTTAGACACATTTAAGATCCTAAACCATTTAAGTGATCCTCAGTTGTTATGGTCCATGAACAAGCTGCATAGAGATCTTATTGCCCTTAGACTCATTCATTCATTCATTCAGTAGCATGTCCTTTGCAGAACCTCACTTCCATAACATCCTTCCGGAAAACTTCTCGATCACAAGCAAGATGTCCTGCGTCCGATACACCCATCTGGAGATCATCCGCCACATCCTGCACCCATCTTCTTTGTGGCCTTAGACTAATAGTAAAATTTATATATGAATTTGGATTAGACATCTGGAAAAAAAAGAACTCAAGAATATATATTTAACAGGTCTAGTGCTGTTTTTAATGATCTGACTCTACGTGGCTGTTTCTTCTTTTCCTTGGGCACATCCTTGCTCTTACACTTTGAATTGGCTCTTATATAGTTTCTTCCCTGCCTATGAGTATACATATGAAGACAAAATGTATCGCATAGTATACATGCTCACCAGAGCAATGACACTGACTTTAATTTTCGTAATTAATCACATGAAATAACTCAAAATTGTAAAAAAAACCTACAGCTGCTGTAGAATTCTAACTTTATTACATCTGAAATATTTCAGAAAATCTGCAAGCTTCACTACAAGAGAAAGGATTTAATGTGGAAAGAAGGCACACATGCTTAGAAGATATGGAAAGAAATCATTATGCATGGCAAATGCATGAAATAAAGAAAATGACTCAAAGACAAGAAAAGCCTTTTTGAGAATGTATTTGGAAAGATCGTGATCAATGAAAATGACATATCAATAAGATGGACAAAATATGAAGAGAAGTGTCTGAGGATAAAGATATACTAAACCAACAATTACCATTAATGAAACACACCTAGTATTCTCAAGAAGGAAATGGACAATCATTCAATAAACGTTATGAAGAGAAGCCCCTGGCAGTAATAAAATATCAATAGAAAAATAGCAACCATTGAGGATTTTGGAGTAGATAAAATGACTGAGAAACTAAAGCCACTGAATAAATTATGGAGTAGGACAGATAGAACTACAAAAATTAGATTTTTAAGAGCATGTATCTTTCCCATTGCAACATACCCCTATGAGACCTGGACACTTACTTAACAAACTGAACAGCACATAAATGTCTTTGAATATAAATGTTATAGATGGGTTCCAAGAATATCTTGGATACAGAAAAGAAAAAAATGAATCCAAGAGCTGAATATTGAAGAAGATTGGCTACCAAAGACGATAAAACAAAGAAAATTGAAATATTTTGGTCACTTACAACATCATGAAATTTTGGAGAGAACAATAACGGAGGGGTATATGCCTGGAAAGAGAGGAAGAGGAAGGCCAAAGAGAAGATGCGTGCAGGATGTGGCAGATGACCTCCAGATGGGTGTATCAGACGCGGGACATCTTGCTTATGACCAAGAAATTTTCCAGAAGGTTATGGAAGCGAGGTTCTGCAAAAGACATGCTACTGAATGAATGAATGAATGAATGAATGAATGAATGAATGAATATACAATACTTGTTTCATACCACAAGATGTTAAAGCATTATCATTCATAACTAACATTGCCCAAAACATCATGAGTAACAGAGTGTTAAAATTTTAAAATAACCACTCTCATCAGCCAAACAGTGAAAATATACTAATCCAGATCATATACAAGAGAATACAAAGATCGTATGTGAGTGAATACAAAATAAAATAGATATGAAGTTTCAGGATAACTTTTGTTTTTTCAAGAAAAGTGGTGAATGAGAAGCAATATTATGCTTGATAAAACCATCAGAAAAATATATATTGGCTCAAGAAAATAATTAGCTTTGCTGCATGTAACTAAAAAAAGCATTCAGTGGAGATATTGATGACAAATGCATTAAATGCCTGGATCTAATAGATATCGAAAGGACAGAAGCTTATGCTGGAAATACAAAGCAATAGTAAGATCATAAAAGTGTATACGACCTCTTATAAATATAAAGAGAGATGTGAGACAAGGGTGCACATTATTTCCATAAGTATAAGTAAGTAAAGTGTGCCTTAGGGGATAGAGAAAAGCAGTTCTACAATTCCCTGATATACTGAATCGAGGGTTTAAATCGGCCATGTGCGATTTGGAAACATTAATTTTGATGGTATGATGCAATTACCTTTGAGAAAGCAGTGGCAAACTACTGAACATAAAATTGCTTTGTAAATCACAAACAGCCAATAAATGCTGATTGCAATTTCCTGTAAAGGACAATCAACTGACTTAACATGTAAAGTAAAGGACCTTTTGCATGGCTTGAGGCATATTTGGTATATGTTTCAGTTCCATATGTTTATACACCCATCAGCACTTGATCGGTGATGTGGTCAAGATTCTGCCAGCTGGAAGCCCAGGTTAATTACAAAAATCTGTCATGTTTAATCATTTGAACACATATCCATTGGCCAAGTAATGAATTGTGCTTGCCACTGCACTAACGAAGTTCAAATACCAATGTTAGAATATATTATATCTATCGGTACGTATGCATATGGATAAACATACAACCTGACACCGTACTTCACACATATAGATATTAAATAATGAAATTTGTTACAAATTGACACATTTACCTATATAGTATTGATAACATAATTTCTTTTGTCTTATAATGCACACTGGCAATTGTTTTACATTGCACATTTATACTTATCCTACTTATCAGGAATGACCACTGCTGAGCAGGATGAAGTTCTTCAGCGTTTCCGATCAGGAGATGTGAGGCTTCTGGTATCAACATCAGTTGGTGAAGAAGGTATTGATATACCTGAATGCAACCTTGTCATCAAATACAACCATGTGGGAAATGAGGTCACCACAGTGCAGACTCGAGGTAAAAGTTGTTCAAATGAAAACTAGATTAACATTAAAAGATGTCTGTCTGTGATGAAACATCCATACTGGGATAATGTGATTTCAGTAGCAATATTACTGTATATTTTTAAGAATACTTATCCCTTATATTATTCTTATACAGTTTTTACAGATATATTATTTCCTGCTCACACATTGGTACAAACATGGCCAGGATTGTAATATGTGTATGTGTGAAAATGTATTAGATGATCAGACTTAATTTGAAGAATCATGCAATGAGAAGAATTAAATCTAGATAAGAACATTTATGGGCAAATTAGAATCATTAGAATGAGACCCGTTGGGAGTTAAAGACAGAATGTTCAATCAAGGCGAGAGTCAGACAGTGTTAGAGATCCATTGCAGCCAACCTTCATTGTGGAGACAACGCCTGATTGATTGATTGATTTTAACAACATAAAATTTACTATTTTCTAGTAAATATTCAGCCTACAGTCACATACACAGTTTGACAAGAACCACTTCTATTAATAGTTGAAATTTGAATATTTGTCAAGTTAGGGCAATACACCATTATGGATCCCTTTAAAAAACAATCCTACAGGGAACAGTTTGAAGACAAGAGAGAAGTGGAAGGCAACACAAATTCTGAAGTGAAAGCATCAATGAATGGAAGGACAATGATATACATGTGCTAATATGACTCACAATTGATGTTACATATTGATCTGATTTTATTGAACTATTAATTCTTTTAGGCTGAGCAGTTTTCTTTATATCAAGGAAACAGTAACAATGGTGATATCAAAGAAAATGGTCACACCAAAATGTGACATAGAAATAGAAGGGGAAATTCTTAACCATGTGGATAATTTTAAATACCTCAATCAATCAATCATGTGCCATGCCGGAAAGCGTGGGCGGTCATGACTCACCATTTCACTCGATCACCAGTGTCGTGGATCAGCTCAGTGTTCCTGTCTCGTCCATGCCATGTGGCCAAGCCATCCAGGTATTTTCCTCTCGGTCTTCCTCTTGGTCTGTTCCCCTCGATCTTGCCAGTTGTCACTAAGTTCTCCAATCCATTTCTTCTCATAACATGTCCAAAACATTTTGACTGTCTACGTCTAATTTCTCTAATCAGTTTACGATGTTCATTTGTCTCCTTTAGTACTTGGTCATTGGTTTTTCTGTCTGTCCATGGTATTCTTTGCATTTATAACATCAGATGGAAGATGTACAACAGAGATTAAGAGCAGAATAGGGCAGGCAAAAGCTGCATTTCAGAAAATTAAGAGTATATTATGCAATAAGTCACTATCAATGAATGTAAGAAAGAGAGTGCAGAAATGCTACATAGAACCGGTTTTTCTGTATGGCAGTGAATCTTGGAATGTAAATGAACAAATTAGAAAGAACTTAGAAGCTACAGAGATGTGGTTCTTGAGACGGATGTTGCAAATTCCCTCGACTGCCAGAGTAACTAACAATGATTGCCTGAAAGAGACTAATGGAACTAGAACACTATATACAACAATAAGAAAGAGACAAATAGCTTTCTTTGGTGTTGTGATGAGAAGAGAGACATTGGAGAACATCATGACAACTGGAAAGATTGAGGGAAAGAGAGGCAGGGGCAGACCAAGAGAAATGATGCTGGATGGATTGAGATGGTGGCATGGAGGAATATCATCAGGCACCCCTAAGGCATACCATACTTAATTATGGAAATAAAGTGCACCCTTGTCTCACATCTCTCTGTATATTTATAAGAGGTGATATACAGGGTGATGCACTATCGCCGCTACTCTTCAATCTTGAGAAAGTTGTAAGGAGGGTAAAGGAGGAATGTGATATTGGAGGAACATCCAAGCTGCTTGGTTATGCAGATGATATAGATATTATAGGGGAAAATGAACAAAAGACATTGGAAATATTGACTCACTTAAAGGAAAAAGCCCAACAGATGGGGCTGGTTATCAACCAAGATAAGACAGAATATATGGTAATTTCAAGAGAAGGAATGGCTAAAAACTCTGGCCACATACAAATAGATAATATGACCATTAAAAGAATGGAAACATACAAATACCTGGGTACAATCTTCAACTGCTCCAACATCATAAGGGAAGAAATACAAACTAGAATCAATTCTGGAAATAAGATATACTATGCACTACAACATCTACTAAAATCAAAGGCGCTATCTCGCAACACCAAGATCACAATATACTAAACACTGATCAGACCAGTTGTACTGTATGGCTCTGAAACCTGGAGTACAACGAAAGGAGACGAAGCCTTGCTACAAACCTTTGAGAACAAAGTTTTAAGACGCATCTTTGGACCCATTAGGGATACACAAAGTGGAGAGTGGAAAAGAAGAAGTAACAAAGACATTTATGATCTGTTTAAGTCCTCGCTAATCACTGGTATCATGAAGACTAATAGACTACAATGGCTGGGGCATATAGAAAGAATGGAAGATAATAGGGAAACAAAACTCGCTTACACTCAGGAAATAAATGACCGTAAACCCCCAGGTAGACCAAGAAGACGGTGGTAAGATAATATATATACAGACCTACAAGCACTTGGAATCAACGACTGGCAAGAGAAGGTCAACCAGAGAGACGAATGGAGACGGATTGTATCTGCAGCAAAGAACCTCAATGGCTTGGAACGCTGAAGAAGAAGAAGAGATATACACTTTTCTGATCTTACTGTTGTATTGTAATTCGAGAATAAGCTTCTGTCCTTTCGATACCTATTATGGATTCCAAGCAAAAGCATTTCTAGTTATACTATTCTCAGCGCATGCCCTATCCAGCAGCAGCATCTCATCTTTACCTCTTGAATTCCTGGAATTTGTCTAGTTCTCTCCATGAGCCCCACATTGGTGATTCATTCATACCATTTTAATCCTTCTATGCTGTGCAGGCATCAATTAATGAATGCTTATAGTTTATTAGTAGTTGGTTTAGTGGGTCTTTGTGTTTTTGATCCATACAGTAGTACTGACTGAACATTGGAACAACTATTTCACCTTTGGTGCCAAGTGTAATTTCTTTTGACTTCCTCAAATTTACTAGTGCTATAAAAGCATCTCTTGTTTTTTGTAATCTTATTATATTTATGTCTGTTTCCCATCTTTGTCTATATTGCTACCTAAATAAGTGTATGATTCCATCTCTTGAAGGGAAGTTTCACCAAGGAAGACTCGAAGATCCAAAGAAGATCATGTGCTTTATTTATTCTCATTATCTTTGTCTTCCCTCTATGAGTGTTTAAACCTAATTAATGAGCAGTGAGCTAGATTAAATCTAAGTCAAACAGACTGAAAATAAAAGAATACTGTCATTTCCACCTAGTGTTTTAGTAGCAGTAAATCACATTTCATATACACATTCTTATCTTTGATTAGGGAGAAGCAGAAAAGAAGGTGGCATGTCCATTCTCTTGGCCATGGATACAATTATTAGAAAAGAGAGAATCAATCAAGAAAAAGCAAAAATGATGGAGAAAGCCATAAAAAATATAAGCCAAATGAAACGGTCAAAGATTCGTAGAATGAATAAAATCCACCAGCAACAGATCATGAAAGATGAAGAGATACATCAAATCGTAAAGGCACAAGAAGAGAGTCAACTTGTGAAGAAGGAGTTCAAAATGGTAATTGCTTTACATATTGTAATGGTGTTGTGCGTCTTTTGTTTCTAGTAACATCTTTATTAAAAACAACAAGGGTAAAGGTAACCTCATAGCAGATACTGCCATTGGGCAGTGAAGTGTTGGAGGTCTTCACATATTCTAAGCCATGATATAATGAGGTTGGGTGGCCAGTTTCCTTCCTCTTTGCCTTTTCATCCCAGATGATTCACAGAACATTCTGAAAATTATCCGTTTATAATCTGGTCCTTGCTATTGATTGAAACCGAATCTCTGACATGGCAGCTGAGTGCATGAACCACTATGCCACAGTGGCTCTTTTTTATGAAAGTCATGAAATTGTTTGTAAATTATTTTTCAAGGTAAAGGAACTTCCATAATAGTTATGACTATATACGTATGAAAGTCAAAGAAGTTCACACAAAATAGATTACAGCTTTTCATTAAAGGTGACCAGTTCGTTTCCTTTCCAACTTTTACAGTTAGGCCAGAGTTCAAGAAGCATTATTAATGAGGGATAAATACAACAGTAGGGAAGACAGTGAGAGAAGATTCTTAACAACCTTACATCATGACATTGAAGGGGTCTGCACATTGATACATGCTGTTGGAGCTCGCAAGATATACAACTGAAACATATCAAATCAATATTTGCAAGGCTGATTTAGAACCTTGGCTACATATTCACATATTTCTTTCCCTCACTTAGCAGATGATGAGCCCAGGCATTGAATCCTCATCCGACCATGCTCTTAACATTATCAGTGCAGCTCCCTATCAACTTTGCTAATGTGCACACTTTTAATTTTACATTAAAAAACATATTTCTAAATCTTTGTTGAGAAACTTTTTTTAAAATGTTAGTCTGCAACTGTTTATACATATTGTAACAAAATTTAAAAGAACCTTTTGTATGCCTTAAGGTACATTAGACATTTGGTGCTATCCTCATAGTTTTATAGACCAATAGACACTCATTGGGTGATGTAACCAATATAACACCATTTATTACTTCCCAAGGCATTCTCAGTTTTAGGTTAAATTGACCTGGAAACCCGGTAAATTTTAAAATCCAGCCTGATGTGGATTCAAACTCATTATCACCAAGCCAGCAGGCGAATGTCTAGTCACTGTGCTACTGTGCCTCAACATATTGATACTGACATCTAAGAGTTGATATGAGGTTCATCTGTTGATTGCTATTTAAGGACACTAAATTGCATCCTACTTTATCTAAGCCTGTTCTGTTTTTATATTTCAAATTATCTTAATTTTGTCACCTGAGGTTTCAATAAAAATGCCCAGCAGCAGTTAAAAATCAAAATTTTATCCCTAAAACCAACATGTGAAATCTTCTTCTTCTGCGTTAATCCGGAGTGTTTTTTTTTGTTCCAGACGTAATTGCGTGTGTCTCGGTATGCACCCTTGGGCCAAGACCCCTTAGGTCAACACATCCGACTTTAGCATACATTTTTTTTATTACTAGGTTAGCCTTCCTGGGACATGTGAAATGATCACTTTTATATTTAAAACCAACATGTGAAATCAATTTTGTGCATGCAAAATTGAAAGTTACTGCAAAGTTAACAAGAGTATCATTTACATGTATCACTTAAGGCCAAGAGTCATCATGAAAATGTGCTATGTGAATGTTACAAAAGCTGTCTCTAGTACACTTTGCATTTTATTATTTTTTCTCTCTTATTATTACTCAGGTGTGTCACTTGTGCAGGAAAGTTGTCATTGACAGTTCAGACATCAAAACCATATTTAAGACACATCATGTTGTAGTGAACAGGTTAGTGCAGATATATGCCTTCTTTCTAATTTGCATCATTATTTTTATTGAAGATGGAAGGAAAATATCAATTTATCAATAAAAGAAAACACACCCTTTATACTCTAGATTATATAAGGATTCCACAATAAAGAGAGGAATGACATGGATAATCATGGCTTTACAAAAATGAATAATAGTAATCTATAAACAATGTTTAAACATTGTATTACATTTAAAACCTCTACCAAACACACAAGAAAAATGACAGATTTGCATTTCATGTGACCTCAGTACCATGTAACAGTAACGTTATTAGTGAATCAACATTTGTGTGTTGAAGATAGTATTAAAGAAATTTGTTCTATGCTTTTTCCTTAGCAGAAATTGTGCTTTTCATTGAAACATTTTTTATCTTTTTGTTACTATGCATTTCAAAAATATCTGAACATATGTTTCTCTTTTCTGCAGAAATATTCTTTCACAGACAAAGACCATTCCTTTCAGTGGGCCAAAGTATATTGATGAAATAAAGTTGATTGGCTCAGTAAGGTGCATGGGTGAGCCAGAAGAAGGGAAACACTGTTATGGTAAAATTGGCAGCATGATGGTTTATTCAAAGATTCCATTTGTTGTTATTGGAATAAAGCACTTTGGGTTTGATGCCAATGGGCCACTTGGACTTGAGTTCTACAACCAATGGAAGAAGGTACCTTATGCCATAGATGAAATTGGTCCATCTGATTTTGTCAGGTAAGTCTTTAAGCTTGAAGGTTTTTTTTTTATCAGCTTGTTTTATTGTAGCTATAAATTATGTGCACTTGTGTTACTGTTATTAGGTGCTCAATTATGTATTAAAGTAGTATTAAAGAAAATTATTCTAATCTTTTTCCTTAACAGAAATGTTAGCTTTCATTTCTTAGACTGCATGCCATATATGTACTTGTCTCACCATCATATAGCAAGTCCTTTACAGAATGTCAATTTCCATTCTTAGACTGCATGCCATATATGTACTTGTCTCACCATCATATAGCAAATCCTTTACAGAATGTCAATTTCCATTCTTAGACTGCATGCCATATATGTACTTGTCTCACCATCATATAGCAAGTCCTTTACAGAATGTCAATTTCCATTCTTAGACTGCATGCCGTATATGTACTTGTCTCACCATCATATAGCAAGTCATTTACAGAATGTCAATTTCCATTCTTAGACTGCATGCCATATATGTACTTGTCTCACCATCATATAGCAAGTCCTTTACAAAATGTCGATTTCCATTCTTAGACTGTATGCCATATATGTACTTGTCTCACCATCATATAGCAAGTCCTTTACAGAATGTCAATTTCCATGCTTAAACTGTATGCCATATATGTACTTGTTCTCACCATCACATAGCAAGTCATTTACAGAATGTCAATTTCCATTCTTAGACTGTATGCCATATATGTACTTGTCTCACCATCATATAGCAAGTCCTTTACAGAATGTCAATTTCCATTCTTAGATGCCATATATGTACTTGTCTCACCATCATATACCAAGTCCTTTACAAAATGTCGATTTCCATTCTTAGACTGTATGCCATATATGTACTTGTCTCACCATCATATAGCAAGTCCTTTACAGAATGTCAATTTCCATTCTTAGACTGCATGCCATATATGTACTTGTCTCACCATCATATAGCAAGTCCTTTACAGAATGTCAATTGCCATTCTTAGACTGCATGCCATATATGTACTTGTCTCACCATCATATAGCAGGTCCTTTACAGAATGTCAATTTTCATTCTTAGACTGCATGCCATATATGTACTTGTCTCACCATCATATAGCAAGTCCTTTACAGAATGTTGATTTCCATTCTTAGACTGCATGCCATATATGTACTTGTCTCACCATCATACAGCAAGTCCTTTACAGAATGTCAATTTCATCACTGCCTGCCAACAATTTCTTCATCTCTTGCCAGTTTCCCTCCCTCGTGAATTTTTTTTATCAAGGTGTCTTTAGTTTCCTGTGTCCATGTTGGTCAGCTTCTGCATATTTTTCCTGGACCATACCTTCCGTCACTTTTCTTTCCAAGTTTTTGTAATACTATATATGGTCAATGTATTTCAGTTTCCTTGACAAGATGCCATTTATGAGTCAGTTTTCTTCAATGATCAGATCTTGTAGAATGTTACTTCTTTTTATTTGTCCATGATATTCTAAGAACTTTTCAGTAACATTTAAGCTCAAAAGCGCCAATTTTATTCTTTAGCGATTAAAAACAGGTCCATGACTTACATCTGTATGTTGCCACAGGAAAATAGCAAGTTCTTAAAATTATTATTTTACCTTGTGTGCTGAAGTCATCACATCTGTGGAAGATGCCTTGTAGAGATTTGAACGAGAATCACCATGGCAATATAGAAAACATACCAGTTCAAAAAAAGGTGTCACTTGCAGTGAGAAAAAGAGTGTCAAGGGTACTATTTCTTCTTTTGCCCTTAAGGCTCCAAGTGGAGTATAGGCCTACAACTACGCATCTTCAGTATCTTTTATGAGATACTTAGGAGGTCTACAGTGTTACTATTCTTTGATTCCACTTTGGGTCCCCCATAACACTCGGTTGCTAAAGTGTGATATAGAACTTATACTCTTACATGTCTGTGGAACATAGACATTAAGCAAACTGAGAAATATTTAATGGCAGTGGAAATATCCATTAGATTGCAAGGTCTGGCTTTTAGTGTGTCATCGGTCAAGCCAGTTTGGGAGTACTGATAAAACAATGGGATAAGTGCATCAATGTTGGTGGAAATTATGTTGAGAAATAAAGGGACAATGTATGTATAAAAATACACTGGTTTCAAGTTGTTATCATATTTAGTTATTTTTCTAAAGCCATTTGTGACTTACTTATTAACTTATCCTCATATATTGTCCACATACCGGCGGTAAAGAACCAGGTCCTTAATATTTGAGGCTCTGTGTTCTTCTAAGTTCTTCATAAAGATGTCCACTAGTATGGAACCTAAAGGGCTCTCCATGGCCACTCCATCAATTTGGCAGTATGATTTTTTTAAAGAAAATTTAATTTAATATTAGATGTGCATAGTAGTAGTAGTTTCTTAAGTTTGGATGTCAGTAGGTGTAACTTCAGTTTCTTCTCTTTTATGCAATAAGAGATGATCTTCACTGTTTCTTCCATGGGAATGTTGATGAAAAGAAATGCAACATCCATTGACACCATGTACTTTTGTTTATGATCGATAGTGTCCAGTAGTTTTACCAGTTCAAATGAATCATTTAGTATTAAGGGGTCGACTGGATGTTGCACTGATTTGAGAATTTCGCCACGCCATTTTGCCATCCTGTGTTGTACAGAGTTGACTATCGTCTTATGTGATGGTGTTCTAAGAATTTTCCTGTAAAAGTTAAATTCAAAAGCATTGATTTTCTTTTTTACTGATTGTGAAATGTTCCAGGATTCACATTTGTAAAAAGCCACAGGAAAGATGCATGTTCTCAAAAGGTTTACTTTTGTTTGTTGGTTTGTGTTGTAGATGATTAATGTTGCTTACATTTTACATTGCTATGGTTGGTCTCCTTCTGACTTATTTTTAACAATCCTCATTGTTGTTATTTTAAGAGTCATGATATTCAACATTTGTGGCATTTTAAATTTCTTCTTTGAATGTAATTTTTGGTTGACATGTGGTTTTGTCCTTGGACATTAATTTTGTTTTTTAATTTATGTTGATTTTCTAATATGTAAAAATTTAGCTAACACATAATTATTTTAATACTTGAAATTGTTAGTAAACTGTGTGGAAACAAACATAACCTATCACTAAAGGTGTTGATAATGTTGAGTTATTTATAAACTGAATAGTATATTTGTTGCATGTTTAAAGAAAACGGCTATTATTTCTAACAAAGATGTTAAATTCATTCACAGATATCTACCTGCTAAATTAACAAGATCTATAACAGATGGATTTGAAGATGATGACAGTGTTCATGGCAGTGATGATGATGATGACAGTTCACCCCCCAGCAGTGGTGAAACTAATACATCTACAAACAAAGAAATACCATCAGAACCAGTGGTTGTAGATAATCCTGGCAGTGTAACAGAGCAGAAAAAGGTGCCATCTTCACAAGACATCAATAACTCAGGTGAAGGTAATGAAACAGACCCGAAAAGGTTACAGAACATATCAGAAGGCCCCACCAAGGAGAGAGACAGTGGCTTTTCAAACTCAGAAGGCACAACAGCTGGTTCAGGATTCCCTCCACATCACACTCATAGCATAACTGAGGTGAAAGGGGTAACTGGACACAATAATTTAGCAACTAATGAGGTTTCAAACAGTGGGAATGTACTTTCTGTTCAGCCTTCAGTAATATCATCATTTAAGTCAAATGATGAGTGTCATAATACTCCACGAATGCCTATGAGTCAAGTCAGACGCAGTGAGATGCGAATAGAAGAAATTAAATTTAAGAAAGTTATTGATCAAGCTTTACTCGCTCCATCACTGCGTTCAGACATCAGTGTATTTGTTCCATTACCACAAAGTTTACCACTTGGTGACCCATTAGCTAGCATAAATAGTGATGACAGTGACTTATCATCTACACATCTATCAAATGTAAGAGATGAGAGTTATAATACAGATTTGTCTACATCGTCATCCAACAGAATTAATGGAAACACACCAGGAGTTAGTGGTGATAGTGCAGCACTGTCTACACATCAGTCAAGTGCTAGAGAAGGAAGTGTGGGTGCAGCACTGTCTACAAATCAGTCAAGTGCTAGAGAAGGAAGTGTGGGTGCAGCACTGTCTACAAATCAGTCAAGTGCTAGAGAAGGAAGTGTGGATGCAGCACTGTCTACAAATCAGTCAAGTGCTAGAGAAGGAAGTGTGAATGCAGCACTGTCTACAAATCAGTCAAGTGCTATAGAAGGAAGTGTGGGTGCAGCACTGCCTAACATGCCATCCAACAGTAATGCTTTAAATATGCCAGAAGTAAATTCAGACATATCTGATGACAGTGAAGAGACTACAGTTCTCAAGGTAGCAGAAGGTGCAGATGCCAATGTGCAGGAAGAACAATCAAGACAAAACATTGGTGACAATGATAACATGCAGAGTCACACAAGTCAGCCCACCAGTGGTCTTGATCTTTTATAAATAAACAATCAACATCTAAAAGTGACACATATGAAAATATTAAAAGTAATGAGGAGGTCAGCATGGCTGAATGGATAAGAGCACTTGTTCGTAAACATCCAGTGGGCTGATGCTGAGGTAGCGGGTTCAACCCCTACACTGGTCAGTTGGACTAAAACATTGACTTCTCGTCCTTGACTTGGGGACATAAATTACAAGTACAAGTGCCCAATGGCAAGGGACACTGGTAATAGAGAAAGCTAACCCACATGCAAACATCAGCCCAGTGCACTAGAAGTTGTAGCACATGTATGGATTACGCTTGAGTTCAAAGCAAGCGGACACCAAAATAAGAAAAAGACATTGAGTTCCTAATTTTGTCATACTACATGTGCATTTGAACATAGCTTCTCATATTGTAGTACATAGAGAAGTTACCTGATGAGTCTCTGTGCCTAAATAGTGTCAGACCTGTCTAGTGATGTATTGTCTGAAGTTTGATTCAGCAACTTAAGATGGTCAGTCTGTGTTTGTGTTGAAAAAGAAAAAGTGTATACCCAAATACGTCAAAGTGAATAGAACCAATCTGAAATAAGTCATTATATTTAAGTATTTGGGTACTTTAATAATAATAATAAGAATATTAGAAGATGTATTAAGTAAGTTAAATGTGAAATAGCCAAGCAAAGACAGCATTTTCAAGATGAATATTCTCTGCAATTTAACTTTATGGATCAAGGTGAACAAAAGAGTTCTTAAGAGCTATATTGCGCTAAATCTTAAATACAGAAGTGAATCATAGACAATTGACAGATAAGTGAGAATTATGTGGAAGCTGCCAGACGTCATTTTATAGAAGAAGGATGAGAACACTGTGGATGGATAGAAAGAACAATGAAGATACCTTTTAAAAAGTTAACTCACAAAGAGAACTTTTTACTTGCATCTGATGAAGACAGTCCTCATTCTTTCGGCATGTCATGAGAAGAAGAAAGCTGGATTTTGTAATCACAAGAAGGTTGGAGGAGAAGAGAGACAGGGAAAGACTAAGGGCAAAGATGCTGGAGTTTGATTTCAAGGTGTAGAGGAACATCAATATCATAAATGATTGGCAGCACAAGAGACAGAAGGCTGTGGACAAACATGATCACCAATGCCACACGGCATGGACTATAAGAAGAAGAATTTACTGTAGAAATATTTGTGGACTTGTTTCAGTTGTTTGGCATAAATTCCATAGAGTGTTTATGTATAATCTATGAAACTGAAATACTTTGACCACATTAAATGTCATGAAGGCTTAGAAAGGTCAGTAATGAAAGGCATGTTTGTTTTAAGAAGAGGTAGAGGTCAACCAGCATAAAGGAGGACACAGGATACTAAAGACACTTTGGGCAAGAAACTACATGAGGCATGAGAACTGGCAACAGGTTGAGTGTTTCTGGTGAGCCGTAATAGTGATGTTCTGCGAAAAACCTACAACATGATGCTAATCTAATAGTTTAATCTTTCTAGTAAATTCTTTTTCTTAATTTAAGTAAAACACAAATAATGTCTTCAGACAAAACAACACACCAACCAAAGATCACAATCAACAGTGAAGAAACTGAACATGTCACAAACTTTTAATATCTTGGCTCCTTAATCAATAACAACTGGAACTGTTAAAAAGATGTTAGACATACACTGGCCATGGCAATGCAGAGATTAAATGCTATTGAGGGCCCGTGGCACAACACCAGCAAGCAAGTCAAAAGTTAAACTTTTGGGAACTTGCATCTTTTTCTGTGGCAACAAAAGAATATGAGTCATGGACCAGTTAGCAACCACTAAATAGGAAAACTGTGGCTTTCAAACTCAAATGTTACAGGCAAATGTTTAGAATATGATGGACAGAGAAGAAGAAAGATATTGAAATTTTACCAGACCTGAACTTCAAAGATAACTATCTGATAAACGGTTTCATGTCTCGGAAACTACTTTGGACATATTAAATGTCATAGTGGAGGAGTGGCTTTAACGCCATACTCTCATTCGGGAGACCCGGGTTCGATCCCTCGGTAAGGTGTGGGATTTTTTTCTGTCGGGGGAAGAAAGAAAATTCTAACCTGCACAGTTCGCGGCGACTGCACTAGCCAGGCGACCTTAATTCCTCAGACTCAAAGACCCCTCTGCCATACACCGCAAGGTACTATGTTGGCAGTAAATGACAGTGGCTTGGAGAGAACAGTAATGGAAGGCATGGTTCCTAGACAAAGTGGCAGGGGTTGACTAGCATTAAGATGGACACAAGACATTGCAGATACCTTGGGCATGAGGTGGCAGAAATGACAAGAGATAGGTGTTTTGATGCACCATAATGAGAGCAACATTCTACTAAGAACCTACTACTTGGTGATGAGTAGATTCTATCTTAGCACCAATTCCTTAAGAAACATAAATCAGTATGGTCATTAAAACCAACATATCTTCTTCTTCTTTGCGTTCATCCGGAGTGATTTTTTCAGATGTGATTGCGGTGTGTCTGGTTAGGCACCCTCGGGTCGAAACCCTCAGGCCAACACATCCGACTTTTAGCATGCATTTTTGACCAGGTTAGCAATCCTGGGAGACTCTCACTTTTGTGGTACCGTCCACATCTCAGCTGGTCTAGTTGGAACAGTCGAAGACTACACGGTCATCCCTCAAGTGAAGGCAGGGACAGTCCATAGCATTTTCCGCCATCCTGGGTGGCTTCCATAATTGCAGAGCCGGCACATAACGCTCTGGTGCTGGGTTTACCGAGGGAATCGTCACGTCCTGCTCATGGCTGTTTTAATTCCTCACTTCAATATATTGGGCATTTCGCTCGCCCTGGGCCGTTCCTGCACAAACCAGTCAGCTCTGCGGTTGGTTTCCACTAAGCGAGTTTTCGGACATGTGCTTGTCCCTGTACCCATCAGAGCTGTTCCAGGCACGACGGACATTCGGAAAACTACCTAGTCAGAGCTGTTCCGAACAAGAGCGACATTCGGAAACTAGGTAGTCAGAGCTGTTCCTAGCACGAGAGACATTCGGACGAGACATTTCACTCGGACGTAATTGCGTAGTGTCAATTTTTAGTTTGCCACCCGTAGGACGACACTTCCGACTTCCGGCGGGCATTTTTTAATGAGGTTAACCTTCCTCTGGTTTCGAAGCACGTTAGACTGTTGTGATGTCGCCCACATCTCAGCTGGTCAAGATAGAACGACCAACGACATCGCGGTCGGCCCTCAAGGGAAGGCAGGGGCAGACAATGGGCAGTCCCTTGCTATCCAAGGAGGCTTCCATAATTGCAGAGCCGGCACATATTGCTCCGAGACTGGGCTCACCCGAGGAGTTGCCACGTCCTGCTCATGGCTGCTTTAGTTCCTCACTTCCATGTATTGGGCATCTCGCTTGCCACTGGTCGCTCAAGTGAGCTCCAGGGGCGGTCAGACTGCGGGCAACATCCACTCGGTAAGCTTTTGCTTTTGACTTTGGACCACGCAATAGGTTCGCTCGCCGTGCGTTCCATTTCGCGTTATTGAGACGTTTCTCCACTTTTATCTACACTCTCTATGAATTAGATACAGACAGTTTTCGTAACCATTTCCTTCGACTGGGGCATTTTACTGACTTTTTGTGCTCGCTCACGAGGTAGGCTACATGTGCTGCCGGCTCAGCACCTTACCTTCGTGCAGCAGTCAGTGAGAAACGGCCAGGCCATCTCATCCGGGAATCCAACATATCCCTCAGCTGAGAGCCTTAAAACAGTGTCAGAACTGGGCATGTAGCTTGCTCAGTATCTCGATTCCAATTTTTCGGTAGGTGGATATCGGCCCGACTCTCAGATCCGAGGGTCTGTGGCTTAGAGGCGTTCAGCCTAAACCCTCGACAGAGAGCCTTAGAGTATTGTCCGAAACATGAACTGCCTTCATGCGCCTGATTTAAACTTTTGACTGCTATCCTCAGTCTCCTGCAGAGCAGCAGGTTGTGTCTCTCTTAGTCTGGTCCCTATCCCATACGCTGTCCACGGCAAGGTGGAGACACATCGGGGGAGAAACCAACATATGAATACCTGTATATATCACAACATTTGAGTCCTGCTTATCATGACATGTTAAAAGATGTAAGAAATGTGTTAATTTTCAAAACTGACGACAATATAGTTTTTTAAACAAATCACAACATTATGAACCTTTATATGATATAATGGGGTATATGTTTTCTATTACTATATGAGAAAACAGGTTACATTTTTAATTTTTTCATGTCTTTTGCTTGAATATAAAATTCTAATCATACTCTCTACCTTGTAGGCATGTGTAATGTTCTACTTTCCTATTTCATAATGTGTCTGTATATTCATGCTATTCCTTCTTATTTCCAAGTGTTTTATACGTCAGATGTTTTGTCTACGCATGTGATTAATACCCGCATTTCCCATGTAGTTCATTTCAGGCTGAACAATTTATTGCAGCAATATTAGTTTTATAACATGCAGTTATATTTATATTTGTCACAATCTTTGACGAAGAAAGCCTGTGAACATGTTTTTCACTCTTTCATTTACTAGTTACAAGTTCTGAAATTTTAAATTAGCATTTTTTGTTGTTGTAATCTTTAATTATGGGGAATTGCGTTTAATCTTTCAATGATACAGAGACATTGCATTTCTCATATTATAAAATGTGTTTATTTATTGAATTCTATTGGTTTGTTTTTTTTAAACAAAATATAAGATATGTATTTTGTAATATGTTGTTGTCTGAAATAGGCTATGAAACTAGAACATTATATACAGCAATAATAAGAAAGAGACAAACAGCTTTCTTCTATTGTGATGAGAAGAGAGGCATTAGAGAACATCGTGACAACTGGAAAGATCGAGGGGAAAGAGAGGCAGACCAAGAGAAATAATGCTGGACGGATTGAGACGGTGGCATGGAGGAATATCATCAGCAGAGTTGATCTAGAACACCAAAGACCGAGATTGTGGAGAGCCATGAATGCCTACGCCAGCTGGCAGGGCACTTGATGATGATGAATATGTTGTGTTTGTAATTAGATTTAGTTTCATTGTATGTTAGATTGCTTGCTTGCTTGTGTTCGTTGGCTTGAGCTCCAACGCGAAGTCCTGTATGTCAGATGAAGGCATCCTGTTGTCCAACATCAGTGTGATGTCATACAGGACCTGAGTTTTGCGTGAGTATCCGTTGTCCCATGTCTGGCTTATTGGTGTGCAGACTGGTGGTTCCTCGCAGTACAGGCAGACACTCTCCGACTTCGGAGGAATCGGCGATCCTACTGACTTTAGCCAGGACCCCGAAGGGACCTGTTGCCCAGGACGCTCGACAAGGACGCGTCAATAGGTCTTGGCCAGTATATAACCCGGCCCTGGTGCCTTGGAAACACCTCTGCGTCCCATTGTATGTAAGATATACTTGTTGTCATTTAACCATAAATAAAGTTGTTTTTAGCAAGTAGTGTTTAGAGTTGTTTTTTTTTCCCTTCTAAATGCAACATTTCTCACGCATTATGTTTGTAAACCATGTTTTTAAATAAATTAATTAATATAAGTATTATTAGATTAAACTTTTTCATTTGCAGTAGGGGGTTTATTCTGCATGCAGGTCAGTTGGACCTAAATATTTTCTTGTCTTTGACTTGGTGACGTAAGTTACAAGTATCTCAGAAGTTGGCGGGGTTTGCCTGATGACGGGGGACACTAGTAATAGGAAAGCTAATCCACATACAAAACTCAGTCAAGTTTACTGCTTAGTAGTGGCAACTACTAGTAGTACTAACACGTGCGTGGACTATTCTCAAGTTCAAAGCAAGTAAACTAAAACAAACATCGAAAGAGGCAGTCATAATTTTTTTGGCTATATTATGAGAAGAAAAAAACCGGAACAAATTGTGATAATGGAAAGATTTGTAGAAAATGAGATAGAGGAAGACAATGGGAGGAAATTTTTGATAGCGTTGTGCCAAGGCATGCAAGAATGTTATCACATGAATTGATACATGCCATTGAAGATCACCAGATGTGCAGAAGCATGATTGCCCATTTCAGTTAGCAAGGCACTTGACAATGAGACACATGCATGCATGCACACACAAACAGGGTGATATCTAGACTGCTAAAATCACACATAGAACAGAAAACATGATGTGAATATATTGGAATATTTTATTTGTATATCAGAAAGATCAACAAGTAAGTTTACAATAAAGTCAATGCATGACAACACAAGTAAATTTGTAAGTGAATAAATGGCATGTGTAAGATACATTAAAATATATATATATATATATATATATATATATATATATATATATATATATATATATATACTATATATATATATATATATATATATATAAACAGCATCATGAAACTTAAATAATTTGGTCCTATTAAATGTCTTGATACACGACTCTGGTGATTGAGTGAGATGGCAGAACATGACAGCCCACGCTTATCGGCATGGCACATGATGGATGGATTAAATGTCACAGTGGTTTGAAAAGAAGATTGGAAAGCATGGTTCCTTGTAGAAGAGGCAAGGGTCGCACAGCATGAAAATGGACACAGGTCATTGCAGGCACCTGGTGCATGAAAATATATGAGGCAGGAGAACATACACACACACACACACACACACACACACATATATATATATATATATATATATATATATATATATATATATATATATATATATATATATATATATATATATATATATATATATACGAAGGTCACCCAGTAAGTATCCAGATTTTGTCAGGATAACCCACAGATGAACATTATTAAGTTTAGTAACTACTCCAAAGTTAACAGTATAGATCTGACACTTAATGATGGAATGGGCAAGTATTAGCAGTTTTCCTGCACTTTATTTTTCAAAATGGTGTTGGAACAGTTGACCCCAGTACAGGAATGATGACATATTTGGTGAAAGAAGGTTCAAAACCCATTGAAATTAATTGTCAACTGCCATGTGTATTTAGAGAACAGACTAGCACCTTCATCAGAATTTGAATGGTGAAAATGCTTTCGTGAACGTCATGAATCCATCGAGGATGAGCACAGTGGAGGTAGCTTGAAAAATGTCATTCTTCAACACGACAACATGAGACCTCCATACGGCCGCAAATGTATGGCAAATTTTGACCAATTGCATTGGGAAGTACTGCCACATCAATCATGAATTGGCTCCAAGTGATTTTCACTCGTTTGGCCCTCTGAATCAGCATCTTGGAGAATAAATGTTTGACATGGATGACAAAGTGTGACAGGTAGTTCACCAATAACTGAAGGACCAGCCAAAAGAATGTTATGCTACCAGAATACAGAAGCTTGTAGCCCAACTGGAAAAATGTGTTGCAATGGCAGGTGACTATTTCAAAAAATCATCATCATCATCATCATCATCATCATCATCATCCACTTCTGCCGTCAAGCATCGTGAGGAGGAATAATTTGCGCTCCAGCATCCGATGGACAGCACTGGATAGTGTAATTCCATGTGATTGTACAATGTCTTTGATGTCGTCAGTCCATTTTCTTCTCGAACATCCTCTTGGTCTCATCGCAGATGATCTTTGATGTTTCCATAGTTACCTAGATATTACATCAATTCCAGATACTTACTAGACCACCTGTGTGTGTGTGTATATATATATATATATATTCTAGATACACCCATCTGGAGATCATCTGCTACATCCTGCACCCATCTTTTCTTTGGCCTTCCTCTTCTTCTCTTCCCGGGCATATACCCCTTCACGATTGTTCTCTCCAAACTTTAATGACGATTCAAGTGACCAAAATATTTCCATCATCTTTGTTTTATCATCTTTAATAGCCAACCTTCTTCAATATTCACCCCTTGGAGTTTGGATGCATTTGTTCTTTTCTGTATCCAAGATATTCTTAGAACCCATCTATAACATTTATATTCAAAGACATTAATGCGCTGTTCAGCTTGTTTAGTGTGTCCAGGTCTCTCAGACATATGTTGCAATGTGAAAGATGCATGCTTTTAGAAATCCAATTTTTGTAGTTCTATCTGTCCCCTTCCAAAATTTTTTTTTTACAACTCAAACATAGTCCATACACACTATTTATAGTAATGATGGACTGAATTTTGCATGTGGATTAGCTTTCTTATTCACAGTGTCCCTCGCCATGAGGCGAACCCACTCCAACTTCAGAGGTATTTGTAATTAACCTCCCCAAGTCAAGATGATAGGTAAACATTTTAGTCCAGCTGTCCGGTGTAGGGGTTGAACCTATTCGTCTTTTCATTTCCTTCATTGTGTCACCATTGTTGGTAATTAATGACCCAAGATGTCATGGTCATAGTGCAAATATTTGTTTAATTACAGGCCATGACATGGTCACAATGTAATATTTGTTTTATGTAGAGGTTGTTTTAGAATTGAAGATTATATCAAGATTTTCTACAAAATAAAAAAAAAAGACTTTTGGCTTGAGAATGCTGCTGAAAATTGTCTGTTAGTCAACCACGTACCTGTTTAAAGGTCAAATGTAGAACAATATATGTCTTATATTTTGGGCTTGATGTGATTATATTGGCAGTACAGTTTTGTATTGTCAGTATTACTCTAGAGCTCCATCACTTAATTCTTATTACCATTCATTCATACTAAAATGTCTCAAAAGTATACACATATTGTTTTCTTAGTTGCATAAAATGTTACTATTACTATAGAAAATGGTAAAACGCAAAAGGAATAATAAGAAAACAATTAAAACATTAAGAAATACAGTTAAAACAAGAGTAACAAGATCAAAATAAAAGCAATAAAGACATCAGCATACAACCAATAAAGACATCAGCATACAACCAATAAAGACATCAGCATACAACCAATAAAGACAGAATACAACCAATAAAGACATCAGCATACAACCAATAAAAACATCAGCATACAACCAATAAAGACAGAATACAACCAATAAAGACATCAGCATACAACCAATAAAGATATCATCATACAATCAATAAAGACATCAGAATCCAACCAATAAAGACATCAGCACACAACCAATAAAGACATCAACATACAACCAATAAATACATCAGCACACAACCAATAAATACATCAGCACACAACCAATAGTTTTTCCCCAAAGCAGTTTCCTAGTATGGGTCTGTAATGTGATAACATCAACACATTTAATAGGCCCGAGAGCAAGGAAGAATACATGGCCAGGCTTTCCCTCACTTTGACAAATGATGTACTAGGCAAGTTTTACGTTGAGTAGTTTGCCATTGATTTCTGAACAACTGGCTCACATACCCCCGTAAGTTACCAGCGCGGCTTGATCTGCTACCAAATCGTACGCAGCTGTTTTCCTCACGTGAATATACGGGATGGCGAACAATGTCATTAACCCCTCAGCAAGGGAGACCGGCCAGAAATGATAGCAGTACACAAAACAGAAGGCTCTGGACAGACATGACCATCATGATCACTAACACCACATGGCATGGCCTGTAAGAAGAATATGGCACAGAGTTAGTTTAATTCTTCCAGGAGATTCAAATGCACAGAAACACTTTCTATTTAGAAATGTAGTCAGAAGTCAGTTGTTTTATTCTGCTCAAAGCTTCTAGGGAGTTTTAAGTCTCCGCAGAGTTTGTAATTTGTGGTCTACATGAATATTTGATGAAGACAGCAAGAGAAGATTCTTAACAACTTTTCATCATGGCACTGAATAATACAAGCACATGAAATGACACATTCTCTTGGAGATGGTGAAGTGTGAAGAAGCATGATCCTCCATGCCCGATGGCAAGCCAGGTGATGATGATGTATATTAATGGTCTTCCTTGTCCAGTGTTGAGCTGTAATGAAGTGGCACTACCTAGGTACATTCTCAAGTGCATTTGTTACCAGCATTAGCCTTGTTAGAACCTCTGAAGACACTTTTCCAGACATAAAATCTACCATGAAGTTGTAATAAAATTCTGGTGCCTGTAATACAACAATATCAGGAAGATAATTTATGATCTAACAAATGAAATTATATTTTTACTTTAAAAACAGTTGAATGACATTAATGAGAATAGAATGCATGATGTTAATAAATTTGTTAGTAGTTTTGAGCTGTTTTTTTTTCCAACTTCCATATTACTGAAAAAAATCAGGCTATAAAAATATATTGAATAAAAGAAACACAGTGTCAAGATCCAGATAAAGGTCATCTTGAGTTAAAGAAGGGAATTAAATAACACGTCAGGATCTAGATAAGGGTCATCATGAGTAAAAGAAGGGAATTAAAAAATTAAGAGAGTTATACAAGAGTTTAGCTGAAACAGACAACAGCAAGACTAAAACAGGAGATAAGACTATAGTGATGAGAGTATGCCACGGATTGTACTGAATATAATGTGTAAAGATCCAATGAGTGTTAGTCTCGCAGTTGATGGGCGTATAAACTTGTAATAACAATTGCTATATATACTGTTCAGCCTGCTGTAGGGGGTGGGGGGACACAAAGTGTGTACTTTTAGGGAATAATTATTATACCAGCTGCTGTGATTTTGTGCTAGTCCTTTTATTTCATCATCTGCCAGAATCTTGTGTGAGCGAGTGATCTAGACATCATTGCTAGGCAGCAGTATTATTATTATCATCATACTCCTTAGTAGTCTCTCGACATATATAAATGTAGAAACTATTCATTTTATCAGGACAAAATCACAAATAACTGAGAGCATGGAACGCTGAAGAAGAAGAAGATGTGGTTAAAAAGTCACATAGTGGCCAGGTCACCCCACATCACTGTGCCATTGCCTAGTGTATGTGAATCTTTAACACTTCATACCTGAATGGCAATATCTGATATGTAAGTAAGTAAAGTCATGGATCCCTTTACATACCTTAAGGTGCATTGTGCATGTGAACTACACGTTTATAAACGGTGGGTTATGTGTATCTGCTATGGGATTACTTTACCTACTTAAACACATTGACTTTTCATTCATCACTTAACTCTGTGAACCAAAAACTTCAGATTAAACAAAAACTATGGCTATGTGTGATAAAACTTAAACTAAACATGAGTTTACACAAGCATTAATAATAGTAAAAATTTGTTTACATTCTATAATAAGTGTCTTTCACAATGATATCATTAGTAACTGGGATCCCAGGAAACACATAAAGAGTATATATATATATATATATATATATATATATATATATATATATATATATATATATATATATATATATATATATATATATATATATATATATAAGCATATTCTATACTAAAATCTAAAAATCTTCCATATGTTTAACAGCAAATATGGAGTTCAAGCCAGTGCTCACACAAGGATAGAAAATAGATACATATGTTCTCAAAATAACTAAGTGAACAATTGTTTGTCTTTTTTATTATAAAGATGATGTTTTATGCTGTCACCAATTTACAAATATTTTAATGCTAGAAATGCTGAAGATATTTTCTACCCATAAGCACTGTAAGAGCATTGGAGTAATGGAATAGCAGAGACAGCAAACACCAGACTGTACTTATTCCACACAAAGACCTTGCCCAGAAAGTTCTTATAACGCCAACACTGATAGGCATCATAGAGTAATCAAAAAGATGAAAGCCACCTTGGGTAACAAGCATTACATAGTGATTGAGAGACTTTCTTTCTCCTAGCCTAGAGAAACAAAAATGGAAGATAAACTCTATGGACTGCTGAGTGAACTAAACACTGTAAAATTCATACAAGAGACAACATTGCCAATATAGTCACATTTCAAGCGAATAGAAGAAGGAGAAAAGAGACTTTTTAACCAAATAATCTGATAGAAACTTACATCAGAACTTGCTCATGTAATCAAACTATGTTACTGATCTAACAATGGATACACATCTAAAATACGTTCTCTAAAATTATTTATACATACTCCCTGCTAGACTGTATGACAATGATTTGACTATCAATTTCTGCACTATTTAATTGAACTACTCACCGTCAGAGACACCTTTTTCAGAAAACGTATATGTTCAGGGGATAGAGACCGAAGGTTCACAAACCTGAGAAATTAGTGAACAAAATATTATGGTACATATTTAACTAATTTAATTAAATAACCATGTCACCATGCTAGAGTGTGTGCTGTGTGTGTGTGTGTGTGCATGCGTGCATATGTGTGTATCTCTGTACATGTGAATGAGAGAGAGAGAGATTGTGAGAGAGGAAGGGGTGGAGAGAAGGAGTTAAGGATACAGAACGATTACATATGTGAAATTTGTTCTTAATCAAATGTGTATGGAAAGTAATGGATATGGACAAAGTATACAAAAATAAATAATAATGGAATTAATTAAGTAGCTGTGTGAATAATGAACACAGGTATTTACTGAAAAGGACCTGAAAGTACCTGATAAAAAAAAATTAGTAGGAAACTAAATGGAAGATAAATGACATAAAGTTGTATAGAGCGAAAAGACTATCCCATCCCATTGGCACCTTGCCGTCTTGACAGACGATAGTTTGTGCTTTAAAAAGGCGTAATAACTTTTAACTATGGCGGTAGCGAGTGTGACTGATAAGGCCAATTTGCGCTGTAAATGTCCGTTCACAGTGGGTGCATGTGAACACGTGGTCATTTCCACCATCATGCACCATCTTACGTCTCAAACGCTTGGTGTGTGACTTTTCTGCAATAATTTTCTCCTTTGACTTTATTCCATTTCTGATATTTGCCCTCCATGCAACACGTTCAGCGGCGACTTGCTCCCAATGTGCATTATCAATGCCTGTATCAATCATGTCCCGCTTACACACATCTTTGTATCGTAGTAGAGGCCGACCCTGAGATCTCTTACCCATCTGTAATTCACCAAAAAAGATATCCTTTGGTATTCTACCATCATCCATCCTCCTAAGATGTCCTATCCATCTAAGTCTACGAAGACTGAGCATGGAATAAACTGTCACACAACCTGATCTTTCCAATACTTCAGTATTTGTGATTTTGTCTTGCCACTTAATACCAAGAATTCTTCGCAGACACCGCATATGAAAGCTGTTTAAATTGTTCTCTTGGTGTGAGTAAGTTGTCCAGGTTTCACTGCCATAGAGAAGAGTACTAAGGACACAGGCTTGATAGACAAGGACTTTTGTTTGGCAGTAAGCTTCCTGTTCTCCCAGACTCTTTTTCTTAACCTGTTCATTGTTGTTGCTGCCTTACCAATCCGGATGTTGATTTCCTGATCTAGGGATAATTTGCTATTTACCACTGATCCTAGATATGTAAAATGGTCTACTATCTCTAGTTCGGCGTCGTCAATAAAGATTGATGGTACCTCATGTGCACCTTGTGAAAAGACTAACAGAGAAAATAAAGCAACAACAACAAAAATGATGTAAAAATATGCAGTAATCTTTCTTTGATAGGCCAGGGTGCAAACACATCAAACATGCCATCTGGATAATGTATTCACAGTTTGCCCTCCCTCACTCATGTGTTACTGGGACCCTTAAGGAAAGCAAAGTATAGTAACACTTTAACCTATCTTGCATGTTGTAAGAGAGGCAACTTAGGAAGTCTCTGTCCATGTGTTACCAAGGACCTTTTGGGGAAAGGTCTATAACCTACCATGCAAGTCATATGAGGCGACTTAGGGGGTCTCCATCGGTGTGTTACCAGGACCTTAAGGGAAGTATAAAGTAGTAACACACTATAATCAGTATCTATGTCATAACACATTTGACAGGAGCCTGTCCTTCAAGAACCATGTGGAGACGGTTGTGACAAGATCTCAAAAGGGACTCAATGCACTTAAAACTATGGCTGCAATGGACACAGAGCAGAGAATGCTTTTCACACTATACCAGCACTTGATCCTCTCAGTGATTGATTATGGACTAGGACTGCTCACTGTCTCAAAGAGTCAGCTGGTGAAATTAGAGTGCTACAGAACAAAGCTATGCGGGACAGAGATACCCCAGTAGTATGTATGCATTACATCCTTGGTCTGCCGACTGTTGCTGGTAGGCTCAAGGTGATGCAGGCAAAGGCATACCTCAGAGTAGCTGCAGACACAGATCACCCGTTGCATGAGGTGCTGGATGCATTTAAGGGTCAGCGACTGATAAGAGGGAAATCATGGATGGCTCAGGCGGAGGATACGATCAGACAGGTGTGCATCTTGGAGAACATTAGGCGAGGAGAGGAGTGGGTCAGAGTGCCAGCGGAGCAGTCAGACTTGTGCAGAGTTATAATCACATTGAGCCGGGAGTGCAGGGAGTGGCCAGCAGAGGCCACGGAAGTGGAAATTCAGCAACTAATTCAGGATAATGCTCGCTCGGGTGATGTGATTATCTACTACAGATGGATCGGTGTTGAGAGGTAGGAGAAGTGCCTGGGGGTTCTTAGCAAAAGCTAATGGTCGATGTTTGGTGCAGGAGAGCCTGGCATATGATACCACAACATCTAGCTTAAGAATGGAGGTGGAGGCGGTCAGTGCAGCTTTCCGCTGGATGGAGAATACGATACACACACACATCGTGATTGTAACATGACTCAGAAAGCATGCTGAGGAAGGTGAGGACAGGCAAGCTTCAGGCAGAGTGGCTTGCTTCGCTTCTGAGGTCATGGGTGGCAAGCATCGCCTGGATCTTTTCTCCGGGGCATGCCGGTGTGCTGGGGAATGAACAGGCGGACAGATTGGCTGGCTCTGCAAAACTTGGTGGAGTATTGATGCATGACAAGGCAGACGTGGTTGCGGACCTTGTGGGAGCACGTGTACACCTCGGAGGAGCAAATGGATCACCATGGTCTGGCAAGAATGAGACAGCGAGGAGTGACGAGGGGATCTGGCCTGACGCTCAACGCTCAGAGGAAAGGCGAGACGGACATATAATCAGATTGCTACTGGTACTATTGGTGTTGGAACTCTTCGCTGGCTGCTGAGGATGGGGATGGAGCGCTTATGGGAATGCCCTGAATGCTGTGATGTCTGTTCCTAAATCAATCAATCAATCAATCAATCAATCAATCAATCAATCAATCAATCAATCTATGTCATAAGAGGCAACTAAGGAGGGTTGGGCTTGGGGCTGGCTTCCCCATCCCGTAGAAAAACTATTCCTGCAAAATGCAAGCAACCGTGAACATAGTGGAAGACCTAAAACACACAGAGAATTTGATTTGATTTGATTTGATTTGATGTAACTTTATTTTAGAGGCAGAGATTAACAAACAATATGGGGAGGACATGAACAGAGCTGCAAGAAAAAGCAAAAGAGAGGATGGCTTCAAGTGAGCTGGTTGAAAGCTATGTCCAACTGGAGATAAAGGGCAAAAGAAAAAGAAGTTCACCCTGGGAAGCCCTGGCGGTGAATTGGCTAGCCCATTTGCCTGCTGAGTGGTTATAAGTTCATTCACATCAAATATACGTGGGACACAGAGGTGTTTCCGAGGCACCAGGGCTGGGTTCTATACTGGCCAAGACCTATTGACACGTCCTCGCCGAGCGTCCTGGGCAACAGGTCCCTTCGGGGTCCTGGCTAAAGTCAGTAGGATCGTTGATTCCTCCGAAGTCGGAGATTGTCTACCTGCACGGCGAGGAACCACCAGTCTGCACACCAATAAGTCAGACATGGGACAACGGATACTCACGCAAACCTCAGGTCCTGTATGACATCACACTGATGTTGGACAACAGGATGTCTTCATCCGACATACAGGACTTCACGCTGGAGTTCACAGCCAGCGAACACAAGCAAGCATCAAATATATGTAAATAACTGCAGCTACACCTTAAACGCTTTGTTTTCCAAGATGGCGGTGTAAACCGCGTCGCTCGATTCGGAGATTAATTATGTGTTCTGTGCGTGTTTCTTAACATCAATTTGTTCAAATAAGGATGAACCTACGACAGGTCCAGCAAACCGGTAGGGAATTTATTTGTTCAAGAACTATTGCTCGAGAATTATGGAGGAAATTGAGAGAAAAACGCAGCTCTATCAGCGTTCACGCCGGAAACTACACACCGAAGCGACACAACAAGCGACTAACGACGACAACTGCTAAATTTCGACACACTTCAAATAGAAAAGAGATTTTTGCAACTTGGAATGTTACAGGTCTAGGATATAAGGAACCAGCTCTCGTAGAGTTTATGAAACAATCAAATATTCAATTATTAGGACTCGCAGACACTAGGAAAAAGGGGCAGAACACGAAACAAACACACGAAGGTTACGTCCTTATATGGAGTGGCGTCGACCAGCGAGCTACAGCTAAACATGGAGTGGGTTTTTTGTTGCATCCAGACAAAGCGAAAGCAATTATCAACACTAAATTTATATCAGAAAGGATAATACTAGTACAGATCAAAGAAGGAAATAGAACAACAACTTTTATACAAACATACGCCCCATGTAATGACACTTACAGCGACGAAGACAAAGACGAATATTTTGATAAACTTGCAGACACGTTAAATAATGTCAAGGAGACAGATGAACTAGTTGTGATGGGTGATTTTAACGGACGAATAGGCACACGAAGAACACCGTGGGAGGATTGCATGGGGCCATTCAGCGACACAGAGACTGATTGTAACAGCAATGGTCAACATCTACTCAACATATGTTCGGAACATGGACTAATAATAGCAAATAGTTTTTTTCAACATCGTCGTAGCCACACCAAAACCTGGTATAAATGGAATGACATAAACCAAGCATCCCAAATTGACTTTATTCTAATTAGGAAATCAGACAGAAGGCTACTATTAGATTCAAGAGCACTCCCAAATACAGATGTTGATACTGATCACAAGCCAGTCATAATAAAAAGATTTCACCACACAGGAAAATAAGAAACAAAAAGGTAACAACACATGTCATCAATTATAGGAGGCTGCAGGAAAATACGGTTAAAGACGAATTCAATCAAGAAATCCAAAACCTACATAAGAACATCCCTGATGACCACTCAAGCGTAGATAAGGAATGGACATGTTTCAAGGCTGCCATGCTCGACACACTGAAAAATAAATGTGGAACAAAGAAAGTAGGGCAGGACAAAAGATTAAGAACAGCCTGGTGGAACAACGAAGTTAAAGATAGCATATTCAAAAAGAAGGTAGCATTCAAAAAGTGGATCACAACTAAATCTGAACAGGACTATATTACTTATAGAATAGCACGACGTAATGCCAAACGAACAATTAGAGCATCTAAAGATGAATCCTGGAGAATATACGGTGAACAGATGGCGACCCTTAGCAAAGACTGCCCAAGAGAATTTTATAAACGTGTCACCACAATTAGAAACAGAGATGCATGTTACAACCCAACCACCATCATAAACAGCAAAAGAGGTATGCCAATATTTAATCCACAACAAAGACTAGCAAGGTGGGCAGAATACTTTCAAGAACTACTTAACCCCACAGATAACATAGGAAACCTCACTTTTGTGCCTAAACGCCAGGGACAGCAAGAACCAAATTTCATACCTGCAGAAGTCAAAGCAGTTATACAGAAAAGTCCTAAAAACAAATCACCAGGTCCAGATGGAATAACCACAGAAGCTATTCAGGCCTGTGGGGAAACAGGAGTTAAATGGCTAACAAGACTTTTTAATATAGCATGGGAAGAAAGAAAAGTCCCAGATGATTGGCAACAGGCAATAATATTACCAATATGGAAAAAGAAAGGCAATATGAGAGAGTGCGAAACATACAGAGGTATATCACTCCTGAGCCATATAGGGAAAATGTATGCAAAACTTTTGGAACAAAGAGCTAGACCAATAGTTGAACAACAGTTAAGCAAAGCACAATTCGGTTTTCGGAAAGGTAAAAGTTGCACTGATGCATTATTTACACTTAGACAAATTTGTGAAAAAACTATTGAATATAGTGACCAGCAGAATATTGTGTTTGTAGATCAGGAAAAGGCTTTTGATAGAGTAGACAGATACAAATTATGGACCATCCTTGAAGACTATGGGATAGAAGGGCAACTGCTAGAAAACATCATAGCCATGTACCACTCGAGCCAAAGTGCAGTAAGAACACAGGAAGGTATATCAGATATGTTCACAGTCAATACAGGAGTGAGGCAGGGATGTGTGCTCTCTCCCCTGCTATTCAATATCTACATGGACAGAATTTCCAAAGAAGCAAGTCTCGACAGACCAGATTCAGAAAATTTAGAACTCTTTACTCCAGATGAAACAACTGACCCACAGGGAATAAATGAACTTCTATTTGCAGATGATCAGTGCCTGTTTTACAGCGACGAGGGCAGACTACAAAATCATATTACTAATCTGAGTTCAACCTGCAGCAGATACAATATGAGTATAAACACAGCCAAAACCGAAGTAATGCAAGTTAGCAGATCGCCAGGCCCACTAAGTATACAGATAAATAACACACCTCTGAAACAAGTTAAAGAATTCAAATACCTTGGAAGTATGATCACAGAAGATGGCAGATTAGACAGAGAAATTGAAATCAGATGTCAAAAAGCTAGTGCACTTACATATCAACTGTCACCCTTACTGAAACATCCAAACATACCCATGTCCGCAAAACGACAGATAATAAACAGCATATTCACACCAACCCTATGCTACCAATCTCAAACCTGGACTTTATCCAAATTACACCTTCGCAAAATCAACACCTGCGAAATGAGATGCCTGAGGAGAGCTGCCAACTTAACAATCCGAGACCGAGTAAGAAATGTTACTATCAGACAGACTGTGGGATCAACACCTTGTGCCACATTTATTGAAAGACAGAAGATCAAGTGGTTTGGCCATGTTGTTAGAATGCAACATCAGCAACTACCATCACTGGCCTTACATCAAAGATCATCTGCGACGAGACCACGAGGACGTCCAAGAAGAAAATGGATTGACGACATCAGAGACATTGTACAACCACACGGAATGACACTATCCAGTGCCGCCCACCGGGCGCTGGAACGCAAATTATTCCTCCCCACGACGCTTGACGGCAGAAGTGGAAGATGATGATGATGATGATGACACCTTAAACAGGAGAATGGGTACAACTATCTCAGAACAGTCATAACATCTGGAAAGTGCTTTGTAGAGATTAAAACAAGAATCCATATGTCAAAGGTAGCCTTTTGCAAGATTAAAAACATACTCATAAAAACTATCAATCAATGCAACCCAAAGAATGATAAAGTGGCATATAGAACCCATTCGGTAATATGCATGTAAAATATGGACAATAAGTGAATAAAATGAAAAATATCTAATGACAGTGGAAAAGTGGTTTCTGATGAAAATGCAAAGAATATCATGAATGGACATAAACATGAATGAGAAAGCCTTACAAGAAACAAAAGAAAACTATAAACTTATTAGAGAAATTAGATGTAGATAGTTAATATGTTTTTGGTAACATTATGAGGAGAAATCAACTTAAAAACCAGGTGACAACTGGTAAATTTGATGGGAGAAGAGCAAAGGGAAGACAACGAGATAAATATCTGAATGGCTGGGTCACATGACATAATTGGGATAAGATCACAGATGTGATCCAACACTTTAGTGATCATTTGAGATGATGAATCATGACCACCCACTCTTATTGGCATGGTACATGATGATAATAACAACAGCATAAAACAATTACGTACTGAATCAGTTAATAACTCACTCTGTCAGATTATTTTCTTTTATCCAGTTTGCGACTTGAAATGTACTTTGTGGATGTGCATCTGGTGTTTTACTAAGAGAAGGAACTACTGTCTTTATGATTGGCCCATCAACGCTATCCTGAAAATTAGCAAAATATATTAATTTTTACGTTTTAAACAAGTAAGGAAAATATATGACTTGTAATAACTGAAATAAGTTAATACATATCATCATCATGTAGCAAGGCTTTTGCAGACTCGCTCTTATCCCAGTCCACTGAAAAGTGTCTCAGTCTCTTGCCATTTCTCCCGCCTCATCCACCCTCATGCTCAAGCTGTCTGCAATGTTCTGTGTCAATTTTTATTTTGGTTGACTCTTGCCACTTCTTCCAGAAACCCTGCCTTCAATCACTATTCTTTCTGAGCTACTATGATGTTTGATATGGCCAAAGTATTTTTATTTCTGAGACATGATACAGTTTGTAAACCTGTTTTCTTTGATGTTCAGGTCTAGTAGAATTTACTATTTCTGTTTTCTTTCTTGGTCCATGATATTCTTATAATTGTTCTATAACATTTAAACTCAAAAGCCTCTATTTTCCTCTTGCAGAATGGTTCATGAATGACCTTCATATGTTGCCAGAGGAAAGATGCATGTTATAAAAAATATTACTTTAATTTGTTTGCTGGTGTTGTATCATAGGTTCTTGATACTGTTAAATCCAGTCATTGCCATGGCCAGCTGGCATGTGACTTCTTTTGAGCAGTCCCCTTTGTTATTTATTACAGAACCAAGATAGTCAAAGTTTGTGACATTTTAACTTCATTGTTGATTGTGATCTTTGCTTGGTATAAGATTTTGCCCATGGGCATTATTGTTTTGTTTCTTAAATTCAGAATTTTTTAAAAAGTTTTCACCATTTCTCTTGACATACAGGATCAACTCTTCTAATACTTTAGCACTACATGACAGGAGGACTGTCAAGTGTGCATATATAAACTCTGGAATTGTTTTTCCACCAATTAAATATGTATCAAAATTTTCTCTGGTCTCATCACTTTTAACTTTTCTCATTAGATTTTCCACATAAATATTGAATGGATATGGGAAGAGAATTCAGCCCTGTCTTACTCCACTTAACACAAACATCTGTAAAATTGTGTGCAAGGAAATGTATAAAACAGCAATACACTGAAGACCAAATCAAGAAACAGACTGGTTCATTATGTAGAAAAAACAAATAAAATGTTGATTGTTTGGGTTGAAAACTATATGTATGTGATATTATTGCAAGCTTACGTGAGCTAGCATGAGAATATGCTGTGCACATTTTAACTACATTAACTACATTATTCACTGTAGGAAAGAAAGCTGATTATCTTGTGGCAAGAAAAGGCGTTATTTTAGTTTAACTCTTAGAGGATGTGAAGTATTTTCTCATATTTGTTGCAAAAAGCTGTTTCATAAACAGTTAAAGTTTAATCTTCGGTTATTTCCTAGCTTTTCTTCCCCATAAAATATCATTATTATATGTGCTGTAAATATATATTTGTAAAGTATCTTCATAATCATGTGCCTTGCCAAATGGCATTAGCATTCGCAAATCTGCACAGATTGGTTCTTAACTTTCTGCATCAAATATATTGATATTATCTGCATTACTGGCTTAAATCATCCAGCAACATGAGACACTACCTCTTTTACTACTGATCTTTCCACACACCCTGATGTTCTCTGATGCCATGCTTCTCATTATATAACCAAAGAACACTGTCTCATCCTTATAGTTGCATATAATGTTCTACTTTCACAGGCCTCTTCCAAGCAATCATTGTTAGTTCAAAGAATTTACACTTGTCTCAAAAACTACATCTCTGCTGCATCCAAACTATTTCTAATTTGTTCATTCACATTCCAAGTTTCAATGACATAAAGCAGAACAAGTTCAAAATGAAGTGTCAGTACTCTTTCCCTGATATTCAATGAAAGTGACTGATTACCATAAATACCTTTTATCTTTAGATGTTCTGTTATGTTATGTCAGATGACATCACTGACATTGGGCATTCCCAATCATAGCTTTCTATACCTTGATTCAACTTATTGTGAGGTGCTCCTCTTCCTATACCCACAAGTCAAGCAGTTGGTGTGTGTGTGTGTATGTTTGTGTGTGTGTGTGTACATGCATGTGTGCTTGCGTGAGTGTGTTTAGTAGTGGTATAATCAAATATTGATGGGGTTATTTCCATAACATCTATTAAAATTTCAGCTGATTCATAGACTGGCTAACGTCTCACTAAAAATTACACTGAGAAAACACACACAAAAGTTCTACATGGTAAAGGTAGAGAAAACAATGAAATCTTACCTGTGACTGGTTATCTTGCAGCATGCCTCGACTTCCTATTTCTTTAACAAGTTCATCTATCTTTTTCTCAAATGGATATTTCCCTGTAGCACAGAATAGTCATATAATATGACAGTAGAACATTATATTTTCTTTATTGACATTGAAAATATTATGGGTCTAAGGATGCAACAAAATCTTCATAAAAATGTGTCAGTTTTTGAAATTTGTTACATTCCAATATGCACTTTTGGATTTAGAGTAAAACTAAAATTATGATTATTTCTTAATCTTTATAATCTCAATCATGTTTCATGTATAAATTGCAGCCACATTGATTCTATAGCAAACCATTAATAATAAAATCACTGTATATTGAAATTTAACTATTTGCTTAAGCTGTCAGTTTTTTTAAACAATTCCCCTCACATTTACAGAGAAAAATATACTTGCTTCTCTATTCTACCTACTCAATCCCAATGTTCAAGTGGTATACTGATTAACCTGCCTGTAATTAAAATAAGCAAATTTAAACCAGTGATAATAAAACTAATATACTATACATATATAAATGCATTTAGTCAACATATTACATACAGAATGGTATCTTAGTATGCTAAACCAACTTTCTGAACTGGTGCTGATATATTTATTGAATTAACTTACATAAACTGTTAATCAGTTTTCTGAGCTGTGCTGGTATAGTTCATGCTTACACTTAGTTTCAACTGTCTCCATCATTCATTCATGAGTGTAATTTTCTCAGAGACTCCTGGAGGTCGGCGGTGAAGCTACGGAGTTCGTGCTCTGTGTGACACTTTTAACAGACCGCTCAGTGAAAAGAGACAGCCATATTGTATCAAACCCAGTGCAATTAAGCCATCCTCTCACCTTTAAACCCCCTTTAACACTTAGCTTAAGTTTAATTTAACTCTCAGAACTACGCTGATGTATTTTATGATTACACTTAAGTCTTTAAAATGTCCCTGAGTTGATGCCAATGAATGAGACAGTGTGATGCATAATGCACTTACTTTGCTGTTAGATTTTACTACAGTGTATTTTCTTTTCCTGGGAGTGAAATATAACTGAGCAAAATAATGAACCCAGCACAAAATAAACTATGTTTTTTAAATTATAGATCTCTGTATCTTACCTGAAAAGTTAAAAAATAGTTTTGTGCCTAAAAGGATTCCCAACCAATCCATCAGGTTTGTATTCAAATTGCATGAGTAATGGAATTATTGGTTTCTGAAGACAAAATGCATATTCTGCCTCTGAACAAAAAAACAAAGGAGATGGAAGAAAACAATTAATACCAATGCAAGTATAAAATAAATTATTAATATAAACAAAACATATATGAATTTCTTTCACTGAGGAATTCTGTTAGACAGTATTTTAGCTAAGAAATTACATTCTTTAACAGATTCAGTGCCAAATAAAATGTAGGTTTGGACCAAACAAAAATGGATGGCAAAAAATGGGAAGTAGAGGTGTGTCACAGTTATAACTTAAAAACCTGTTAATATGGTAGATGACATGTTGTATTATAATGCAGTGACAACATTTTGGCGATATATAAACCCATGGCAGATATGGGAAGTCACTTAAGATTATTAATCATCCCTTGGCACTTAATCAGTTAATAGAATGAGGGGGAAAACCCACAGAATATGACCAGGAAGTTTAAGAAATGGAAAAACATACAGATGTAGATCAATGTTTAAACTGAAGTCTTCATCAAGCAAGGGGCTGAGTGGCCTCGAGGTATGGTGTCTGCCTCAATTGCTGGAGGACCCGGGTTCAAGCCCCGGTGAGGGCCAGGATTTTTTCATGTGGACTTCTAGTAACAAAATTTCCCCTGGTCTCTGGGTAGTGAGATAGGACACCCGTATGTAATGTTGTGCATGTAAAGAATCCCTTGGCAGTTGGAAATTGAAAAAGAGTAGCCTAACGGCACTGCCTGTGCAAAATGTCGAGTTAAAAATCTACCCAAAGTATTTCAGGATCCTCGCCGGTTCATGCACTGAGCTGAGATTCTCCAGACTCAGGCATGAGTTAGGAGTAGAATGGAGCACTTATGGGTTACACCCATGTGCTGTGGTGTTGATCCGTCAACTAAACTAAATTAAACTTCATCAAGCAAAAAGAAAAACAAAACAATAAAAACCTGATTCTTATAATTGTACAAGCACCGAAGCATTTCAACACTGAGACTATACCACTACTTTTGTATTAACTAATTAAGTAAATGACCATTTTAACGCCTTAAACACTTTAGGCATATGGTGTTTGACCCAGATTTATTTTTAAATAGATTGATTATGAAATTATTTATTAATGGAAAAGCAACCACTCAACAGTGCCACTTTGGAATCTTGTGTACCATCACACCTACAATAGAACCAATAGAACTTCTTTTATTCCCACTACACAGCATTTTAACTTCTGGTGTTATCACCATCATACGTGGCAAGTATTGAATGCTGAAACCAGTAATACGCTGATTTTCTAGAATTTATTTCAAAACCTAGACAAGCCAGCTAAACAACACAATATATATTTCCTGCCTATTATATTTAACCCTTTCAGGTCTAGAAGGCATCAGCAACTGCCTAAGGGAGGCAATAACAACAATTTTTGTCTGGGTCAATACCATTTGTCTGGGTAAAGTTATTTTATTTATGTGCTAAGCTTTAATGAAAAATTGAATGTGCCTGCTGTTGAATTTGTATAATTTTATTTCTAAATCCAAGTTTAAATACATTTTTATTCAGGATTTTAAAAACTGAGCCACAGTGGTTAGTATGCTTGTCTGCTAAGTCAGTGGTCCACAGCAGAAACAGATTTATTTTTTCTTTTCCAGTACGGCTCTGGGGTTGACCTAGTTTCTCAGATACAAGTACCAATCAATTTTCAGAATTTTCTGTGAATTGTCTGGGACCGAAAGAGATGGGGAAGGCAACTAGTCAACCCACCTTATATGTCATGACCTAGAATATGTGAAGGCTTACACTTCACCCCCAATGGCACTATTTACTATGTTGCCACCTTTAGCGTACCTATTATTTTTATTACTGGTAGTTTTGTTTCAGTCTATAGTACAAAATATTAACAAAACTGATTTTGTTAGTTATTTTACTGTCCTCAAGTTAAAAGTCAGGACACATTTATTAAATGAGTCAACACTGGTGTAGAGACCTCTAGTCTGGACATATGTTTACTTCACCATTGTCTGTTTACAACACAAACATGAATGGTATCATGGTGTTTATGAGGGGCTTCAAATGAAAACTTCAAATGTTTTATTTTCGGTGAATATAATCTGAAAATGAAAAGTAAAGAACAAATGTATAATTTTTCAATGTAGTACCACTGCATTCAATGCAAGGCCTCCAGCATAGATAGAAGTGCTTGGATTCCTGTAGAATAAATTCTCTGTGGTCACTACTCGGTTGTTAACAGCATGTCATAGAATCATGCTGTTTTGAAACTTCCTACTCCACTCCTATACTTGCTGGACTGATAGACATGCATCACCATACTGAACCTTCATTCGCTGATAATTTCTAAAGGTTTTAACCCTTCACTGATTTAAAAAAAAACGGATAACAGAACGCTGCTCCTCAGTGGTGCATGTCAAAAGTGGGGTGGTCATCTTTAAACTGTCCTGATGATGTCACAGTTTTCCTCTGCACTGTGATGTCATGTGCTTAACACTCTTGACATCCTTAACAACAATATTGACAGATTACAAGACAATTGAATGGTTGTTGTAATTCCTATAACACTTTTAAGGTTTTCATTTGAAGCCCCCTGTAGCATGATGGAACAGAATTCCCCATTCCCAGTCCGACACATTTCATAAGGATACTTTAAGTCTTAACGGGGACCATCCCAAATAGAAGGGCTATTATTAGATCGTATGTTCTAGAACAAGTTGGGGGAGGGCAGAGGTATGCGCTTGTTTCTCATTGGTTAATAAGTAATGAGCCCACGCTATTCCTGGGCCATATTTTAAAATCTAATTAGTTGAGCGGGGATTCCACCGAGAGCGGTCGCTAGTGTGATGTGATGACCCAACAATGCCCTTAAAGATTCGATAATATATTGTTCTCTGGACAACAGGTACCACTTTAAAACATTCTTTAATGTTGTGGCTAGACCTAGTGAACGAAAGAGAAGAATATAAGAGTATTTTATGAATAAAATGTGAAAATGGAAAACCTAACTTCTGTGCGCCAGTATTCTGGATACTGCTTCTTCCACCTTGAAGTGTCTTTCACGCTGTATACTCCAAATGCATATCAATCCCTTGATGTGACTGGTTGCGTATGCTTGATGAATGTATAGTACACTCATGCAAATTCGCAAACCCAAACCCCTTGTGCATTCTTCATGCCTAGGATGACTTATTCTTAAATCAACTGTACCTTCGCTCTTGCGAGTTAACATATGGCAGTCTGGATTGGAATGAGTGATGTAAACATGTACACGTTCCTTTGTAAAACGCTGAGAATGATGGAGTGAGTGAGTTGGTGATTTAATAAATAGCCTCTCACATCTAGTGGAAGGAAAGATGCTTCAATATCCATATGTAAACAGGACGGTGATGGCACGCCAGAATTGCTAAGTTAATGTGATACCTGGTGGCTATAAGCTCAAGAGAATTAATATAATTTCTCTTTGAAGTATTACACTGGTACCTCTACTGTTGGTTGGTTCATATAAACTAGTTCCTAAGAGAACCATAGGTGTGTGAACCTGTGTCTTAGTTGGCTGAATATATTGTATGGCTCATGCAAATTTACAAGGACTAAACATGTTTTTCACATATGTGCTGTGGTGCATATGTGAACAGTTGTTATGCAATTGAGCTTCTGTTACCTACTGTAGTAGACATGAAAATTACTCAGTGGGGAAAGAGTACATGATGATGATAAAGATGATGTACCTGTGAGTCAGGTCTGTCTGAGAGAGGGGGTGAGGTCTGGCATTGCTGAGTGAGTGTATATGGAATATGGATTCATGCACCAACATCACAGCCATAGGAATGGATGTCTGGTCTGCTAATTGGGTAAATGCCATTAGTTAATACATATTGCATATTGCAGTTGTAAATGCCTATTTTCCATTTCCCTTCACAATGCCTGTCCCATGTTGCTATGTCACAATGATTGCTGTACTTTGTCTGGTCCTCCCTGTGCCCAGGTCTACTGTGGTTCAAACATGGTGGAACTTAGACCACATAAATGCTTGTAATTGTGTTAAGCTACCCTGTCTCAGCATATGGTCTTGTGATTACCACAGTGCATCACAGTGAAATTCACTACATCATCAACCTTAATCTTCCCCATCTCCATCTGTGTATGCTAATATATGATAACATCATCTTTTAACAAATGTAAAGAGATGTTGTGCCATTTTGTATATTGACAGAGAACAGGAGGATGGAGGAGAGGCTTCCATATATCATCTGGGACCTCTAACCAGAAGTCCTAGATCCAGAAGTGACTCCCTATCAAAAGGCAGGAAAATCTAAGAAGACTTTTCTCTCAGCTCTTTAACAGCTGAATGCACAAATGGGAGCATAACACAATCTGAAGCACTACCAATGTGGTGAACTGGACAGTGATCATAATTATCAGAATCATCTGAGAATGAAAACAACAAGTCTAGTTGTTAACCCCATTCAAGACAACTTGTGAAATGACTGGTGCAATGGATTGTTTGGCTAGGACTTATCTTAGTTAATCTCCAGCCTGGTGCTCACACAGTGATTCTTGAAGAATGTGATTGAACAGTAGGGAAGTTGATCTGGCTAAGTGAGTAGCTGCAATGTATGGGACATTAAGTGTGTCATTATTGAAGTACCCAGTGACAGCCTTCACTAACAGCCTGATAAACCGTGAGATGCAGTACCATATCATCATACCAAATCTTGTCTTCAAGAGGAATGAATCTGCCATGAAGCTTATTCTGGGAAAGCTGCTAACTGGAGCTAGTCCAACATCCATGCTGATGATAAAAGGATTCAACAGACCCAGAACAGTAGTTTCTTCCTTGAGTTGCCCATGGATAGGATTTCCTAATTTCCCAAGAGACGGGAAATGATGATAGATACCGATAGTGTAACGGGATGGTGTAGTTAGATATTGGAGAGGAGGAAGAGAAGAATTTATTATTGGGTGGTGGAGTAATGGGGAGGTGGTGTATCATGTTTATCTTCATGCATGTGGGACATATTTTATGCATTTTCAATGTATGTATTGAGGTGTTGACATGCCAGCAGATGGACAATGGTCATCACTATACTCACCATCAGCTCAATAAATTGTGTAATTAGTGAACCAGTGTTTGAAGTACATGTCCCCAGTGAATTTCTTGTACAGTTGCTGTCAAGTAAATGACTGGTGACTGTCTTAAGTGCTGTGGTTGGTTATACATATTGTGAAAAGTCCTGTATAGATGTTGTCAAGTATCACATGATGTCTATCTTGTACAATTGTGGTGTAAACAATTCCTTGTGAATGTATGTCCCACTTTTGGCAGGAAACTGTCATGTAGATGTCTTGTCCCACAGATGTAATGTACAGTTATTGTTGAAGTTTGTTTGTCTACAAATAATTGAGCCCTAAAGTCCTAAAGACTAATTGAACTGATATAGGTCATACTGACAAAATATATAGGAGATCTATGTGACGGACGAACAGCACACTGGCAACATTATGTTGAGTGAGAGGGATCCTCAGTTGTACAGGCGCTAATAGTTCAGATCTTCTCTGGCCTTGGGTGAACTATTTTACTTCTTTTATAAATTTCTGTGTAGATACATAGTGGTCTCACAGTGGGGGTTTGAGCCAAAGAAAAGTGGTTCTCCAAAAAGGCTATTGCGGGAATGATTAGCTCATTTGAGTGACCTCTAGACAAAACGTGCTAAATCATATCCTTTATCTTGTTATTTATTATTCAAGATATATCTCCAGAGAACACTACTAACTAGGTCCTCTGGCAACTCAATCAAACATGTCACACCCCCTCATATTTACAACACAAACATGAATGGTATCATGGTACCTGTTTACAACACAAACATGAATGGTATCATGGTACCTGTTTACAACACAAACATGAATGGTATCATGGTGCTTGTTTACAACACAAACATGAATGATATCATGGTACCTGTTTACAACTGATATCATGGTACCTGTTTACAACACAAACATGAATGATATCATGGTACCTGTTTACAACACAAACATGAATGATATCATGGTACCTGTTTACAACACAAACATGAATGATATCATGGTACCTGTTTACAACACAAACATGAATGATATCATGGTACCTGTTTACAACACAAACATGAATGGTATCATGGTACCTGTTTACAACACAAACATGAATGGTATCATGGTACCTGTTTACAACACAAACATGAATGGTATCATGGTGCTTGTTTACAACACAAACATGAATAGAATCATGGTACTTGTTTACAACACAAACATGAATGATATCATGGTACTTGATTACAACACAAACATGAATGGTATCATGGTACTTGTTTACAACAAAAACATGAATAGAATCATGGTACTTGTTTACAACACAAACATGAATGGTATCATGGTACCTGTTTACAACACAAACATGAATGGTATCATGGTATATGTTTACAACGCAAACATGAATGGTATCATGGTACATGTTTACAACACAAACATGAATGGTATCAGGGTTTACAAACCTGATCTGCAATTTGGGCTCTCCTTGTATTTCTCAGACATACATATTAATACCACATCTGCCTGTTCAACAGCTTCTGCCATTGCTTGCAGGGTTGAACCATGAATGTTGTCAATATCCATCCACATTCTGTAACCACGACTTCGCAAGAACTCCCTAATCTGTTGAATGGACAAACATAAATCATATAACTATACTATTCGACCAATACCAGTGGTGTGCTTTAATTGTTTTGGCTAAAGTATAAGGGGCGTTCATTTGAAATCCGTTCGTGACGCACCGTGCGTAATTGCGTACGTTGAACATGATCATGTCATAGTCATGTGATAAGTACTGACCAATGAATAAAAGAGCATGTGCTTATCATCCCATGATGCATAGGTTCTGTTTCTGACCGTTGAGAAAATGGCCGGGTTGATCCAAAATCCATCCAAAGAAGCTCAAAGAGTGGTGATTCAGTTTCTTTCACTTGAAGGATGTTGACCAGTGGATATTCATCGAAGAATGCAGGCAGCGGAGGCAACAAATGTGTGTCGAAGACAACAGTGACAGACTGGGCACGAATGTTTCAGAAAGGAAGTCAGTTCACGACAGATCTTCGACGGCCGGGTCAAGCACATGTTGTTGCAACAGAAAAAACCATCGTAAAAATTGATGCAGCAGTACAGATGAACCATTGTCGAAGCATACGTTCGTCAGCAAAAGAATTTGATGTGTCAATTGGGACAATTCAAAAGGTTGTTCATAAGAAACTGCAATATCGGAAGGTGTGTTCACAGTGAGTACCATGGAATTTGACTGACCACCAAAAAGAGGGACGCATGGGATGGTGTTTGAACCACTTGCTGTGTTACAGAGTGGAGGGTGATGCATTTCTCTTCTGCATAGTGGCATCATGAATCATGGTGTCACCACTTTGAGCTGAGCAGCAAAAGAGAGAGCATGCAATGGAAGCATGCTGGATCACCACAAGTGAAAAAATTCAAGTTACAGGTTTCCGCTGGTAAGGTTATGCTAAGTGCATTTTTTGAACATGAAGGACTATTGTTGGCCAACTTTAAAAGAACCTGGTGTCAACATCAACTCTACCCATTACTTGCAAACACTAGACAAGCTGCAAAAAACCATCAAGAATAAACGACCCGGTATGCTTTCTCGCGGTGTGATTTTGTTGCATGATAATGCTTGTCCGCATGTCACAAAGATTGTGCAAGAAGTATTAGCAAGGAAAAAGTGGTAAATTCTGCAACATCCAGCCTGTAGTCCTAATTTGTCACCATGTGATTTTCATTTGTTCGGACCTCTAAAAAAGCTCTCAAGGGGCAACGATTTCACACAGATGCAGACTTGATGAACGCGGTAAACACTTGGTTCAGTGAGCAACCACAATCCTTTTTTTTTTGCGGACAGCATTCGTCGCCTACCTAAGCAATGGGATGCTTGCCTGAATGCCTACGGCGACTTCTTCTGACCAACCCATGGTGCATAATTCATTCAAAATGAATGCTTTGTTTAATTCTACCACACCTGTTAATGTTTCTTTCATGCTCTTGTAATAAAGCCATTGGAACTGGTTTCAAATGAACGTCCCTAATATTATTTATTTATTCATTACATATGATATATAACTCGGTTGTATGCACGTGATGAGATGCAGCGAAATAAGTAAGGCAATGAATTGTGCAATATATTGTTTGTGGCCTCTACATTTAAAATCATATAACTTTATTTTACCCTATCATCAAAAGCAAGAGCTGTTATTATCACAAATCTTTTTTTAAAATACTGTATGAAAAACATTACTTATTAACCATACACTATATACTAAGACTTATAGATTGAGCATGTGTTCATTATTTACAACATACACATAATATGGGATACCGAGGCAGCATAATGACTAGATGCTCACCTGCCAGCCAAGTGGGCATGTGTTTAAACCCGCATTGGGAAGATTTTAACAATTGATGTGGAATCAGTCTAAAATAGGTACTAGAAAATGTCTTGGAAAGTACAAGCAGCCAGCGTGCTGATTGGTCTATAAAAATATGGCTCTAGCATTATATGCTCTATGTATTTTACGGTGTCTAAAAGGGACTTTTACTTACTTCATCGCCATCATCATGTACCATGCCGGTAAGCATGGGCGGTCATGTTTCGCTATCTCACACGATCACTAGAGACTGGATCAGCTCTGCGTTCTTGACTCGACTTACCACATTGCCAAGACATCCAGGAATTTACTTACTTACAAGCATGATAAGGATATGACTATTTTTCTGAGCTTAACTGTGAAATTACCCAATTTCTACAAACTGCCATCAGCCACACACAGAAATGCACATTTTTATTTATACGTTTTATTTTCATTAGGTTGTAGAGGTATAATTGTTATAGTTGTAACATTGTAGGAAAAATAAATTAAAGTCTACTTCATTTTTACTATAAGTATACTAATCAAACATGACCATATATCTTTCCCCTTCTCTGAATGGAGAGATAAATAGAAACAACCTGGTCTGTTCAAGATCTTCTGGGGGATTATTATAATATTATAACTTCCTCTCGTTTTTGCTCTAAAATTTTAGTTAATACAAAACATGTTCGTATCTAATAGATGTATCATAATAAAGGCTTATATGGTTAAAATGAGTACATTAATACCTCTAGAAGTTTCTTTTGATCACTCCAGTTATAACTGACCATAACATGACCAGTACTTGTCTTTCTTTCTTTCTTTTTTGATTTCTTTGCTGCCTTGGTATCTATGCAGAGAATTAAACAAGATTTTACTCAAAAAAGCATTTTACATACACACCTGATAAACAAGCAATATAACATGAAGCACATAAAAGTCATTGTCAGGAACAATATTATTTCTACAAGTAATATGAAAGCAATTATGACAGACAATGATGCCAAGTGCCCTGCCATCTTGTGTAGGCGTTCATTGTCTCTCCACAGATCAACTATGAAATGGTCCTGCTAAAATAAACAACTTTAATCATACCAAACCAGAAATAATTTTTAAGGACATTTCTAAGAAATATTACAGAAGTTCAAAATATCTCCCATGGCAATAACTGAGGTCTGTTGCTCTTGATGTTAATTTAAATCTCCCTATGCGTGGGTAATGGGTGTGTTAGCAAAATTGATACAGAACTGTGTTGATAATGTAATGAGCACAGTTGGATGAGGGTTTAATGCCTGAGCTTTTCACCTGCTAAAGTGAGGGAAAGATTGCCCACCTATTCCTCCTTGTTCTCAGGCCAATCAAATGTGATGGTGCTAGCACATCATAGACCCATAGCAGAAAACTTCTTCCGGACACATTACTCCTATTATGTGTGGGTGGTTACGTGGTTACATTCTAAGAGTTGTAAAAGTTAAAATAATACCCTAGCTTGTACACTTTATATGGAATGCCTAGGCATGCAGACTTAAATCTTCAACTAGATATGCCTGGCAGAAGCCAGCAGTTATGCAAAATATTATTTTTTTTAAATGCATTTCCTATAGGTGGAAACTGCTATGTGAAGGTGAAGTGCTAGAACCATCACATTTGTATAGGTCTGAGTGCATGGAGAAATAGGTGGCCAGGCTTTCCCTCCCATTGCGAATGATAAGAGTTGGCACTGAACCTTTGTCTGATCACACTTTGGCCATTGTCTCTGTAATGTCCTACCTGTCACACCAATGCTCGCTATAATGGTATTTCTTTTATTAGTAACAAAAACGTCTTTGATATGATAGTAACAAAGCACGAGTGCTCCAAAGGTTGTGGGTTCGATTCCGGGCGCGTCCTTCGGTTTACGAGTTAAATGTATCGGAGACTCCTGCGGGTCGTCGCTAAAAGCTACGGAGTTCATGCTTTGTGCGACGCTTTTCGTGCTGAGGTAAGAGACCGAGCCATATGGGATAAAACCCGGTGCAATGAAGTCGACCCTGTTGACTTTTAAGTAACAAAGCAAATAATAAGAACAGATATTACACATATCAATATTACATTACAGACCTGTGATTATATACTAATGAGAATACAAAATTAACAAGAAAACAACAAAACAAATCAGGAATTGACAGAGAACTCTGTATGGTCTATTAGACAGAACTCAGTTGAAAAGTATAAATCACTCACACATGACACATGTCCAATTTAAACTAGAAACTCTGAAAGATGGGGACACGTCTTTACTCCTTCAATGTCTTCTTCTGCTCTTTATTCCTCATTGGAGCATAGGCTCTCACCCAACTCGTGCCAAACCATCCTATCTGTTTTCTTTTTCCCAAAATCTTCTGCAGCTCCTTCCATGTCCTCCCTATATTATTCATCTAACACTCCAGGTGCCAATTCTGCAGATTTTTCTAGGCTTTCCCCACATCTCATCATGCTTCTTCAATAACAGCCCCGTGCTATCTTGTTTGGCTGATTTATTCTTCTTTCCTTTTCTACTTGGTCATGTTTGGTTGAAGTTTTGCAGTTAAGGTTTTCTATGGGATGGAGCAGTCAGTCTAGGCCAACCCTTCTTAGTCAGTTCTTACACCTTGCATGGCAGATTGCTTCATTCATTGCTTCCCTAATCGACCCTGGTAGCACACAGGCAGCTTTAGCTATGTATATTTCAATAAAGTAGTAAGTACTGGTTGCTGGTCACAGAATGATAGGAGGCTGAGTGGTCTCGAGGTATGGTGTCTGCCTCGAGTGCTGGAGGTCCCGGGTTCAGGCCCCGGTGAGGACCGGGATTTATTTTTAAAAATCCACCTGGACTTCTAGTAATAAAATTTCCCCATGTGTATTGTTGCGGATGTAAAAAATCCCTTGGCAGTTGGAAATCGAAAAAGAGTAGCCTAACAGCGCTGCCTGGGCAAAATTTCAAGTTAAAAATCTACCCAAAGTATTTCAGGATCCTCGCCGATGCAACAGATTTCGTGCATTGAGCTGAGTTTCTTCAGACTCAGGTTTGAGTTAGGAGGAAAACGGAGCACTTATGGGTTAAACCGTGTGCCGTGATGTTGATCCATCGACTAAACTAAACTAAACTAAACTAGAATGAGCAAGAAGATAATGTTAAATAAATAGATATTAGAATACAAGCTAAACAAAAGAACATTAGTAAACCTGTAGGCACCATGAATATTTGTATATATCAGACCAAATACAGTTATCATCTTGTTGATGGAAATATACTTGTTTTGATTAACATGCCATTTGGATTTAAACACAGTTGTCTTACATTTATGAATACATAAAAAAAAAACTACCTGACAGCCCTTTATCTTTCTCCATCCCAATGACCCACAAAACTCCATGAGCTGACCTAGCTATTTTCTTGTTGACATGTTTTCTCAGGTCTCTCACAGCCTGCATGATGGTTTCATTTTGCTAGAAGTGTAATATAGTATAATTAGATAACCAGTGTGATATGTTTACCTATAGAAACAAACACATGCACACAATGCACATACAAATACACCTAACACAATACAACACATGCACACAAATATGCAAAGAACGCAATACATGTAAACATACAAACCACACACACACACATGCATGCATGCACAGACTTTTGACGCCTGCACACACACAAGCAGACAATTAAATAAGCTAGGTTTGGTTCTAGATTTAATTTCTTTTGACCTCCACAAATTTGCTGTGAAGTCTTGTCTTTCTTTTTGGTTCTTTTTTTAATATCTCTATTAGTTCTCCCAACTTTGTCCATATTGCCACCTAAATATAAGTTTTATTTGCCATCTAAATACAGTCGAGTCCACTTAAGTCGAACTTGGATAAGTAGAATTTCGCTTAAGTCGACATTACTGGCTTAGTCCCGGCCATTATCCTTCTTTATCATTGTGTAAAAAGTCCTGATAAGTCGAATTCGGTTAACTCAAATTTTCGGATTAGTCGAACATAAAAATGAATACCAACTATATAAGTGTTCATGTTTAAGTTGAACTGTTCATTTGACACCCCAAAAAAAAAATTGTTTCACGAAAGAATTATTTTTAGTCAGCCCGGAGAACAACAATCTTGCATATTTAAATATTGAGCACAACCCACTACTGGCAATGCCGATCGCATTCCGGTATGAACCTAAGGCCTATCCACGTCAATATGGAAGCACTATACTCAAGTTTCGCCCTTGTTTGAGCTCGTCAGTAGTGCATATCCCTGACCGGATCCGGAAACAGTCCCGGATCACGCGTGTGAAGCGGGTGTGTAACCACGCGGCACACACTGGACACACCAAATTATCACAACAGAACACCACAACACTACCCATCGTAGGCTATGCTCAAGATTGCCCAATCGCCGCGACCGACGTCCGTCAATCGATGGGACCCGAACGATCAGGACTTCTCACTGGCAAGGAACACCAGGCCTCCTAAATCCAGTGAGCAATAATAAATTGATTATGTGGTTGTTTCGGATTTGAAATTTAAATATTGAGCACAACCCACTACTGGCAACGCCGATCGCATTCCGGTATGAACCTAAGGCCTATCCACGTCAATATGGAAGCACTATACTTGAGTTTCGCCCTTGTTTGAGCTCGTCAGTAGTGCATATCCCTGACCGGATCCGGAATCAGTCCCGGATCACGCGTGTGAAGCGGGTGTGTAACCACGCGGCACACACTGGACACACCAAATTATCACAACAGAACACCACAACTGCTACCCATCGTAGGCTATGCTCAATTGTATATTTGCTATTATTGCTCACTGGATTTAGGAGGCCTGGTGTTCCTTGCCAGTGGGAAGTCCTGATCGTTCGGGTCCCATCGATTGACAAACGTCGGTCGCGGCGATTGGGCAATCTCGACTTTAAAGACTATTTTTAATCATTGTGCTTCAAAAAGGCTTAATAACTACGATCCATGGCGGTGGCGAGTGTGGCTGGTAAGGCCAATTCTTGCTGCAAATGTTTGCCCACAGTAGGTGCATGTGAAAACATGGTCACTTCCACCATTTTGCACCATCTTACGTCTCTCACGCTCTGTGTGTGCTTTATCTGCAATCATTTTCTCCTTTGTCTTTATTCCATTTCTGATAGTTGCCCTCCATGCAACACGTTCAGCGGCGACGTGCTCCCAATGTGCATTATCAATGCCTGTATCAATCATGTCCCGCTTACACACATCTTTGTATCGTAGTAGAGGCCGACCCTGAGATCTCCTACCCGTCTGTAATTCACCAAAAAAGATGTCCTTTGGTATTCTACCATCATCCATCCTCCTAACGTGTCCTATCCATCTAAGTCTACGAAGACTGAGCATGGAATACACCGTCACACAACCTGATCTTTCCAATACTTCAGTATTTGTGATTTTGTCTTGCCACTTAATACCAAGTATTCTTCGCAGACACCGCATATGAAAGCTGTTTAAACGTTTCTCTTGGCGTGAGTAAGTTGTCCAGGTTTCACTGCCATAAAGAAGAGTACTAAGGACACAGGCTTGGTAGACGAGGACTTTTGTTTTGGCAGTAAGCTTCCTGTTCTCCCAGACTCTTTTTGCTAACATGTTCATTGTTGTTGCTGCCTTGCCAATCCTGATGTTGATTTCCTGATCGAGGGATAATTTGCTATTTACCTCTGATCCTAGATATGTAAAATGGTCTACTATCTCCAGTTCGGCAGTCGTCAATAAAGATTGATGGTACACCATGTGCACCTTGTGACATAATCTGTGTCTTCTTTTTGTTAATTGTTAAACCAAATTCAGAACAAGCATTGGAGAATGCAGATAGTAGATGTTGTAATTCTTCCTCAGAGTGGGTCGTAATCGCAGCATCATCCGCAAAAAGCAACTCTCTGATTAGTACCCTGCTAATTTTGGTCTTGGCCTTCAATCTCTGAGCATTATAGAGGCCACCATCTGAGCGTGAGTGAATGTATATACCGTCATCCTGATCACGAAAGGCATATTTCAGTAGAAGTGAAAAGTATATCCCAAAGAGGGTGGGGGCTAGTACACAACCTTGCTTAACTCCACTCTTGATTTCAAACTCTTCTGAAGTTGAGCCATCAAACTTGATTATACCCTTCATGCCTGTGTGGAACGATTCCACAATGGACAGAAGAGTTGGTGGGCAGCCAATCTTCTTTAGTGCTTTGAACAGACCCTCACGACTGACCAAATCGAATGCCTTTGTGAGGTCGATGAAGGCAATAAACAGTGGCTGATTTTGTTCCCGGCATTTTTCTTGCATCTGTCGCAATGAGAATATCATATCAATGGTAGACCGGTTCTGACGGAAGCCGCACTGTGATTCGGGGTAGACTTGATCTCCCAGGACTTGAAGTCTGTGCAGGACAATTCTGGCAAATACTTTCCCAACAATACACAGAAGTGAGATACCCCTATAGTTGTTACAGTCGCTCCGATCTCCCTTGTTCTTGTACAGCGTTATGATGTTTGAATCTTTGAAATCCTGTGGGACTTGTCCTTCTCGCCAGCATAGCTCTATTAGCTGGTGGATCTGTAGAGCGAGTGTGTCTTGCCCACTCCTGATTACCTCTATTGGAATCCCATCCTTACCTGGAGCCTTGCCAGATGCAAGCTCATTTATAGCACACTTAACTTCTGTTATAGTGGGAAGTGTGTCCAGGTGGTCAAGAGTTGGCAGGGCCTCTATGGCGTTGAGGGCATCATCCGCTAGCTTGGTCTCACTTGAGTAAAGCTCTAAATAGTGCTCGACCCATCTATCCATCTGCTGTTTCTTATCAGTGATGATTTCTCCAGTCAAGGTTTTCAGCGGTGCACTTCTTTTGATCATTGGACCACAGGCTTTCTTTATCCCTTCATACATGCTTCTGATGTTTCCCTTATCACTTGCGATTTGAATGGACTCACATAACTTGATCCAATAGTCATTCGCACACTGCCTGGCAGCCTTTTGTACATCCTTCCTCGCTTGCTTCAGCTCACTCAGAGTGTTACGCGTTGGTCTTTCCTTGTTTCTTAAGAGAGCTATCTTCTTTTTATCAATCAAGGGCTGCAGTATCTGGCTGTTTGCCGCAAACCAGTCCTGCCTCTTATGATCCACAGTGCCGTAAACCCCTACCGCTGTTTTATAAATAGTTTCCTTAAGTTTACTCCATTTATCATTTACTATACAATTTTCTGATGTATCATTGAAAGCGTCTTCAAGTTGCTGTTGAAATTCAAAGCACTTTCCAGGATCGTGAGTGTTAGTAATATTAATCCTGGGGCTAGACTTGTGTTTAGCTGTGTAGATTCTCTTTGGTCTCAGTCTAACCCTTGCAACAACCAAAGAATGATCTGTATCACAGTCAGCACTGTGGTAACTTCGAGTTAATGATGTATGGTTCAGATGTTGTCTCCGTGTGATAATGAAGTCCAGCTGATGCCAATGGCTGGATCTTGGATGTTTCCATGTGACCTTATGCATCTCTTTTGTTTTAAAAAAGGAGTTTGTAATACATAGGTCATTTCTAGTGCAATGCTCCAGCAGCCTTTGCCCATTATCATTCATGCGACCGATGTTGTATTTTCCAAGGCACACTGGCCATGAACTCGAGTCCTTGCCCACACGAGCATTGAAATCACCGAGCATATAAATGTAGTCGGATTTTGGAACTGCCTTGATCGCAGAGTCTAGCTGCTCATAGAACGTATCCTTCACATCATCAGAGGAAGCGAGTGTCGGTGCATATGCAGTGAGAATGGTGGCAAATCCACAAGAGGTTGCCAAGCGCAGTGATAATAATCTTTCATTACCTCCAGCTGGGATATCAATCATTCCCAGTAGCGAATTCTTCACTGCAAAGCCCACACCATGTTGCCTTTTTTCTGCCTGCCCTCTTCCCTTCCAAAAAAAGGTGTAATTGTTTTCCCTGAGTGACCCTTCCTCAGCGAGGCGAGTCTCCTGCAGGCCAGCAATATCAATGTTAAGACGATTGAGTTCAGCATCAATCACAGCCGTTTTTCTCACATCGTCAATATTTGTCAAGTCAGTGGAAAATCCTGGACACATGGTTCTCACGTTCCAGGTTGCAAGCTTGAGGTTTCTATTCTTTTTATTAGTACCTGGTGCATTGGTTTTACAGCCTGCGATTCAGATTTTGTCCTAGCCCCAAGCACCCATTGAAGCAGGCAGGCTGTGGCGGATCAGCACCCAATTGGCTGGGGGCTGCCCAGCTTGAGGCGGGCGGTAGCTGATCAGTGACACCTGTAGGTGTCTCCCACCGTCAGAGGCAACGCGTGGCGCCCCATGTCTACGCCAACTGACAAGGACTTATAACCCGTAACAGTTGCCTCTCGCTTTGATTCCGAGACCGGTTAAGACCAGGGATGGAGTTATTGCCTCTCCATAGCACAAAGCCTGGGCTAAAATAAAGAAACCATGTGTTGCCCATGCAGCATGATCCCTCTCTCGGCCTGCCTAGTTCACTCCAGAGGAAAGTTGACACCTATAATCTGGAACAAGACAAGCTGCAGAAGCTGCCGGATCAGCAAAGCAATGCTCTAACTGTCCGCCTGTCGGAGCTTCGATCCTAGACCAGCTGCCAACCAAGGCTTAGGGCCTGGTCTGCCCTGCCATGACTTATTTTGTCTTTGGGTTGCATTTCCTCGCACCAGGATAAGGCTAGTACCCTCCCAATTGCGCTCTTCCGCCCGAAGCCGTTGGCACAATGTGGGGTGTCGGGTTTGGTAAGCGCCACCCAACATTTGGCGCTGACAGAAAGCAGGTAGTACCGTCTACTGTCATATGGTAGCTCAGTCATATCTGACTAAGACCTGACTAAGTAATCATACATATCCACTAGTTTACCCTCATATATTACCTTTATTTTTTTTTTCTGCACTTGCTTTGAACTTAAGTGCAGTCTATACACACTACTTCTAGTAGTGCTGGACTGAATTTTATGTATGGATGAGCTTTCTCTATTAACAGTGTCCCTCGCCAACAGGCAAACCCACTCTGACATCAGAGGTACTTGTAATTACATCCCCAAGACAACAATATAAATTAACACAAAGTAATGCAGCTTTACAGAAAAGAATAATGAAACATACAGGATGTTGTGGCGACTAGCCTTCATCAGCACACAGATACATACACAAAACACAACATATAGTCATGAATAAGACCCTCCGGTGACTACATTAAGACATCAGGATGGGATGAGAAGAATATAAAGATGAAAAAAAAAAGAGCAATGAAGAGAAAATGAAAATATGAAAAAATATTGTTACTTATCTCAGTCTCAGGCTGTACTACTACCATGAATGTCATCTTAATCCTCTTTTATACATAGCTGCGGGAGTCTGTGGGTCATGGGGACCGGGGTCGGGGATGATGCCAGGGTAGTGGGTGGTAATGGTTCAGTGAAAGTCCCAGGTAAATGAGTGGAAGTGGTACATGAAAAAAGGGGGCAGGGAGGTAAGGCAGGGTAACATATGAGGTTTTTCCCATCTTACCTCCATGCACCCTTTTTTACCACCTACTACCCTGGTATCATCCCCTACCCCAGTCCCCATGACGCACAGACTCCCACGGGTATGTATAAAAGAGGATTAAGATGACGTTGGCGAAGTAGTACAGCCTGGGACTCTGAGATAAATAAAATTTTTTTCATATTTTCATTTTCTCTTCATTGCTCTCATTTTTTCATCTTTTTATTCTTCTCATCCTGTCCTGATGCCTTAATGCAGTCACTGGAGGATCTTCTCCATGGCTGTATGTTGTGTTTTGTGTATGTATTTGTTTGTTGATGAAGGCTAGTCGCCGCAACATCCTGTATGTTTCACAATTCTGTTCTGTACAGCTGCATCATTTTGTGTTATTTTATATTGTTTACATTTCCACAGCTTTACCGCAGTTCCACCAAATTTTATCCTCAAGTCAAGGATGATAGGTCAACACTTTAATCCAGCTGACTTTTATGAAGTTAATTATCATCTGTGGGATTCCATAGTGACCCATGAATTCCTTAAACAAGTGTCTATCAATGCTGTCAAAGACCTTTTCATAGTCCCCAAGTTTCAAATATAAAGTGACAAATTAACTTCAATGCTTTGTTCTATTAATATGTGTAATATGCCTATCTGATCAGTGCATGATACGTTTGGTCAGAAGCCTGCTATTCACCCTTTAATTGTTTGTGTTTGTCAGGGTCATCTCTTAATTTCCCTAGAATGATCCTGCACAAGATTTTTCCAGGAACTGACAATAACATCAAAGTAAAATAAAATCGGTCTCTGTGGCCAAAGGCTTGCGAACGCGGTTCGTGAACCACTTACCAGGCGTTTGAAAAACACAATTTGTGCAGCAGACCGTGTTGCATTGTGTTATAACGTGTTGGTATGGGAGCCGGTTGTTTAGAAAGCAACGGCAAACTACTGAACGTAAAATTTGCCTAGTACATCAACAGCAGTTGAAAAAATGCTGGTGTTGACTGCAACGTCCTGCAAGGGATATGCAGCATTAAAAATAAAAATAAAAAGATAAAAGCCTAATGGCATATCAAGCATAATGTGCTAAAAGCCTTATGGCATATCAGGCATACGGTGCTAGGCCTACATTTGTATAGACCAATCGGCGCTAATGGGCGATGTGGTAAATATTATGCTGACCACCTTCATTTCCCAAGACATTTCCTGATACATAAGTTAATTATAAAAAACTGCTTCGATATGAATTCTAACACATAATAGCCGAGCCAGCAGGCAAGTGTCTTGCCTCACGCTACTGAAACTCCTGACAATAACATGATTCCTCCATAATGTTCACATTCTTTTCTTTGTCAACTTCACCAGATATCCTTCTATCTAGTCTGCTGGTATGTTTTCAGGCTCCCAGGCTAAATAATGTGTGCAGATATTCAGTTGATGTGTTTATACTGGTTTTGATGGTTGCTTCAAAAGTTTGATAGCTTTTCTAGATTCTTCTTCAAATGGTTTATCAAGGCTGAAATCTAGCTCCACTTCTGCAGACTTAATTTCTGGGGGAATCTTGTGGGACAGGTCTATTCAGAAATTCCTCAAAATATTCCATTCATCTGTTCATTTGATCTGTAATCTTGGTAGTAACTTTCCCATTACTATTTTTGAAGTCCAAATGGTTAGTTATATGTTCCTGTTATTTTCCTTGTGATGTTGTAATCATATGTCAAAAAGCAAGATTGAACTTTAACCCATACTGAACCATCCAAATATAAAACAAAAAGACAGATAATAAATAGCATATTCATACCAACCCTATTCTATCAGTGCCAAACATGGACATTATCCAAATCACACTTATGATCAAACCTGGCAAGATAAGATACTTGAGAAGAGCTGTCAACTTAACTATCTGAGGCCAAATAAGAAATTACGTTTTCAGACACCATGTGCCACATATATTGAAATGCAGAAGATTAAATGGTTTGCCATCTCATTAGAATGCAATACCATCAGCTACCAGCATTGGTGCTACATCAAAAAAGATCTGAGAGCAAGAGGATGCCCAAGAAGTAATGGATTTACAACATCAAGACATTGTATAAACACACAAAATGACACTATCCAGTGCCACCCATCAGGTTCTGAAATGTCAGCTACTCCTCCCCACGACTCTTGATAGCAAAAGTGGAAGATGATGATGATGGTATTGTCTTTGAGGTTTCGTTTTTGCTGCTGCTGCTTCTGCCTATCCTGCTAGGCCCTTATCTGTTTTCTAACATCTTTATTACAAATTTTCATGCGTTTTGACTATAACAACTCTTGATTTTGCTATTTTTTTAATCTGCTGTTTTGGTTTTCTTTTCTACTACTTTTTTTTCATGGTTTCAGATGTTATCAATTATCATTGTTATAATTATTTCTTTCTCCATTTTCCAAGGACTTCTGTACATGATTCACTTTAAATGCCTTTAATCTACTACTGCCAGCAGTCTTCTGTCTTCAACTCGTCTGCTAACAGTTGTCAGTATTTATTAGAGACTGTGATCATAAATTGTTCCTTTATTTCTTTATTTCTGAGATATCTACATTGTATTTGTGTCCATGTTTGTAAGAAGTTATATATCTTTTGAGTTTCACACATTAAAAACAATGTAATCCCTTACCTGTATTATAGTTTTATTCCCTGGATCAAATGACAATTCCCACAGTAACTTTACTGAAGCCTCTTGTTCTGGTTCCCTTCCTTCAGTTAGAATACTAGGCAACAGATTCAATATGCCCTTCTGTACCAGAACTTTTTTAACTGAATCATTTCTGCTCAGTCCTGACATGGCTTGAATCAATTCTTCAACACTAACAGCAAAAACAATAAAAATAAAATAAAATAAATATATCTATATATATAAAACAGAATGTATGTATGTGGGTGGGTGGGTGGGGATGTATTTGATGCGTTCGATAACGGTCCATTCGATTGAGATTAAATTTTCTACTTGTTTTCTTTTCATTCCTGTGCAGCCAACTGTCATAGTTTGGTACTGTACAATCAGCTATTTACTTACTAAAATTTAATTTTGTAATTACCTGACTTAACATAAGACAATTTATATAAAGGGACATAACTTTTAGTAGCATTGCTATATCTTAGGTTAAGTCCCCTGGCTATAGATAGATAGATAGATAGATAGATAGATACATAGATAGATAGATAGATAGATAGATAGATAGATAGATAGATAAATAGATAGATAGATCTGATCCGATAGATAGAGAGGGTGGGAGAGATGGACGGATGGGCAAGCAGGCAGACAGACAGATAGAGAGAGAGAGAGAGAGAGAGAGAGAGAGAGACAGACAGACAGACAGACAGACAGACAGACAGACAGACAGACAGACAGACAGACAGACAGACAGACAGATAGATAGACAGACAGACAGACGGGCCGGGTCGTCAGACAGACAGTCGGGAATGGGAACTTATATGACTACTTATATGAGTTAAATGAGATGCTCCCCACCAGGAGCTGGGCAAAGCCCAGATAGACAGACAGACAGACAGACAGACAGACAGACAGACAGACAGATATATCCCCGCCAGGGCCTGGGCGAAGCCGGGCCGGGTCAGCTAATATATATATATATATATATATATATATATATATATATATATATATATATATATATATATATATATATATATATATATATATATATATATATATCTTATATATAAATTGCGATCTCCGTCTGTCTGTCTTTCTGTCTGTCTGTCTGCATGTCCGTATGTCCTTTATGCGCTCGCGAACGGCCCATCCGATTGAGATGAAATTTTCTACACGTCTTCCTTTCATTCCAGTGCAGCCCACTGTCATATATTTTTAGTGTGAAATCGGCTCCATCCATCCATCATGTGCCATGCCGGTAAGCGTGGGCGGTCATGTTCTGCCATCTCACTCGATCAACAGAGTCGTGGATCCGTTCCGTGTTTCTGTCTTGACCATGCCACAAGGCCAAGCCATCCAGATACTTGTTTCTAGGTCTTCCCCTTGGTCTGTTCCCCTCGATCTTACCAGTTGTCACCAAGTTCTCCAAATCATTTCTTCTCATAACATGCCCAAAAAATTGTGACTGTCTACGTCTAATGTCTCTGATCAGTTTACGATCTTCATTTGTTTCTTGAAGGACTTCTTCATTGGTCTTTCTGGCTGTCCATGGTATTCTTTGCATTTTCCTCAGAAACCACATTTCTACAGCCATCAGATGTTTTTCAGCCTGGCTGCTCATTGTCCAAGCTTCACATCCATATAAAAGTACAGGTTCTATGTAGCATCTCAACACTCTTTTTCTCGTTTCAATTGACATCTTTTTATTGGTCAGTATGTTTTTCATCTTGCTAAAGGCTACTTTTGCCATGGCGATTCTTGTTCTAATCTCTTCAAGGCATCTCCCATCAGATGTTATTACTGTTCCGAGATAATTGTACCTATTCACTTGTTGAAGAATATTCCCATTTACTTGTATATTACACTGTGGTATTTCGTTCTTCCTAGTGACGACCATAATCTGTGTCTTTTTACAATTTAATTCTAACCCTTGTTGTTCACTGTGTGTAACAACCGCATTTACTAAATTTTGCAGGTCCTGTTCATTGTCTGCAATCAAGACTGTATCATCTGCATATCTAATGTTATTGATGCATCGTCCCCCAATGTTGATTCCTTCCATATTTTCAATATTTCTGAAAATATTTTCACTGTACAGGGAAAACAGATCTGGAGACATTACACATCCCTGTCTCACACCTCTCTTAATAGGCTGATATTGGCTTACTTCATTATCAACTCTTATGGCAGCTTGTTGTTTCCAATATATGTGTTTTACAAGTCTAAGGTCTTTCCCATCAATTTGTAGATCTTCAAGCATCCTTATCATGTTGACATGTCTCACTTTATCAAAAGCCTTTGTGTAGTCAATAAAGCAAAGGTGTAGATCTTTGTTTACTTCTATAGAACGTTCGATTACGGTTCTCAGTATATACACAGCATTTACTGTACCCTTGCCTACTACAAACCCACATTGTTCTTCTCCTATTTCAGGTTGTATTTTCCTCCTAACTCTTTGCATGATAATTCTTAGCAAAATCTTCGTGATGTGACTCATTATACTAATTGTTCGATGTTGATCACATTCCAAGGCTCCTGATTTCTTTGGGATTGCAATAAATACAGAATTACATAACTCATGAGGTATATTTCCAGTATCATATATTGTATTAAGCAGACTGGTAACTTTATCTATTCCATATTCTTCTAAAGCATTAATCATTTCTGTTGTGACGCTGTCTGGACCAGGGGGTCTTGCCAGATTTCATATGATTAAGAGCATTCTGAACCTCCATCTTCAAAATTGCTGGCCCTTCATTGTTATTTTGAACAATATATTGTTCGTCTCTGTTATCGTCATAAAGGTTTTTCACGTAATCTGACCATACATGTAAAATCTGATCTTTTTCTATTATGACTCTTCCATCTTTTGTCTTTAGGCAGCCTGCTGATGTACGTGTTCTTTGATTAGTAATCTCCTGAATTCTTTTGTGCATTAGTTTCGCATTTTTACTGTTGTGTTGTTTTTCAATTTCTCTGCAATTTTTCTCAAGCCATGTTTCTTTAGCCTCCTTACATAAGGTTCTGACTTTTCTGTGAATTTCTTCATATTTGGCAGGATTATTTTTGTTCTGTCTTCTTGTTTCCATTAGTTGTAAAATTTCTTCAGTCATCCATGTCTTACGGCCCACTTTCTTTACTTTTGGAATAGTTTTTTCTGCTGCACAACTGATTGAATTCTTCAGCATTTCCCATTCACCTGGTGCGCATGACTATCCCTACCGGGCGAGGCTGCTCCTATGGAACACCCATTTACGCCGTTTCTCTGATTATCGATAAGTGAACACAACATGATTTTCTTGGCATGTGTAAAGAAGGTAGTTTGCCATTGCTTTCCTTCCCAGCAGTGACCATACTGGTCAGTGACCGTAGCCATTGTCTCCTCAAAAAAGGAGATCCTCTGCCTACCGTCGTGAAGGTGGAGACCATAACCTACAACTATCTGTCGGCTTCTCTCCATCTTCATCCACCACCTGCACCCATGGCTTCACGTAACCCTGATCGGGGGGCTAAACGGGTACTCCACCTTGCCCAAGGGTGTCCCGTAGGCTAGCGGAGGGAAGGAGGCGTCTTACTTCTCCTTTGATAGGGGATACCCCTACCCCGCTACCCATATCAGCTGCTTACCCAATATTATTTCATTTTTCATTATAATTTCATATATCTCAGGGGACTTAACTCTGTAAAAGTTATTTCAAGGGGCATAACTTTTCTGTATAACTTATAGTGATATTGTGGCATCGTTTTCAAAGATTTATAAACTCTTTGTCCATAGTTATGTACCGGCATATGAGTTATAATAAATAATGATACAATCTGTAAGGCATTTTCAAAGTTTTCATAAAAATAATGCATAATGCATAACATTGTAACTCATCTTTTTTTGCTTAAAGAATGAATAAATAATAGTTACCTTATCTCTATCAAGTTTGAAGATTTTATATTTCTTTACACTGTCGCCAATTCTAAGAAGACATGGAACAACTTCAGCCATTATTACATCTACAGGCATATGCGTTATATTCCTCCTCCTCCTCCACCTCCTACCCTCTTCCTCTTCCCCTCCCCCTCCTCCCTCTCCCTCCTCCATCCTCCTCTTCTCTCTTTCTCCTCCTCCTCCCTCTTCCTCCTCCCAGCTCCTACTCCTCCTTTTTCTTCTTCTTCTGCTGCTGCTGCCGCTGCTCCATTTACCCAAGTTAATTGTTGGGGAAGATGTAAAGATCTTTCAAGTGCTCTTTCTAATGCTTTTTGTAAGTTGGTCTTCGTTTATCTAAGGTTGTTCTAACTGCAACCAATAAATGATTAGACAGACAGACAGACAGACAGACAGACAGACAGACAGACAGACAGACAGACAGACAGACAGACAGACAGACAGACAGACAGACAGACAGACAGACAGACAGACAGACAGACAGACAGACAGACAGACAGACAGACAGACAGACAGACAGACAGACAGACAGACAGACAGACAGACAGACAGACAGACAGACAGACAGACAGACAGACAGACAGACAGACAGACAGACAGACAGACAGACAGACAGACAGACAGACAGACAGACAGACAGACAGACAGACAGACAGACAGACAGACAGACAGACAGACAGACAGACAGACAGACAGACAGACAGACAGACAGACAGACAGACAGACAGACAGACAGACAGACAGACAGACAGACAGACAGACAGACAGACAGACAGACAGACAGACAGACAGACAGACAGACAGACAGACAGACAGACAGACAGACAGACAGACAGACAGACAGACAGACAGACAGACAGACAGACAGACAGACAGACAGACAGACAGACAGACAGACAGACAGACAGACAGACAGACAGACAGACAGACAGACAGACAGACAGACAGACAGACAGACAGACAGACAGACAGACAGACAGACAGACAGACAGACAGACAGACAGACAGACAGACAGACAGACAGACAGACAGACAGGACAGACAGACAGACAGACAGACAGACAGACAGACAGACAGACAGACAGACAGACAGACAGACAGACAGACAGACAGACAGACAGACAGACAGACAGACAGACAGACAGACAGACAGACAGACAGACAGACAGACAGACAGACAGACAGACAGACAGACAGACAGACAGACAGACAGACAGACAGACAGACAGACAGACAGACAGACAGACAGACAGACAGACAGACAGACAGACAGACAGACAGACAGACAGACAGACAGACAGACAGACAGACAGACAGACAGACAGACAGACAGACAGACAGACAGACAGACAGACAGACAGACAGACAGACAGACAGACAGACAGACAGACAGACAGACAGACAGACAGACAGACAGACAGACAGACAGACAGACAGACAGACAGACAGACAGACAGACAGACAGACAGACAGACAGACAGACAGACAGACAGACAGACAGACAGACAGACAGACAGACAGACAGACAGACAGACAGACAGACAGACAGACAGACAGACAGACAGACAGACAGACAGACAGACAGACAGACAGACAGACAGACAGACAGACAGACAGACAGACAGACAGACAGACAGACAGACAGACAGACAGACAGACAGACAGACAGACAGACAGACAGACAGACAGACAGACAGACAGACAGACAGACAGACAGACAGACAGACAGACAGACAGACAGACAGACAGACAGACAGACAGACAGACAGACAGACAGACAGACAGACAGACAGACAGACAGACAGACAGACAGACAGACAGACAGACAGACAGACAGACAGACAGACAGACAGACAGTCGGGAACGGGAACTTATATGACTACTCATATGAATTAAATGAGATGCTCCCCATCAGGGGCTGGGCGAAGCCGGGCCGGATCAGACAGATAGACAGACAGATAGACAGACAGACAGACAGACAGATAGTCGGTAACGGGAACGGGAACTTATATGACTACTTATATGAATTAAATGAGATGCTCCCCACCAAGGACTGGGCGATGCCGGGCCGAGTCAGACAGACAGACAGATAGACAGACAGACAGTCGGTAACGCGAACGGGAACTTATATGACTACTTATATGAATTAAATGAGATGCTCCCCACCAAGGACTGGGCGAAGCCGGGCCGGGTCAGCTAGTCTTATATATAAATTAGGATGTGTGTGGATATGTATGTCTGTATGTCTGTATGTCCTTTATACGTTCGCGAACGGCCCATCCGATTGAGATGAAATTTTCTACACGCCTTCCTTTCATTCCAGCGCTGCCAACTGTCAGTATTTTTTTTTCCTTCTTCCTCCTCCCTCCTCCCATTCCCAAAATACGTACGTAAATATATGATGATGATGATGAAAGAATCCCCGAACCAAAACGCTAGGGAAAGGGAAGAAAATGACGTGACTACACAGAATCGTCACACGGCAATCATCATCATCATCAAGTGCCGTGCCGGCTGGCGTAGGCGTTCAACTCTGCTGCTGATATATATGCCTCCATGCCACGGCAATATCAATAACAATTCATCTTTTTATGTGTAAGGAAGTTATCTACAGTCGTGTAGAAGGGAAGAACAATCAATGGAAGGACCGAAATCACAGAAACTAGACGAGTATGAATTCGGAATGGCGAACTCCCTCCTCCTCTCTTCTCCTCCCCCTCCTCCTCTTCCTCCTCCTCCCTCTTCCTCCTCCTCCTTCTTCCTCCTCCTCCCTCCTCCTCCTCCCTCCTCCTTCTCCCCTTTCCCCCTCCTTCTCTTAATCCCTCCTCCTCCCTCCTATTCCTCCCTACTCCTCCTCCTCTCTCCTCCTCCTCTCTCCGCCTATCTCTTCCTCCCTCCTCCTCCCTCCTCCACTCTCTTCCTCCTCCCTCTTCCTCCTCCTCTTACCTCCTCTTCCTTCCTCCTTCGCCCTCCTCCTCCCTTCTCCTCCTCCCCCTCCCTCCTCCTCCCTTCTCCTCCTTCCTCCTCCTCCCTCTCCTCCTCATCCCTCCTCCTCCCTCCTCCTCCTCCCTCCTCCTCCTCCCTCCTTCACATTCCTCCTCCTCCCTCTTCCTCCTCCTCCCTCCTCCTCCCTCTACCTCCTCCCTCCTCCTCCCTTCACATTCCTCCTCCTCCCTCTCATCCTCTTCCCTCCTTCTCCTCCCTCTTCCTTCTCCCTCCACCTCCTCCTTCCTCCCACTCTCTCCTCCTCCTCCCTTTCCCTCCTCCTCCCTCTCCTCTTCCTCCTCCTCCTCCTTCTCCCTCTTCCTGCTCCCTCCGCCTCCTCCTCCTCCCTCCTCCTCCTGCTTTCTCCTCCTCCCTCCTTCTCCCTCTTCCCTCCTCCTCCCCCTCCTCCTCCACCCTACTCCTCCCTCCTCTTCCTAATCCCTCCTCCTCCCTCCTATTCCTCCCTATTCCTCCTGTATCCTGTCTCCTCCTCCCTCCTCTTCCCTCCTCCACCTCCCTCTTCCTCCTCCCTCCTCCATTTACCCAAGACAGACAGACAGATAGTCGGAACGGGATCTTATATGACTACTTATATGATTTAAATGAGATGCTCTCCACCATGGGCTGGGCCGGGTCAGACAGACAGACAGACAGACAGACAGATAGATAGACAGACAGACAGACAGACAGACAGACAGACAGACAGTCGGGAACGGGAACTTATATGACTACTTATATGAATTAAATGAGATGCTCCCCACCAGGAGTTGGGCGATGCCGGGCCGGGTCAGACAGACAGACAGACAGATAGATAGTCGGGAACGGGAACTTATATGACTACTTATATGAATTAAATGAGATGCTCCCCATCAGGGTCTGGGCGAAGCCGGGCCGGGTCAGACAGACAGACAGACAGATAGACAGACAGACAGACAGATTGTCGGTAACGGGAACGAGAACTTATATGACTACTTATATGAATTAAATGAGATGCTCCCCACCAGGGTCTGGGCGAAGCCGGGCCGGGTCAGCTAGTATCTTATATATAAAAGGCAATCTCCGTCTGTATGTCCGTATGTCCTTTATGCGTTCGCGAACGGCCCATCCGATTGAGATGAAATTTTCTACACGTCTTCCTTTCATTCCAGCGCAGCCAACTGTGATATTTTTTTAGTGTGAAATCGGCTGCTTACTGAATATTATTTAATTTTCCATTTTTCATTATAATTTCTATACAGCAAGGGGACTTAACTCTGTAAAAGTTATTTCAAGGGGCATAACTTTTAATAACTTTTCTGTATAACTTATAGTCATATTGTTGCATCGTTTTCAAAGATTTATAAACTCTGTGTCTATAGTTATGTACCGGCATATGAGTTATAATAAATAATGATACAATCTTTAAGGCATTTTCAAAGTTTTCATAAAAATAATGCACAATGCATAACATTGTAACTCATCTTTTTATGCTTAAGAAGTTACCGTAGTCATGCAGGTGATTAGAAAGAGTTTTCATTAAAAATAATGGATGGTGTGTGGAAGGACATTCTTTTAAGTTACTTTTTTTGTTGTATGAATTTAATGAGACGCTACCCGCCAGGAGCTGGGCAAAGCCACGCCGGGTCAGATAGATAGACAGACCCACCTTTTCGCTGCAGTTATCTACAGGCATATGCGTTAAAATCCTCCTCCTCTCCCCTCCTCCTCCTACCCTCTTCCTCTTCCCCTCCTCCCTCCTCCTCCTCCCTCTTTCTCCTCCTCCTCCCTCCTCCTCCCTCTTCCTCCTACCTCCTCGCCCTCCTCCCTCCTCCTAATCACTCCTCTGCCTTCCTCCTCCCTTCTCCTCCTCTCTCCTCCCACTCCCTCCTCCTCCCTCCTTCTAATTCTACGTCCTCCCCCTCATCCCTCCTCCTCCTACCTCCTCCTCCCTCTTCCTCCTCCTCCTTCTCCCTCTTCCTCCTCCCTCCTCCTCCTAATCACTCCTCTTCCTTCCTCCTCCCTTCTCCTCCTCTCTCCTCCTACTCCATCCTCCTCCTACGTCCTCCCCCTCATCCCTCCTCCTCCCCCTCCTCCTCTCTCCACCTCCCTCCTCCTCCTCCCTCCTCATCCTTCCCCTCCTTCTCCTCCCCCATCCTTCTGTCTCTTCCTCCTCCCTCCGCCTCCTCCCTCCACCTCCTCCCTCCTCATCCATCTCCCTCCTCCTCCCTCCTCCTCCTCCCCCTGCGTTCTTCTCCTCCCTCCTTCTCCCTCCTCCTCCTTCCTCCTCCTCCCCCTCCCTCTTCCTCCTCCTACCCTCCTCCTTGCTCATCCTGCCTCCTCATCCTTCCTCCTCCTTCCTCCTCCCTCCTCCTCCTACCTCCTCCTCCTAATCCCTCCTATTCCTCCCTACTCCTCCCTTTCCTTCCTCCTCCCTCCTCTTCCCTCCTCCTCTTCCTCATCCTCCCTTCTCCTACCTCCTCCTCCTCTCTCCTCCTCCTCCCTCCTATTCCTCCCTACTCCTCCTCCTCCTTCCTCCTCTTCCTCTCTCCGCCTATCTCTTCCTCCCTCCTACTCCTCCCTCCTCCACCTCCCTCTTCCTCCTCCCAGCTCCTACTCCTCCTTTTCCTTCTTCTGCTGATGCTGCTGCCGCCGCTCCATTTACCCAAGTTAATTGTTGGGGGAAGATGTAAAGATCTTTCAAGTGCTCTTTCTAATGCTTTTTGTAAGTTGGTCTTCGTTTATCTAAGGTTGTTCTAACTGCAACCAATAAATGATTAGACAGACAGGCAGACAGACAGACTGACAGAGAGGGAGGGGCGGACAGACAGACAGACAGACAGACAGACAGACAGACAGACAGACAGACAGACAGACAGACAAACAGACAGTCGGGAACGGGAACTTATATGACTACTTATATGAATTAAATGAGATGCTCGCCATCAGGGGCTGGGCGAAGCCGGGCCGGATCAGACAGACAGACAGACAGAGAGACAGACATATAGACAGACAGACAGACAGATAGATAGTCGGGAACGGGAACGGGAGCTTATATGACTACTTATATGAATTAAATGAGATGCTCCACACCAGGAGTTGAGCGATGCCGGGCCGGGTCAGACAGACAGACAGACAGACAGACAGACAGACAGACAGACAGACAGACAGACAGACAGACAGACAGACAGACAGACAGACAGACAGACAGACAGACAGACAGACAGACAGACAGACAGACAGTCGGTAACGGGAACGAGAACTTATATGACTACTTATATGAATTAAATGAGATGCTCCCCACCAGGGACTGGGCGAAGCCGGGCCGGGTCAGCTAGTATATATATATATATATATATATATATATATATATATATATATATATATATATAGGCGTTCATGGCTCTTCACAGATCTCGGTCTTTGGTTTTCTGGATCAACTCTGCTGCTGATATTCCTCTGTGCCACCGTCTCAATCCATCCAGCATCATTTCTCTTGGTCTGCCTCTGCCTCTCTTCCCCTTGATCTTTCCAGTTGTCACGATGTTCTCCAATGCCTCTCTTCTCATTACATGACCAAAGAAAACTGTTTGTCTCTTTCTTATTGTTGTATATAGTGTTCTAGTTTCATTAGCTTGTTTCAGTCAGTCGTTGTTAGTATATATATATATATACACACACACACACAAACATAAGAGGAGTTCATATGAAAATCTGCTTTTTTTTGGGGGGGGGGGGGGGGTGAATGTATTCTGAAAAAGTAGAGAACAAATGTATAATTTTTTGATGTAGTCACCACTACGTTCAACGCAAGTCCTCCAACGCCAATAGTGTTTGGATTCCTCTAGAAAAAACTTCTGGGCTTACTACTCGGTGTGCCTGACTCGGTCGTGAACAGTCTGTCACAGAAGTCACGCTGATTTGAAACTTCCTACTCCACTCATTCACTTGCTGGACTTAACAGGCATGCCTCACCATACTGGACCTTCATTCACCAATAGTTAGTTAGTTAGTTAGTTAGTGGACAGATCATCCTCATTGCACATCGAACCATTCAGTCCATAAGTGCTCGGATCCCCTCCTCAGCAAATCCCGCAACGTGTAGCGGCTAACGACGCCAGTTCTGTGTTGGTTTATCAATCTTCTTTGGCTTCCTGCGTAGTGTTCTTGTTTGGTCACCCCTCTTTTAATTTGCTGCTCTCGCAGTCTGGCCATTGTTGTAGATTCAGAGTCATCACTTGGTTCTCGCAAAAGTCTTACTTCTCGTAGAGCATTCAGAATGTCAGCCTGGTCCATGGCGCGTCCGCCCTCCACAGTAGCCTCACCTGCGAGCTTGTCAGCCCGCTCATTTCCTTGTACTCCCGCATGCCCTGGCACGAAGATGAAACTAATCTTTGCCAGCCGAGACCGCTCCAGAGGCAGCAACCATTCCTTCGGATCGACCCCTCCTCTATCGTCTTGATCATGTTCATTGAGTCGCTAAGGAAACAAGCCCTAGTGAATGTCTGTGTCTCGAGCCATGTTATTGCTTTACTTACTGCCATGACTTCCATGGTCAGGCTACTTGTAGTTTCAGTGAAAGCACCAGAGTCCTCCTTCACAATTCTCCCTCCGGCCCGAGCTGTAAAGGCCCATGAGCTTCTCACATGTCGGACGACCGACCCATCTGTGTAGATGACCGCGTCACCGTCTAGCGAATTCTCGAAAATCAACGCTTGTAATTCAGCCTCAACAGCAGCCGGATTTTCTTGTCTGCATTTTCTATCTAGTTGGATGCAAACTGAAAAGGATGTGCAGAAGTCTGTTGGCACTTGCACCCACTCCTCGCCAGGTTCTAAGTCCTCAAGTGAACACACCTGTTGAAGAATGTCTTCGGCTTGACCCATCCACGACTGTCCTCTTTTTAACCTGCTGCCCTTCACCTTCCTAATTTCACTATGCAGTGGATGTTGTGTGTTTGCGTTAATTCTGAGGTAGGCGCGTGCCCTGCAAACTTGTATTCTCTCTTCAATGGTTGGAAAATCAAGAAGGTAGCACATCGCCCTGCATGCTGTATCTCTTGTACATCCAAGAATAATGCGCATAGCTTCATTCTGTATCCTTTCCATCCTTTCTATCTGCTTATGGCTGAGAGTCAGGATTGCCATTGCATACTCCAAAACAGACATGACCAGCCCCTCGGACAGAAGACATAGATGGCGCTGCTCACAGTTTGCTGCCGCCATCACCCGCATCGCTGCCAAACCCCGCTTGGCCTTTGTTATCACCTGGTCTATGTGCTCATTATAAGCAAGGCTTCGATCAAACCGTATCCCCAGGTAATTCATTGCCTGCGATCTTTCCACCGTCTCTGAACACAGCATTACAGTTGGTGTTGGAGTGTTGACAATATGATTATTCAACGAGAACCAAGTCACTGTTGCCTTTGTTGAGTTGACCATTGCCCCAGCCTGTCAGTCCATGGTATTAGCAACAATCATCTCAGGAACCACATCTCCATTGCTTCTAAGCTCTCCCTAATTTGTTCTTCCATGTTCCATGACTCACTGCCATATAGCAAAACAGGTTCTATATAACATTTCAGCACTCTATTTCTGTTATTTAATGATAGTGACTTATTGCATAAGGTACTTTTCATTTTTTGACATGCATCTTATCCTTGACTTCTTATGCTCTTAATCTCTGTCATGCATCTTCCATCTAAAGTTTTCATTGTCTCTTGGTATTTAAAATGTATCAACTTGATTTAAGCATTTTCCCTTCTATTGTACATTTTGGTACTATCATTTTAATTAATATAACCATTGTTTCTGATTTCTAGATATTCAAGGAAAGTCATTTTTTGTGCACTTTCTATTACAATGTCCAAAATTGTAGATTGTTTGCACTTTCAGCTGTCAATACTGTATCATCTGCACTTGAGACCTTAGCGGTGTTTTTGTTTCCGGCAAGCTAGTTTTAACCTTGTTGAAACTATTCCAGAAACAACTTCTGTAGAAAGCTAAACATAAAAGATGCACCTAAGTAATAACTTATTAATAAATACATCAAACTTTTTCAGTATAAATTATATAACTCTTTAAGTCAACTTGCATATTTTAAAATATATATTTCATATACCTGCAGTAAAAGGTAGGTCATTTTAGTGATATAATAAATCAACCGCATTATAACTACATCTTAGATAGCCATTTAAATCATTTCATGAAAATTAATAGTTGATGAAAAAATCTGTCAAATTGTTACCTGAAGCCATCACAGCGATGATCAGCATGATTGAAGGCCCGTTTTGTCAGTGAAAGCATAAGGTCAAATACAGAATCATGTGAAGTGAGAAGATGTGTTTGATTTTCATCAATGATAAGTGACAAAACCATCAGCACAAGCATGGTCACCTCTGAAATATTAAACACCATTTGTAGGCTGCATCAGACAGCAAGTTCTAGTGTATATCTTTCAAACAGCAATTAATATTAAAGCAACAAATTTAAAAATCATTCTTTTCACAGTCCACAGCAATGCATGCTCTGTCTCAGGAATCAGAATGAACATAAAATACATAACTAGGAAACTTGATGAAATTAAATACACACACACACACACATGTGCACATACACACAAATGATACAAGCAAATGTTTCAGCTAACGTTCTGTCTCAACTTGTTAACTCAAAGCTGCAGCACTTAATTATTTACTAACTAATGTAAGTAACAAATTAAAGTACCTCTGTTCATGCCATCATGTGTAATCAGTATACTATATGTTGCTACACTATATCTTTAGACTAATCTACATTCGACAGAAGATGTAGTCAATCTCATGCAGACTGTCTTTTTTCCCCAGAACATTTACTGATGTCAGTTTGATCCAAGCCATGAAAAACAACCTGCCTTAATAAACACTCTCAGCAATATATTTTTACAAACTAATGTTTGGTGTACATTTCAGGGTACGATTGTCAAAGTCATTTGAAGCTCATTGCTTAAGATCAACTTCTCTCAAAATGTATTAAATTTTTGGCTGGGAAAAATACACCCGCCTTCTGAGTGCAGCCTGGATGTTGGTACAGTAAATGTTCTCACTCATGTGATACCAGGGCCCATAAGGGAAGCAAAGAATAAGTACATGAATTTGTGCATGTGCTCCATGGCTATGGCTAGCTCCACGAGTGCTGATTACCCATACAGAAGTTAGAACTATAAGATTTCCAACGATGTTACATTACTGACACCTTGCTGTCTTGACAGACAATACTTTGTTACATTGTGCTTCCAAAAAAAGGTATAAATTACTTTTCATTAGCACAAATTCTGAGCTGAATTGAATAGACCATGTGTTGCCCATGCAGCATAATTCCTCTCTCAGATTACTCCAGAGGAAAAGTAACACCAATACATCTGGAAGAAGAATCGCTGCAGAAACTGCAAAGCACTGCTCTAACTGTCTGCCTGTCATAGCTTCAACCCTAGACTAGTTGTCGATCAAGGCTTAGGGCTGATGTTACATTAAACTGGCTAATTATATTAATTAAGATATTTCTGTCTATATCTAGCAAATAGTAAAATTTATAATGAATAGTACCAAATGATAACAGGGAACCAGTCAAAAGCTGCAAATGGATGAAGGAGAGTGGAGATGCAATGTGTATTCTCTGGGTAGTGAGACTGGATGCCCGTGTGTATTGTTGAGCACGTAAAAAATCCATTGGCAGTTGGAAATCGAAAAAGAGTAGCCTAATGGAGCTGCCTGGGCAAAATTTTGAGTTAAAAATCTACCCAAAGTATTTCAGGATCCTTGCCGGTGCTGTGGAGTTTGTGCACTGAGCTGAGATTCTCTGGACTCAAGCTTGAGTTAGGAGTAGAACAGAGAAATTATGGGTAACACCCGTGATGTTGATCAGTCGATAAACTAAACTAAACTAGCATTGTGTTTATTCTTCAGAAACACCTGGTAAGAGTTAATAGATACTAGATTTAACTTACACTGAAAAAAATATACATAAGGGCGTCAAAGAAGTCTATTAGGAAATTGTGCCAGTTGTATATATTTTACATAATTTGTAAAAGGCATTGGTAAGAAAGGCAAGAAAGATTTGTAATCCTATAATAATACAATAATTATAAACTGAATAATGACATGCAAAATAATAATGACACAATCATATTGGAAATTATCATGAGATATTATTGTTATGTATACATTTATTTAGTCATATATTTTTTAATAATATTTTAATATACTTATGCAAATATTATAAACATATTGTTCTACAGCTTACCTGGTTGATTCTCGTAGTTGAGAAACTTGGCCAAAATATCCACCAATTTCATTTCTCTAAATGTTTGTCGCGCGCCTTGTAATTTTGCTACATTGTGGAGAATTCCCAGTGCTGATTCAAATGTGAAAGAATGTTTCTAATGATGAAAAAAAGGACAGTTGAATATAGCTTAATAAAGTAGGTACCAAAATTAGGATAGTAAAGTAAAGTAAAGTAAAGTAAAGTAAAGTAAAGTAAAGTAAAGTAAAGGGCCCTTTTACATGCCTTAAATAGCATTGAACATATGGTGCTTGACTTATGTTTTTATAGTTCTGAGAGTGACGTGGTCAGTATCACACAAAACTGAGAATAGTTAGCCAGTCAACAGATCATCCTTGCACATCAGACTATTAGTCGGAGGTCAGCATGGCTGAATGGATAAGAGCATCCGGTGTGCTAATGCTGAGGTAGGGGGTTCAACCCCTACATCAGTCAGTTAGACTAAAATGTTGACTTCTCGTCTCTGACTTGGGGACATAAATTACAAGAACCTCTGAAGTCAGAGTAGGTTCAGCCTGATGGTGAGGGAAACTGGTAATAGGGAAAGCTAATCCACTTGCAAAATTCAGTCCTGTGCTACAAGTAGTAGCGTGTATGGACTATGCTTGAGTTCAAAGTGAGCTAGTGAAAAAATAACAAAAATAACTTTTAGTCCATGAGTGCTCATAACCCATCCTCAGTATCTACCTCAGCATGTAGCGACTGACAATACCATTTTTGTGTTGGTTGAATATTCTTCTTTGACTTCCCATATCTAGCTTGACTCTGATTGATTTTATGTTCCTGCAGTCTGGTCAAAAGTTGCCAAACTTAGAATTTTCAACACTAATGTCAAAGATTGAGTCAGTCCTGATGTGAAGGTAAAGTAGAAGTAGTCCCTTAATAGATACTGCCACTGGGATGTAAAATGTTAGGCCTTCACATATTCTAGGCAAAGGCATGAGATGAGGTGGGGTGAATCATTGCTTTTCCTTTCCACACAATTTCCAGAAATTTGTGAAAATTGTGTGGTACCCATTTTAATGCCGGCTCTGTGGCGAAGGGGCTCAGACGCAGTTCGTAATCCTGCATACCATGTTCAAAACACAGCTGCAGGCGAATTTGCAGCAAATGCGTTGGTTTTTATATAAATGGTATAAGTGTCGGAAAGCAATGGAAAACTACAGAACGTAAACTTGCCAAGTAATCACAAACAGCCAAAAAATGCTGGTGTTGACTGCTACATCCTGTAAAGGATAGGCAACTCACTTTTAACTCATCATCATCATGCAGCAGGTCCATCATAGAACATCTCTCATCGCAGTCTGCTGGAAAGAGTCTTGAACTTTCAACAGTTCGCCTGCCTCACAGTATGCCCCTGAGTGTCTTTTAATATCCTGTGTTCATATATCTTCATGATGGGCGACCTCTGCCTTTGTCTCTTTCTGTAGAGTAGCCTGCTGAGAGCAATCACAGCGCAAAAACTCCATAGCTCCATTAACATCTGCCAAGGGTCTCTGAAAAATGTGCACTCATGAATCGAATGATGAAGTCCAGACATGAACCCACAACTTTTGAAGCATGAAGCAGACAGCTTGACAGTTTTCCCACAGAGACCCTCAGAGATGCCTCCTGTGAACACTTTAACTGATTTGGTGCCAAACAAAAAGTAGGTACGGACCAAACATAAATGGATGGCTAAAAATGGGAAGTAGGGGTATGTCACAGATATGACTTAACAGTTGTTAATATGGTAACAGGCGTTTTGTATTATGTATCAAATTAAAGTGAGTTGCATTGGGAAAACTACTGTACTGATATTTTAACTACAGCTTGATATATAAGCACATGGCAGTTATGGGCAGTTCAAAGTGCCCATGGCACTTGATCAGTTAATACACTTTTGAAGTTTACAAATCTTTAAATTTTGTCATTTTGGGAAAAAATACACTTTTTTAAAACTCATATTTTAAACAAATCATTTTTAGGTAACATTCTTTTTTTTTAAAAGCAGTTTTAGATAAGATGTTCCTTTAAACTTCATTGTGCTCATTGCTATAAGATAGTTTATGATACCGGCAATTAAAAAAAAAATTAATAAATAAAATATGAATTTGTATCAATTTTCCACCAGCAGATCTAATGAAAAAACATGTAATTGTCTAAAAATAAAAAATATCATTTTACATACCAATGTGTTTCCTTGAACTCCAGTTAAGCTAACTACATTGTGAATTAGCTCTTGAATGATACCTATATCTGAAGCAAGTTGTGTCCCAAACATAATGCTGCAATCAGAGAAATTCCACCACAGACTTCGGATAGAACAGAATATTTGTATAATGTATAAATTATTGTCTTCATCATTTCCAATCAGAGAATCACTAAAATGTTCAGAGTTCACTGCTCTCAGAAAGCTCACATACTTGGCGTAGCTTTCTTTACCAAACTTCAGACAGCTCAAAAAATCTCCTACAGCTGTTCGTTCTTCAGGACTAATATGAAAGAATTGGTCTTCCAGTTTCTTGAGATTAAATGAAATGTCCTTATGTGATGAGCTTTTGAAAGACAACATACACTCGGTGGCTGTTTTCATATGCTTTCTCAGTTTGGAGTACTCTTTGAGCAGCTTTAATGCAGACTGTACTTCAAGTTCAGATAAATTAAGTTCTGCTAGTGTTCTTTCAAATTCTGTAACTGATATATTTTCATCCTCTTCTTTCTCACCATGTGCATGGTCTTCTTCAGTTAACAATTGTGAAGTGCTCTTACAGTTTTGATCAGTAGAATCTGTCTTCATATTCAATGTATTTTTATTATCACTTTTTGCGATCTGCATTGTAAGGCCTGTTCTATCTGTCACAGGTTCTTTGGTATTTGTATGTACACTTTCATTTATGATGTCATGGTTCAATCCTGACTGCAAACATAATGATGAGCCTTGACTTTGTTCTGCAGAAAAAGTTTGAATTGTTGTATTAAAAAGGGCATTTTTGAAATGATTTTTGCAATTGTAGACAAAGAGGTTACTGAAGTTTCATAGCTTCTGAGTTAAGTAGCACATTTTCTCCATCAATGTTTTTTTTATTTTCTCCTCATTTTTCTAATTCTTTTGTCATTCCTCTCATCTTGTTCTTATGCCTTAACGTAGTGTCTTCTCTGTGATTATATGTTGTGTTTTGTGTATGTATATGTTTACTGATGAAGGCTAGTTGCCGTAACGTCCTGTGTTTTCCATAATTGTTTTTTGTAAACAATTTTACTTTGTATCATCCTATATTGTTTACATATGTATGAGAGAGAGAGAGAGAGAGAGAGAGAGAGAGAGAGAGAGAGAGAGAGAGAGAGAGAGAGAGAGAGAGAGAGAGAGAGAGAGAGAGAGAGAGAGGGAGAGAGAGAGGGAGAGAGAGAGAGAGAGAGAGAGAGAGAAAGAGAGAGGAGAGAGAGAGAGAGAGAGAGAGAGAGAGAGAGAGAGAGAGAGAGAGAGAGAGAGAGAGAGAGAGAGAGAGAGAGAGAGAGAGCAGGCAGGCAGGTAGGCAGAAGATGCACAGATGGACAGAGACATAACTAGTTACAAACTTTAGTCAAAAATATGTAGCATGATACTGTCTCTTTTATGAAGAGATTGCAGTTGGCAAAAGTAGTTACAGAAATAACATTTTAACTGTTATTAATCCTGTTGCACACATATTATAAAACACATCACTTCCAATCATAAAGGTCTAATAAATAACATTTTAACTGTTATTAATCCTGTTGCACACATATTATAAAACACATCACTTCCCATCATAAAGGTCTGCTTATAGAGAGCTCACCTGGCGGCAGGTTCTTTGACATAGGACTGCTTGTAGAAGTCATGGATGATCTTACTTCTGGTGATTTAATGGAATTCGCAGCACTACTAGCTGATCCCATTAAGGAAATAATGTAAATTTTATTTACAAAACTTGCTCATCTGTTGTAACTTCTTGCCACTTGCATCTGTTCAATGTGTAGTAATGGAATTACAGAATTATTTACTTAATATTTACTGAAAATGTAAAGTGCTGTTTAAAATAAAAGTAGTCCAGTGTGTTGATATAAGATCAATTAAGCAGACAATAAATCACAAATATTTATCGCAATTAAGTGTAGAACTACATAACTGTTAGATAACCTAATGCTAACTTGAATTAACTCTTCTTGAGAGGTAATTATAACAGGCAGTCATTCTAGAAATAATCAGTTATTGCAATTTTCTAGACAGCCTGATGCAAAACTAATATAAAAATATTTGAAAACATGTGAAATAATTATATGAAATGTATTAGTATTCATTAAATACATTAGGCAGAATGGAAAGTTTATGTAATCAAGAACCAGGGTACATCTCAGTAAAAGTTGTGGGGAAAAAAAGATAATGAAAATTCTGATTCTTCTTCTGCGTTCATCCGGATTTTTTTTTGATGTGACTGCGTTGTGCCTGTTTACAGCAGAGCTGCGTTCTTGCGCCGTCAGGCCGACACATCCGACTTCTGCGGGCATTTGTTGACCGGATTAACCTTCCCGGAAATTCTGATTCAGGACCTGTTGCACAGAGAGAATGATCAAAACCAGCTTTATCAATCTCATGTCTATTAATCCATAGTTATCAGGTCAATAAAGATGATTCATTGCATGTGGCTTGCACAACTAATAATGGATGTCTGCTTAGGTTTGCTGAAGCTGTGGCTATTCACTACTGGCATCCACAACTATGTAAATAGAAAGATATAATGGTTTTCTTTGTTTTTGTTGTTGTGTTCTCTCACTGTGTACTTAAGCTTAGATCAAACACTTCTAGTGCACTTGATTGATTTTTATAGGTAAATTAGCTTTTCCTATTACACTGATTACACTAACAAATAAAACAAACATGACAATGGCAAAAGTATTCTACTTAGTTATAACTTATGACAACTGTGTGTAATGTTTTGTTTCAATAGTTTTTGATACCATCATTTTGTATATGGTAAGTGATCTGCATTTGAATATATTTCAAATGACAAATCATCATAATATGCTGTGCTGATAAGTATGGACGGTTATAGTTTGCCATCTCATAAGATCACCAGAATCTTGGATTAGGTCTATATTTTTGTCCTGATTATGTCTTGTTGTCCAAGCCATCTCTTTTTGTCTTCTCCTAGCATTTTCCCCATTACAGTGCCAGTTGTTATTAAGTCTTCAAGTTTATTTCTCCTCATAGCGTATTCAAAAAATATAACTATGTCTAACGTATATAATAAATTTATGGTTTTCATTTGCTTCTTGAAGGACTATCAATTTTGTTTTTCTGTCTATTCATGATGATATTAAGACAAAAATACAAATGTTAGTGACTATTACAAAATGGGTGTAATCATTGTATAAGTAGTAATGCAATTACTATTTAACAACTTTTAATAATATTATTGAGTTTATTGCACTATTTAATACTCTGTTGTTTTTTTAAACTGTGTTTCCATTCAACCCAAAAATGTCAATATAAATTATAATCATCAAATATATTTTTGCAATATTCACAGAGGCATATTATAAAACATAAAAAGGCAAAGGTAGTAACAGATACTGTTACTGTTTGTAATTTAATTTGTATGTCGTGAAATACTAGACCATTAAATTAATAATAATACGAGGGTACATAAGTAAGTCAAATGGCTGTAAAAAATAGCTAAATATGATAACAACTTGAAACCAGTTTATTTTTTATACATTCATTGACCCTTTATTTCTCAACATAATTTATTAATTTCCACCAACATTGTTTTATCAGTCCTCCCAAATTGGCTGCGTAGACCTGCATGCTTTGTTTTCATTTACCTGCCATCCCACAGAACTCAGAACTGTGTGACTTACTTATTGACTCGCCTTCATAACTTTTTCTACCCAGCTATGCACAGCTTTACGGGATAAAAATTTGTCAGCATATACACTGAAAACCCACCTTGGCGAGAGACATTTCCGATTTCGCTAATGACGCCGAGATTGTGAAGTGAAAACGAGGTTTAGAAAATAGAGCACGCAGTTCTATGCAGCCGGTTTGCGAAGACTGATAAAAAGATGGGATAAGTGCATCAATGTTGGTGGAAATTATGTTGAGAAATAAAGGTAAAGGCTACTAAAGGGACAATCATGTATGTATAAAAATAAACTGGTTTCAAGTTGTTATAATATTTAGTTATTTTCTACAGCCATTTGCCATTTGTGACTTACTTAACTTACCCTCGTGAGTCGTATGACTCAACTGGGTTGACCACAGACCAGAAAAACAGAATTCAAAAGAAATCCTCTCTTTGTCATTTGAACCAGGACCACCGTCTTAACAGTCAAGCGCACTAATCACTATGACTATGCCTCTACGGTTCCTGTGGATAAACTCTAAATTAATTGCAACCTTTACAGAAACCGAACAACCGGTTTCATTGTGTACCTCAATAAGCCGAGTAGCGACGCTGCTGTCATGGCAACACAGAACTAACTAGTACTTTAATTGATTGAATCTCTCAGTACGTTGACGTTCTGTATTTAAAACATTGCATTGGATGTGAGATGGGTTTCGCGGCTTAGAGGATAGTTTCATAATTCGTCGTCATAACGAGTCGAAGGTTCGAAATTAGCTGCAGACGATTTGGAAACAGATAGATCGCTTTGCGTTGATTTCAATGGTATGATGCGTCAATCTTTTAGAAACGAACTGCTGAACTAACATCCACAGAATGCTGGGGTTGTTGGCAACAGGACATGCAACTAACTTTATAACATTGGATGTGGGACAGGCTTACACACCAGCCGTGCCGACTGAATTTGTTAAACTACAAACACGCACACACACTGCTATTTAGTATTATTAGTAGTAATGACTATTTGATTAGTAATTAGTTATCGATTGCAAGGAACCACTGAGGCCATTGAAATATAGCTTAAGAAATAAATTACCAGTAGCGTCATAGAAATACAGGCATGAAGGGTATAATCAAGGGTATAATCAAGTTTGATGGCTCAACTTAAGAAGAGTTTGAAATCAAGAGTGGAGTTAAGCAAGGTTGTGTACTAGCCCCCACACTCTTTGGGATATACTTTTCACTTCTACTGAAATATGCCTTTCGTGATCAGGATGACGGTTTATACATTCACTCACGCTCAGATGATGGCCTCTATAATGCTCAGAGATTGAAGGCCAAGACCAAAATTAGCAGGGTACTAATCAGAGAGTTGCTTTTTGCGGATGATGCTGCGATTACGACCCACTCTGAGGAAGAATTACAACATCTACTATCTGCATTCTCCAATGCTTGTTCTGAATTTGGTTTAACAATTAACAAAAGAAGACACAGATTATGTCACAAGGTGCACATGGTGTACCATCAATCTTTATTGACGACGCCGAACTGGAGATAGTAGACCATTTTACATATCTAGGATCAGAGGTAAATAGCAAATTATCCCTCGATCAGGAAATCAACATCAGGATTGGCAAGGCAGCAACAACAATGAACATGTTAGCAAAAAGAGTCTGGGAGAACAGGAAGCTTACTGCCAAAACAAAAGTACTCGTCTACCAAGCCTGTGTCCTTAGTACTCTTCTTTATGGCAGTGAAACCTGGACAACTTACTCACGCCAAGAGAAACGTTTAAACAGCTTTCATATGCGGTGTCTGCGAAGAATACTTGGTATTAAGTGGCAAGACAAAATCACAAATACTGAAGTATTGGAAAGATCAGGTTGTGGAACGGTGTATTCTATGCTCAGTCTTCGTAGAATTAGATGGATAGGACACGTTAGGAGGATGGATGATGGTAGAATACCAAAGGACATCTTTTTTGGTGAATTACAGATGGGTAGGAGATCTCAGGGTCGGCTTCTACTACGATACAAAGATGCGTGCAAGCGGGACATGATTGATACGGGCATTGATAATGCACAATGGGAGCATGTCGCCGCTGAACGTATTGCATGGAGGGCTAACATCAGAAATGGAATAATGACAAAGAAGAAAATGATTGCAGATAAAGCACACACAGAGCGTGAGAGACGTAAAATGGTGCAAAATGGTGGAAATGACCATGTTTTCACGTGCACCTACTGTGGGCAAACATTTGCAGCAAGAATTGGCCTTACCAGCCACACTCGCCACCGCCATGGATCGTAGTTATTGCCATATGACAGTTATTAAGCCTTTTTGAAGCACAATGTACCAAACTATCGTCTGTCAAGACGGAAAGGTGCCAACATAGAAATAGAGGGAGGAAACAAAGTAACAAGTGACAGCTACAGTAAGCCCCCCCCCCCCCTCCTTATCGGGACTTGAACCCATCCCATAGTATCCAAACGACTACAGTGCCACGCTGAAGGAACAAGTTTGCTTCAACGCTCGGCCAACTAGACACCCGTAAAATCTTACAACTATGGTGCTATTAAGAAATTGGCGTGGTTGAGAGGTTTGACGCGCTTAAACTGTTTCTTCTGTCGGCGGCGTAGTGGGTTTGTTCCACACGCCGGTCACTTGAGCTTAAATGTGACTGATCATTCAGAAAGCAATGGCAAACTATTAAACGTAACATTACCTAGTAAATCATAAACTGTTAACAGAGGCTGGCGCTGCATGCAATGTCATGCAATGGAAATGCAATTTTTTACTGTGCTATTTAAATGGCTGGGCACGAATGCTGCCCGTATTCCATAACTGTGAGTTGAGAAAGATGATAGACCTGGCTAATCCGAATATACCTTTATTTGCTACACTTATTTCTTCAGCGGGGCGCTATCGTTGTTTTGGATGTTGTGGTTTCGAACCATAGTCCATCCATCATCATGTGCCATGCCGATAAGTGTAGGTGGCCATGATTCGCCATTTCACTCGATCACCAGAGTCGATGGATCAGCTCAGTGTTCTTGTCTCGACCATACCACGTGGTCAAGCCATCCAAGTATTTGCTTCTCTGTCTTCCCCTTGTTCTCTTCCCCTCGATCTTGCCAGTTGTCACCAAGTTCTCTAGTTTATTTCCTCTCATAACAGTCCAAAAAATGTTGACTGTCTACGTCTAATTTCTCTCATTAGTTTACGATTGTCCTTTGTTTCTTGTAGGACTTGGTCGTCGGTTTTTCTGTGTGTCCACTGTAGTCTTTGCATTCTCCTCAGAATCCACATTTCCACAGATATCAGATGTGTATCCAGCTTGCCTGCTCATTGTCCACGCTTCACATCCATACAAAAGTACAGGCTCTGTACCAGAGCTCTGTTCTACTAGTAGACTCCTAGCCATAGTGGGCCATATTACAACTTTAAATTTTTATATTGTCTGTACTCTAATCTCTGCGTGGAACAGACAGGCCTACAAAAATTAGATTTTTAAGAGCACGCATCTTTCCCATTGCAACATACCCCTGTGAGACTTGAAAACTCACTGAACAAGCCTTTAAATATAATTTATAAATGTTATCGACAGTTTCTAAGAATATCTTGGATACAAAAAAGAACAAATGCATCCATACGACAAGATCTGAATATTGAATAAGGTTGGCTACTAAAAACGATAAAACAAAGAAAATTGAAATATTTTGGTCACTTGAAACGTCATGAAAGTTTGGAGAGAACAATAATGGAGGGGTATATGCCCGGGAAGAGAGGAAAAGGAAAGCCAAAGAGAATGATGGGTGCAGGATGTGGTGGATGATCTCAAGATGGGTGTATCGGACGCGGGACATCTTGCTTATGACCGAGAAGTTTTCCGGAAAGTTGTTATAGGGGGGCGAGGTTCTGCAAAGGACAACCTACTGAATGAATGAATGAACTCTAATCTCTACTTAAAGTATTTCCCTTATTTCTATAAGTGCCAATCAATACATTTTTTTTGGTGTGGGGTAGGGTGGGGTGTCGGGGAACTCGCTCGCTTTGAACTTTGAACTCAAGCATATTCCTTACAAGGTACTTCTAGTAGCACCAGACTGGATTTTGAGTGTGGGTTAGTTTTCCCTATTACCAGTGTTCCTCGCGATCAGGCGAGCCCACCCCGACTTCAGCGGTACTTGTAATTTACATCCCCAATTCAAGGTCGAGAAGGCAACATATTAATCCAAATGACCGGTGGTGAATTCATTTCTGGTACTATCTGCTAAAAGAGCAAAAGGATATTAGGATTTAAACCAGTAGTTAATTGAAAAAGAGAAAAGAGAAAATCACAACAACAGAAATGAGATTCCTGAGAAGAATACTCAATGTATCAGGAAGAGATAAGATGAGAAATGAAGAAATCAGGACTAAAGAGGGGGTTATATAGCTGCACTAGATTTTATTAGAAGGCAGAAAGTCAAATGGTTTGGCCATGCAAGTAGGTTACCAACTATGATGTACAGACCAGAGGGAAGCAGAGGAAGGGGCCGACCACGTATACGATGAACGCAGGGAATAACAGAGTCCATGGGAATATCGATACATGAAGCTCATAAGCGGGCACTCTCCCGCTGTTTATACTTCACCTTGACACCGCAAGGTACAAGAGGAACATGATGAGATAAGATGAGTTAATTGTATATCCTTTACAGGACGTGGCAGTCAACCCCATTAGTTTTAACTATTTATGATTTTTTGACAAAATTACGTTAGTAGTTTTTTAAAAAGAAAGTCGCTTAAAAGTCAAGTTTACCATTGCTTTCTTAACGACAAGCACTCATAATTTTGTATGTGAACAAATGCAAGTCGGTCTACTTCCAAATCGCCCACATCTGTGTTTCGAACGCGTCATTCGAGATTACGAAATGCATTCGTAAACCCATCACCACAGAGCCGGTAGAGTACTGTTTTAAAAAAAAATGTCAGAGCAGAAATTACTTCTGGAGGTGTGAAGTTATGGGTCTCCACATATTCTAGGTTACGACACAATAAGATGGACGGCAAGTTCCTTCCCCTTTCATCCCTCAAATAATTCCTAGACAATTGTCTGTCCATTTCGCGGGAATCCTGGTGGCATAGTAGTAGTTAGTGCTACTTCCTGCCTACACCGTGGCTTTGGATCAATTCCCAGCAGAGGTAGCGGATGGATAACATTCTATTGTTTCTTCTTCGTCTTCTCCAATGAAGCATAGATTCTCGACCAAAACATGCCAAATCATCCTGTCCTTTGCCATCTTCTGCAGCACAGTAAATGTCCTCCCGATATTATTAATTCATCTCTGTAATTCCCATACTCGCGCGCGCGTATGTGTGCGCCCGTGCGTGCGTGCGTGTGTGTGTGTTTAGATCTCTTTCTATATCTTTTGCCATGTTGTATCCTGAGAAAGCCCTTTTTATGTATACTAATAAAAAAATTTTCTCAATCTATATATATCCTATCCGCCATCTCCCTGATGCAGGAGTTAATGTCGTTGTTCGTAATCCCGTATTATACTCTCGTACGAAACGCAGATGTGCGAGATTCGGCAGCGGATCGCGTCGCGTTGGTTACTTACGGGGTATGTGAACCGATCGTTCAGAAAGCAATGGCAAACTACTGAATGCAAAACTTGCCAAGACATCAACAGCAGCTGAAAAACGCTGGTGTTGACTGCATTGTCCAGTAAAGGATATGCGGCAAATAAAATATATCCTATCCAATGCCAGCTTCCTTTATTCATCTTTTTATTTACTAGAATATTTTTGTGCTCCTCGTATGCAACGCATTGGTGATTCTATAGTGTACCATATTAACCTTTCTATTCTGAACAGACACTAGTTATTGAATGCGCGTAGTTTCATAGTCATTGTTTTAGTCGTTCACCGATGTGTCTGACCCCAATACAATACTAGACTTTGGTATTAAATACTCTAAGTTTGTACTACCAACATCTGCGTCTTTCCGTCATCTCTTGGTTCACCGGAATTTGCTTATCTTTATCCTTAAGCTCAGAATGAGTGATTCTATCATGGTATCAACGTAGTCTTTCTCTTTTGCGGAGGCACGGTTTAACGAATGTGTCTACTTTATTAGCAATTATTTTAGCCGTTTCCAATGTTTCAGGTCCAATATAATATAAAGTTGGCGGTTTGTATTACAATGCTCATTACATCTTCCATGTTGAGGACACAGCGATCCTTGGTGTATGATGCAGTTATATGGTATCAATTCATCAATACAAATCTCCTGCATCTTTAACCGCATCCTTCCAACTAGTCCACTTTTTTCGACACACATCACCGGTACTCCATCTGTTGTCAGTCCAACGAGTTTGTTCCAAGGCAGGTTCATGTTGATTAAACTTTGACATACGTTGTAAAAATTGTCTTTTTCTGTCGTTGTCCCATGCATGGGTTTCATGTCCAATATTTCTTCTGTAACATTCAAACTGAGTCCACTCCACAGATGAAGATGGCGAGCTGTGCTGTGCGAGTCGTGTCATTACTTTCTTTCATCGACAGCAAGGGAGAATGCAACAAAGTCTTTGCCTTTTTCGATCAGCTGTTTTTACATCAGTGGCCATCTCACAAACCCGATCAACAACCGTATTTCTGCTAAGGCTTACCTTTGCAAACATCTGCTTTTTGCCTAAACACAAGACGTCACACACTTTCATCATGCAGCGCTTCAGAAACTATCCCTCTGTAAATGGTCGGCCTGATTTTGCGATCTCCTCTGACACAATAAAACTTGCTTTGACTGTAGCATCAGTTTGTGATTTTGCTTTGGTGAAAAACATATGCTGTGATCTTAGATGCCTCTTCAATTCTTCTACCTTCTGTAGCTTCTGCTCTGCATTCGGGCTGTTTAACTTGTCTTCATGTTTAGTCTCGTAGTGCCGTCTAGGATTATATTCTTTGATCACAGCCACATTATCTCCTATAACAGAGTCTCTCTGATGGGAGACTTGGCTTGGTGTGCAATGGGAAGATTCTAATAAAGCACGGGTGAGCAAACTGCTGGGGGGTAGTTAGGGGACGTCGTGCTGTGACGAGGGGGGTAGGGAACAGTTAGTTACGACCGATAGATCTTAGTGACAAGACGTGATGTCAACATCTGGAATGAGAGTAAGTTAGACCACTGTTTTATTTGATAACGTCAACTGTAATGGACTAATAAAGTGGGATTTCCAGAAATAACTACAGTGAATTGGCGTTTGCTCTGTTTACACCTCATCACCATTACCTCTGGCTCTGTTATAGGAGGTAATCTGGTGCCGTAGACGGCGGATTTGAAGACCTGGATTGTCGCGGAACACGCGAAGTACCTCCACAAACTGCACATATTGGAACCTCTACGACGCTTGTACAGGGCAAAACTCTGGCCGTTTTGAAAAATCTGTAATGATTGCTCAGAGACAAGATTGCGACACGGTTCTACACTTATATTGAACGGTCAGACGAAACTGATATATGGCTGCCCCTACAGCGCCTGCAAGAATTTCGGCATAGTTGCAGTCAAAGGCCCGCCCAGGGCTGAATCATTGCTGTGTGGCTGGTTTCTATCAAGTGCCTACCTAAAGGCGGCAGTCAAAGGCCCGCCCATGGGTGAATCATTGCTGTGTGGCTGGTTTCTATCAAGTGCCTACCTAAAGGCGGCAGTCAAGGGCCCGCCCAGGGGTGAATCATTGCTGTGTGGCTGGTTTCTATCAAGTGCCTACCTAAAGGCGGCAGTCAAAAGCCCGCCCAGGGGTGAATCATTGCAGTATACAGTCGTTTCCTATCAAGGGCCTACCTAAAGGCGTTCATGGGGTCCTAATCGTTTCGTTGAACCAGAAGGTAGAGGAGTCGTCTACAGTTGGCTGCCGGAACCTGTAACTGAGGAGTAATCACTACTGTAACGTATAAAATTAATTGTTATAGGACTGCATAGAACGGTAGAAGTTGATTAGTGATAGTGTTTAATTAATAGCTTATTATATTGTGTTAAATTAGCAGTGGAAGCTCAGGACCTCTCGTTGGGTCAACATACTGAATAAATGTGAATCACCTCCAAAGAGAATTAGGACGCGTGACTGCATGGTTAAAAGAGTTAAAAGTGGTAGTCACTGAGGTGGCATGTTTTGTAAATGAGCTGCAGAGAAAAGCGATGGAACAAGAGGTTTATAAATTTAATGACAGATACCATGGTGAAGGAAAGAATAATCGGAGACAGCCACTAGACAATGAAGAAAAAGGGTGGTATTATAACTCCATGCATAGAAGTAACTATGTTGAACCCAGACTAAATCTGACTAGGGTAAAGGGTGACGAAAGGAGACGCAATTATGAAATATGGGGGTTTGATAACCAGCAAAGATGCAAAATCTGCCGAAGAAACAATGGGCTTGGCCATCTCATAGTGCGACCGCAAGAAAGTTGCGTGACGAATGGTTAGATCAAAGACAGAGACAATATATAAATTCAGGGCTTAGAGAAGGAGTTGCACCCATAAATAAGAAGATACAAAGTACTCCAAAGACCCTTGCAGATGTAAAGGTTAGACAGGAAAAGAAGACGACAGTATTAGTAGAGAAAATAAACCGGGAGACACAGACGCAGTCATCTAAGACGATAGAGAATGGCACTCAGACACAGGTACAATCAACTGGCAAGATAGCAAAGGGGAACGCAAACTATTAAGGTGGTAGAAATTACAGAACCTCCTCAGGAGAAATCAGAAAAGGGAGACACCGTTAAAATTAAGAAAGATAGACAGACAAAGACCAAGAATATCAGGAGGAAAGTTAGAAAAAGCGCTAAGGGATAAGACTGCGACTAGTCTATTAGTAAATGTAGGCGATGACACGACAGAAGAGTCAGACTCCTCGGGGTTGGACATAAAATATATACCCAATCGAAGTACGAAGGGTGGTAGAAGGAATAAGAATATCAGCATTGCTAGTTCAAATTACAGAGACGTTGCTTCCTCTTCTACAGCATATAGTAAACAGGCTGGTGGAACAACTATTTTTTTTGTTGCATATCCCTTACGGGACGTTGCAGTCAACACCAGCATTTTCAGCTGCTGTTGATGTACTAGGCAACTAGTACTAGGAACAACTATAGGCAGTGATTATTCGGAGGACGAGTTAGGAAGATATAAACAATATATGGTACCATGACGGATACGGCAAACGAGCAACCACTAAGAAGAAATAAAAGACAGGCTGCTGTTAAGAAGAAAGAGATAGCAGGAATAGAAATTTCCCAGGGCTGTACAGAGGATGATGCAAGGAAAATCCAAGAATATATGAGGTTACGACCACATTACTTTACAGATAGCTATAGATGTTAACAGAGATAGATGAAGAGAGACACTATAATCAGAGGATACTTTGCTATGTCTGCAAAGTTGAATGAAAATGAACATGTTTAATGATAGAACGCGTAAAGAGGTTCTGAGACGTTGGTATAGCTCAATAGTGTTATTTTGTGCGGTGAAAAGTGGTAGAGAATCACAACAAGTGATATATAACCGTCGTGTGGTTGGTAAATGGTCGTACCTGAGTATAGGAGAATGAGCGTAGGGATGTGTGAATCAGACAAAGAATACCAGATTGGTTAGCGCAGCTATATAGCTTGAGATACTGTACTACCTGGTCTCTGTTAGCGCCGAACGTTGGGCGACGCTTACCAAACCCGACACCCCACATTGTGCCAACGGCTTCGGGCGGAAGAGCGCAATTGGGAGGGTACAAGCCTTACCCTGGTGCGAGGAAATGCAAGCTAAAGACAAAATTGTCATGGCAGGGCAGACCAGGCCCTAAGCCTTGGTTGGCGACTGGTCTAGGATCGAAGCTCCGACAGGCGGACAGTTAGAGCATTGCTTTGCTGATCCGGCAGCTTCTGCAGCTTGTCTTGTTCCAGATTTAGGGGTGTTACCTTTCCTCTGGAGTGAACTAGGCGGGCCGAGAGAGGGATCATGCTGCATGGGCAACACATGATCTCTATATTTTAGCCCAGGCTTTGTGCTATGGAGAGGCAATAACTCCATCCCTGGTCTTAACTGGTCTCGGAATCAAAGCGAGAGGCAACTGTTACGGGTTATAAGTCCTTGTCAGTTGGCGTAGACATGGGGCGCCATGCGTTGCCTCTGACGGTGGGAGACACCTATAGGTGTCACTGATCAGCTACCGCCCGCCTCAAGCTGGGCAGCCCCCAGCCAATTGGGTGCTGATCCGCCACAGCCTGCCTGCTTCAATGGGTGCTTGGGGCTAGGACAAAATCTGAATCGCAGGCTGTAAAACCAATGCACCAGGTACAAACAAAAATAAAAATAGAAACCTCAAGCTACGGCTTGCAACCTGGAACGTGAGAACCATGTGTCCAGGATTTTCCACTGACTTGACCAATATTGACGATGTGAGAAAAACGGCTGTGATTGATGCCGAACTCAATCGTCTTAACATTGATATTGCTGGCCTGCAGGAGACTCGCCTCGCTGAGGAAGGGTCACTCAGGGAAAACAACTACACCTTTTTCTGGAAGGGTAGAGGGCAGGCAGAAAAAAGGCAACACGGTGTGGGCTTTGCAGTGAAGAATTCGCTACTGGGAATGATTGAAATTCCAGCAGGAGGAAATGAAAGACTATTATCCCTGTGCTTGGCAACCTCTTTTGGGTTTGCCACCATTATTACTGCATATGCACCGACACTCGATTCCTCTGATGATGTGAAGGATTTGTTCTATGAGGAGTTAGACTCCGTGATCAAGGCAGTTCCAAAATCTGACTACATTTATATGCTCGGTGATTTCAATGCTCGTGTGGGCAAGGACTCAAGTTCATGGCCAGTGTGCCTTGGAAAATACAACATCGGTCGCATGAATGAAAATGGGCAAAGGCTGCTGGAGCATTGCACCAGTAATGACCTATTTATTACAAACTCTTTTTTTAAAACAAAAGAGATGCATAAGGTCACATGGAAACATCCAAGATCCGGCCATTGGCACCAGCTGGACTTCATCATCACACGGAGACAACATCTGAACCATATATCATTGACTCGTAGTTACCACAGTGCTGACTGTGATACGGATCATTCTTTGGTTGTTGCAAGGGTTAGACTGAGACCAAAGAGAATCTACACAGCTAAACACAAATCTAGCCCCAGGATTAATATTATTAACACTCATGATCCTGAAAAGTGCTTTCAGTTTCAACAGCAACTTGAAGATGCTTTCACTGATACACCAGAAAATTGTACAGTAAATGAAAAGTGGGGTCAAACTGATTGCCTGCCGGAGACCGTCTGATAGACCCCGTAACCCTTGTGCGATACCCGCAAACCACTTTAAAGATTTGTTATTATCGTGGTTTAAACTGAACCATTTCTCCATTCCAGTCCACCATTTCAGTGTCCCATTGAATTAAACTTTCAGAACGAAAGAATTACCTTGCTTCCGTGTGCAAAATCCCACATGGCAAAGAAGAATACACATGAAAACACGATTCGAAATTGATTTTTGTGATTGGAATTTTTGTGACATTACTTTCTGGTGAATGACCTCATATATTTTAACAAAATTACAGTTTTAAACAGTTTTATATTATAGTTATTGTGATGTAAACAACTTTGTGATAGATTCGAAAACGAACCTGTGCAGTAGTGAGATATTTATGTAGAAGACGGTAATAATATAGAGAAAAAAAATCTAACAGTCTAAGAACAACAACAATCTAACAACAATCTAAGAAAATGATGGTTTTTCCATTTTGTGTGAAAATGATGTACTTCATAATGTTATGATTTCATTGCGTTTTATTCGTGTTATGGAGCAGTTCTTGTGATATTCTAGAACCCAACTGGTGTTTGCAATAAAATTCACTAAATTTAACTGGATTAGCGGCTTCGGATATAAATTAACGCCTTGGTAAGTGAATTTTTTTCATAATTTTTAACACTTTAATTTCAATTGTTATTACTAAAACTCTCATTATTGTCATAATATTTGTAACCTATCAATTTATTATTAACACTGTCATGTTCCTTGTGCAATCCTCTTTAATTTTATATGTAATACAATAGATTTGCTACAATTTTAACCATTTTAAAAGCAAAATTGTGGCATACCTCGTTCAAATTTTCTGCCTTGAATCTCTGTTTGGGTATGGCCATTTTTTTGTTTGGCAGGCAATCAGTTTTAAGGAAACTCTTTATAAAACTGCCGTAGGGGTTTACGGCACTGTGGATCATAAGAGGCAGGACTGGTTTGCGGCCAACAGCGAGACTCTGCAGCCCATGATTGATAAAAAGAAGAAAGCTCTCTTAAGAAACAAGGAAAGACCAACGCGTAACACTCTGAGTGAGCTAAGGCAAGCTAGGAAGGATGTGCAAAAGGCTGCCAGGCAGTGTGCAAATGATTATTGGATCAAGTTATGTGAGTCCATTCAAATCGCAAGTGATAAGGGAGACATAAGAAGCATGTATGAAGGAATAAAGAAAGCCTGTGGTCCAGTGATCAAAAGAAGTGCACCATTGAAAACCTTGACTGGAGAAGTCATCACTGATAAGAAACAGCAGATGGACAGATGGGTAGAGCACTATTTGGAGCTTTACTCAAGTGAGACCAAACTAGCGGATGATGCCCTCAACGCCATAGAGGCTCTACCAACTCTTGACCACCTGGACACACTTCCCACCATAACAGAAGTTAAGTGTGCTATAAATGAACTTGCATCTGGCAAGGCTCCAGGTAAGGATGGGATTCTAATAGAGGTTATCAGGAGTGGGCAAGACACACTCACTATACAGATCCACCAGCTAATAGAGCTATGCTGGCGTGAAGGAAAAGCCCACAGGATTTCAAAGATTCAAGCATCATAACACTGTACAAGAACAAGGGCGATCGGAGCGACTGCAACAACTATAGGGGTATCTCACTTCTGTGTATTGTTGGAAAAGTATTTGCCAGAATTGTTCTGCGCAGACTTCAAGTCCTAGGAGATCAAGTCTACACTGAATCACAGTGTGGCTTTCGACAGAACCGGTCTACCACTGATATGATATTCTCATTGCGACAAATGCAAGAAAAATGCCGTGAACAGAATCAACCACTGTTTATTGCCTTCATCGACCTCACAAAGGCATTTGATTTGGTCAGTCGTGAGGGTCTGTTCAAGGCACTAAAGAAGATTGGCTGCCCACCAACTCTTCTGTCCATTGTGGAATCGTTCCACACAGGCATGAAGGGTATAATCAAGTTTGATGGTGCAACTTCTGAAGAATTTGAAATCAAGAGTGGAGTTAAGCAAGGTTGTGTACTAGCTCCCACCCTCTTTGGAATATACTTTTCACTTCTACTGAAATATGCATTTCGTGATCAGGATGGTAGTATATACATTCACTCACGCTCAGATGGCGGCCTCTACAATGCTCAGAGATTGAAGGCTAAGACCAAAATTAGGAGGGTACTGATCAGAGAGTAGCTTTTTGCAGATGATGCTGCAGTTATGACCCACTCTGAGGAAGAATTGCAATGTCTACTATCTGCATTCTCCAATGCTTGTTCTGAATTTGGTTTAACAATTAGCAAAAAGAAGACACAGATTATGTCACAAGGTGCACATGAGGTACCATCAATCTTTATTGACGACGCTGAACTAGAGATAGTAGACCATTTTACATATCTAGGATCAATGGTAAATAGCAAATTATCCCTAGATCAGGAAATCAACATCCGGATTGGTAAGGCAGCAACAACAATGAACAGGTTAAGAAAAAGAGTCTGGGAGAACAGGAAGCTTACTGCCAAAACAAAAGTCCTTGTCTATCAAGCCTGTGTCCTTAGTACTCTTCTCTATGGCAGTGAAACCTGGACAACTTACTCACACCAAGAGAACAATTTAAACAGCTTTCATATCTGTCTGCGAAAAATTCTTGGTATTAAGTGGCAAGACAAAATCACAAATACTGAAGTATTGGAAAGATCAGGTTGTGTGACAGTTTATTCCATGCTCAGTCTTCGTAGACTTAGATGGATAGGACATCTTAGGAGGATGGATGATGGTAGAATACCAAAGGATATCTTTTTTGGTGAATTACAGATGGGTAAGAGATCTAAGGGTCGGCCTCTACTACGATACAAAGATGTGTGTAAGCGGGACATGATTGATACAGGCATTGATAATGCACATTGGGAGCAAGTCGCCGCTGAACGTGTTGCATGGAGTTCAAATATCAGAAATGGAATAAAGTCAAAGGAGAAAATTATTGCAGAAAAGTCACACACCAAGCGTTTGAGACGTAAGATAGTGTATGATGGTGGAAATGACCACGTGTTCACATGCACCCACTGTGAACGGACATTTACAGCGCAAATTGGCCTTATCAGTCACACTCGCTACCGCCATAGTTAAAAGTTATTATGCCTTTTTAAAGCACAAACTATCGTCTGTCAAGACGGCAAGGTGCCAATGGATAGCTTGAGAATAGCGCGAGGAGATAAGCGAGAAGAAGTAGAAAGAAAGTGTGATGGTTTTTCCGAGAAAACAAAGTGTTGGGTGTTGGGCTGGTTTGCGTGGTTACGTTATAGAGACTTAGATAGGGCAGAGAGTGTCCATGCGTGTATAATGTAGGCTATCTTGTGTTTAGTTGTGGTGATCAGAGAGTGGATGATTTGGGATTTGAGATGCCTTCTGTCTGGAATGGTCGGATGGAGTGGGGTAGTGCCCGCAAAAATTGCACGGAGAGATATGAATGTTGTTACTATGTATTAGAAAAAATGCGTTCTCTGTGCCGGCTTGACTCGGAGTTTTTGAAAGAGGAGTGAATGATTGAGAAAAATTGAAGCAAGAGAGTAGTTGGATTGTGAAAATCCTATGATATGATGTTAGATATTGAATTAACGTTTTGGTTGTTGTTTTATGAAGCAGATCCAGTATCGTTGGCGGAGGTATGCTGAGGTGAGATTGACTGATGTGGAGGAATGAGAGAATATAGCGAGGACGTACTCAGTATGTCTCATCGGAGTGAGGTTTGTTGTGAGGGGCTGTTGTTAAATTTGATGATGATGGTTACTGTTGGTCGGATGCGTTTCTGGTTGCTATTTGGTTCGAACGTGGTCCGAGAGATGCGAGAGGCGTGACTGCCAGCGGTATAATGGTTGAAGGAGGTTAAGAACGGAACGGACATGTGAGTAACCTTGAGTAGATGTGTGAGATGACAGATGAGAAGTGATGTAAGCAGGGGAAGAAGGGAACGTGACTAACCAGCTGAGCGTGAGAGTATTGTGAGTAGAAGGTAGCCTTTTGCAAGATAAAAAACATACTGACCAATAAAAAGATATCTACTGAAATGAGAAAAAGAGTGTTGAAGTGCTACATAGAACCTGTACTTTTGAATGGATGTGAAGTGTGGACAATAAGCAGTCAAGTTGAAAAACAGCTGATGGCTGTGGAAATGTGGTTTCTGAGGAAAATGCAAAGAATACCATGGACAGACAGAAAAACCAATGAACAAGTTCTTCAAGAAACAAATGAAGATCGTAAACTGATTAGAGTCATTAGACATAGACAGTCAAAATTGTTTGGACATGTTATGAGAAGAAATTACTTGGAGAACTAGGTGACGACTGGCAAGATCGAAGAGAAGAGACCAAGGGGAAGACTGAGAGGTAAATACCTGGATGGCATGGCCACGTGGCATGGTCGAGACAGGAACACAGGAGCTGATCCACGACTCTGTTGATAGAGTGAGATGGCAAAACATGACCGCCCACGCTTACCGGCATGGCACATGATGGATGGATGGATAACAGAAAAACTACAAGAAATTACAGTCTGTACAGTCTGATGTTACAGGCAAGAAATTGGAGACTGTTTTAAAATAAAAGTATAAAATTTAAAGTGGACAGTCATGATAAGTTTCCAGTGTGCTGATGCTGGTCAGCTGGACAAAAATGTTGACTTCTCCTCCTTGACCTGAGGACGTAAATTACAAGTACCTCAAAAGTCACAGGCCTGATGGCAAGGAGACACTAGTAAAAGGTAAAGCTCATTTACATGCAAAAATCAGTCTGAACTCCCCAGTAGTGACAACTACTAGAAGTAGGAGCACATGTATGGGCTATGCTTGAGTTCACAGAAGTGAATGCTAAGAAAAAAAAAGGATAAACTTATAAGTTACTTGGTATAGAACAATTATATTGTGACGGGATGGCCCGAATCTCAAACATTTTATGAGATTGGGATAGCCGTCCGTAAACCCCTTTATGTATTCTGTATTATCTGTTACTTGGTATAGAACAAGTATGTGTAGTCCAGAGCTTGGTGTCTGTTTCCCTTCTCTCCTCACTGACCAGCCAAATCATAGTTTACATATGTATATTAGTCTACAGCTACCTTCTGATTAATATACATACATGTATAACATGATATATATATATCAAGTGCCATGCCGGAAAGCGTGGGTGGTGATGACTCGCCATTTCACTCGATCACCAGTGTCGTGGATCAGCTCAGTGTTCCTGTCTCGTCCATGCCATGTGGCCAAGCCATCCAGGTATTTTCCTCTCGGTCTTCCTCTTGGTCTGTTCCCTTCGATCTTGCCAGTTGTCACCAAGTTCTCCAATAAATATATATATATATATATATATGTACTACCTGCTTTATGTTATCGCCGAACGTTGGGTTGCGCTTACCAAACCCAACACCCCACATTGTGCCAACGGCTTCGGGCGGAATTGGGAGGGTACAAGCCTTACCCTGGTGAGAGGAAATGCAACCTAAAGACAACAAGGAAAGACCAACGTGTAGCACTCTGAGTGAGCTAAGGCAAGCTAGGAAGGATGTGCAAAAGGCTGCCAGGCAGTGTGCAAATGATTATTGGATCAAGTTATGTGAGTCCATTCAAATCGCAAGTGATAAGGGAAACATCAGAAGCATGCATGAAGGAATAAAGAAAGCCTGCGGTCCAATGATCAAAAGAAGTGCACCATTGAAAACCTTGACTGGAGAAATCATAACTGATAAGAAACAGCAGATGCACAGATGGGTCGTGCACTATTTGGAGCTTTACTCAAGTGAGACCAAACTAGCGGATGATGCCCTCAACGCCATAGAGGCTCTACCAACTCTTGACCACCTGGACACACTTCCCACCATAACAGAAGTTAAGTGTGCTATAAATGAACTTGCATCTGGCAAGGCTCCAGGTAAGGATGGGATTCCAATAGAGGTTATCAGGAGTGGGCAAGACACACTCACTCTACAGATCCACAAGCTAATAGAGCTATGCTGGCGAGAATGACAAGTCACACAGGATTTCAAAGATTCAAGCATCATAACACTGTACAAGAACAAGGGCGATCGGAGCGACTGCAACTACTATAGGGGTATCTCACGTCTGTGTATTATTGGAAAAGTATTTGTCAGAATTGTTCTGCGCAGACTTCAAGTCCTAGGAGATCAAGTCTACCCTGAATAACAGTGTGGTTTTTGACAGAACCGGTCTACCATTCATATGATATTCGCATTGCGACAAATGCGAGAACAATGCCGCGAACAGAATCAACCACTGTTTATTGCCTTCATCGACCTCACAAAGGCATTTGATTTGGTCAGTCGTGAGGGTCTGTTCAAGGCACTACAGAAGATTGGCTGCCCACCAACTCTTCTGTCCATTGTGGAATTGTTCCACACAGGCATAAATGGTATAATCAAGCTTGACGGTGCAACTTCTGAAGAGTTTGAAATCAAGAGTGGAGTTAAGCAAGGTTGTGTACTAGCTCCCATCCTCTTTGGAATATACTTTTCACTTCTACTGAAATATGCCTTTCGTGATCAGGATGGTGGTATCATTCACTCACGCTCAGATGGTGGCCTCTACAATGCTCAGAGATTGAAGACCAAGACCAAAATTAGGAGGGTACTGATCAGAGAGTTGCTTTTTGCAGATGATGTTGCAGTTACGATGCTTGTTCTGAATTTGGTATAACAATTAGCAAAAAGAAGACACAGATTATGTCACAAGGTGCACATGGGGTACCATCAATCTTTATTGACGACACCGAACTAGAGATGGTAGACAATTTTACATATCTAGGATCAGTGGTAAATAGCAAATTATCCCTAGATCAGGAAATCAACATCCAGATTGGTAAGGCAGCAGCAACAATGAACAGGTTAAGAAAAAGAGTCTGGGAGAACAGGAAGCTCACTGCCAAAACAAAAGTCCTTGTCTATCAAGTCCTTAGTACTCTTCTTTATGGCAGTGAAACCTGGACAACTTACTCCATCCATCCATCATGTGCCATGCCGGTAAGCGTGGGCGGTCATGTTCTGCCATCTCACTCGATCACCAGAGTCGTGGATCAGCTCCGTGTTTCTGTCTCGACCATGCCACAAGGCCAAGCCATCCAGGTACTTGTTTCTAGGTCTTCTCCTTGGTCTGTTCCTCTCGATCTTACCAGTTGTCACCAAGTTCTCCAGATCATTTCTTCTCATAACATGCCCAAAAAATTGTGACTGTCTACGTCTAATGTCTCTAATCAGTTTACGATCTTCATTTGTTTCTTGAAGAACTTGTTCATTGGTCTTTCTGGCTGTCCATGGTATTCATGCATTTTCCTCAGAAACCACATTTCTACAGCCATCAGATGTTTTTCAGCCTGACTGCTCATTGTCCAAGCTTCACATCCATATAAGAGTACAGGTTCTATGTAGCATCTCAACACTCTTTTTCTCATTTCAATTGACATCTTTTTATTGGTCAGTATGTTTTTCATCTTGCTAAAGGCTACTTTTGCCATGGCGATTCTTGTTCTAATCTCTTCAAGGCATCTCCCATCAGATGTTATTACTGTTCCAAGATAATTGTACTTATTCACTTGTTGAAGAATATTCCCATTTACTTGTATATTACATTGTGGTATTTCGTTCTTCCTAGTGACAAACTTACTCACGCCAAGAGAAACTTTAAACAGCTTTCATATGCGGTGTCTGCGAAGAATTCTTGGTATTAAGTGGCAAGACAAAATCACAAATACTGAAGTATTGGAAATATCAAGTTGTGTGACGGTTTATTCCATGCTTAGTCTTCGTAGACTTAGATGGATAGGACATCTTAGGAGGATGGATGATGGTAGAATACCAAAGGACATCTTTTTTGGTGAATTACAGATGGGTAAGAGATCTCAGGGTCGGCCTCTACTAAGATACAAAGATGTGTGTAAGCGGGACATGATTGATACAGGCATTGATAATGCACATTGGGAGCAAGTCACCGCTGAACGTGTTGCATGGAGGGCAACTATCAGAAATGGAATAAAGACAAAGGAGAAAATTATTGCAGATAAGACACACACCGAACGTGTTTTTGGCTCGAGAGTAGTTCTGATTGGGATTTGATTTCATTGTAATATGAAGTGATAATAAATTGTAATGTGCTGCCTTGTTACATATGCAATAAAAACAGTTGGTGCTTTTTTTGGTTGATTTTGGTGCTTTTTCATCAAAGGGAGATGGCAACACTGGCAGGGAGACGTCATTAGCTACTTTACACATTCTTTACATTCAGAAAGTCCAAAAACTTCTAAATATATTTCACCCCAAATATACATCCTACCACTAAAAACTGCATAGATATACAAATTAACAGCTATTAAACCAATATCAATAAATACATGTATTACAAAGATATTACCAAATGCAGAAAATATAAGTTATGGTGCAATTTATACTACATCACTTTTCCATTACATGTCATTCTCCGAAGTTACTGCCCATGTCCACTGCGCAGTCACCAGCCGCTAACAGAGGGAAATATTGGCCACCTATTCCTCTGTACATTCATGCCTACAAAACTGTGATGACTCTATCACATCACAGACCCATAGTAAATTCTTACTCTGGGGCATTTTTTTTTAATGGAAAAACTGGACAGAGAAAACTTTGGGATATCTGGGATGAAATCAAAAGCTGTCAAAACTGACAGCAAAAATTTTCTAAACAATATACTTAAAACAGTATATAGCAATAAGGACAAATGTTATTTTAATATATGCAGCAGCTAATACAGTAAAACACCAGCACCCCAGCATTTAATAGAACCAATAGAGCACTAAAAAATATGATGTAATAATCCCAAAGGCAGTAGCACTGGCTTAGAGCACTAAATTTATAAATAAATACTAAATGACAATAATAATACCAAACAGATCAGCTAACTCATCAAGGAAATAAATGCTTGACCAAGAGATATAGACTAAATAGATACTGAGTTTCAAGTATACAATCTGGTATATTCGGTATGTGTGTGTTAATTACAAATTGTGACAAAGATAAGATAAAATCAGAAATGCCAGCAAAAAATATGGGTGTATGCTGTCAAGATCAAGTTTGCTATCAAGCTACACAACAGTTGTGAGAAAATGGGACATGATGAAGGCAAAGGCATAAATCCATTTCTAACATAAAGAAGCCGAATGTCCAGTCATTCCATACGAATGTAACAAAAGTTGCTCAGGAATGAAACAAGCAACACATAAGCAATACTACTACAGCATACACAAGTGTGAAACATTCATACCAGACATGTATTTACTCAATGTGAAATGTTATTTATCAAAAAAAAAAAAAAAAAAAAAAGGGGGATCGCATTACGCATATAATTGTTCTTTCCAACACAATACTCGAATGCGAAACCAAACAGCCAATGCTGGAAAGCTGTTATCTTTTTGCAACAGCAGTGGCCAAAGCTCCACGTCCAATAGTTGCCAATCTCCTCATTTTTTCATCAAATTTTCCATGACCTAGATAATACTCAACAAATGCATCCTGAAAAAACAAATAAAGCCAGTTATGTTATGCTTATTTAGGATATACAAGATAACAAACAAGATAACAAACAACCAGGACAAAACAATATAAATTTCCATCTTATTGTCAGTGTTCATGCCATGTGGCTTGGTCAGTCCTTTCACAGTCTTCTGTCTCATGTGCTGCCAATCATTTCTGATGCAGACACTCCTTCATACTATGATGTCAAGCTGTCTAGTATCTTCTCTCTTGGTCTCCCGCCCTCCCATCTTCCATCACAACGTACTCCAGCTTTATAATTCTCATGATGTGCCCAAAGTATGAGGATTGTCTTCTTACATGACACAGACAAAATAACACAGACAAGGGGAGGGGTGATGGAGCATTACATTTCAAAAGCTTAGGAAAACGTAACATTAGGAGTTAATTTCATTTGCACAAGACAGGAGACAGGATACAGAGCGAGTGAAGTGAACAAATTAAGTATTTACTTGTGTGTAGTTATTCTGACCAGCAGCTGTGAACATTAAGTTTGCAATCTTTCTTGCATATTTGCTTACATTCTCTCAAAAAACACATGCACAAATACCCACTCAGAAGCAGTAGTATGTTAATAAACAAAGCAATATGGATATCTGCATTTCTGGATACAAGAGTGAAGTTTGCAGCTCAAAAGTATTGACAATATTCTCCATGTTTCTGCTTTGTTTTCTGGTGATTTACCATGTTTATTCATACTTTTATTTTGACTGATCAATTTTACACTAAATCGTTTCTTCTTCCTCATTCTTCTTTCAAGGATAGTGTATCATATTGTAGGCATCTCTCTAGCTCAGCGGACAGTGTGACTAACTTCAACATGCATGTGACTGAACTTTACATCCTCTAGTCAGATCAACTAGTGGGTAGTTTCTTTGCTAACAATTTCTGCAAGGGCAGCTACCTTAAAGTGCAATCTCCAACTTGTGCTACAGTGCTTGTTCATCCTTATTTGAGAGGGATAGGCATAGAATTATAAATCAATGGTTCAGATAAAAAAAATTCCCAGCCCTTAGCTAAGATTCAAACGCAGCACCTTCTGAGCCAGAGCAGACACTGTAGCCTCTCAGCCACACTGCCCTCTTACACTGATTATGTTCCTATGATTTTATAGTAATTCAGATACTGTAGCCTCTCAGCCACACCACCTTCTTACACTGATTATATTGCTATGATTTTATTGTAATTCAGGCACTGTAGCCTCTCAACCACACTGCCCTTTAACACTGATTATGTTGCTATGATTTTATAGTAATTCACAATAATGCAATAGTTTTACAAACATTGCAAAAAACAGTGCTGGAAGGCATGGTACCTGGATGAAGGGGCAGGGGTTAACCAGCACAAAGATGGACACTGGACACTGCAAATACTTTTAGCATGAGAAACTTTTCAGCGAGCCGTGACGAGAGTGACGCTCTATAAAGTACCTGCTATACTGTAATATTACACAAGTAAAAACTACTCTTACTGCATTTGTACATTCCTGATGTATACAGGCATTGTTTTTTTCCAGGCTGAGAAAATATGGGCGTTTGCTCAAGCAGTGTAGTGTACGGCCTAGCATTTTTATTTCACATCCAAATCAAAAGTTAAAATCCCATGTATCTCTTCAAACCAAGATATACAGGTGTCATGGACAATGAAATAGCAGAAAGGCTGTGGAGGAGATCAGAAGACTATTGATATGCCCAGAGTAATGATGATAAATGCTGAACTGAAAATCCAGAGACCTGCCGAGGTATAGAACACACATCACAAAATGTGTGAAGTGAACATCCTAAGAATCTAAAGGCCACATGCTATTGGGCAACACTAAAGTGCATTTATTTGTTTGTTATCCCCAATTTCACCCACACACAAATCGTTGTCCATAATGTTTATTGTTAATGCTTAACTCATGTGATGAAATAATTATTAATTATAATACTCACCCATCCTCCATGGTCTAAAATCCAGTGTGCAAGTTTTTTAGCCACATATTTACTAACAATCAGGGCCATTTCTTCTTCATAGGAAAGTGATTTGGATGCACCTTCTTGCTGTGTGGCACTGAATTTTTCATCAACATTGTACATATTGTCCCTGTGGTATTTTGCCAGACGTGCTGCAAATGCAAAAACTGCTGCTATTCTGCTCCAGTTCACTTGTCCATCATCAAATATTTCATCTGCTACAATTACAAAGGTTGTAAATACATTATTCTCATCAGGTTTCAGTCGCGCAACCATTCTTTTGAAAACAAGGTCCTGTCTATCAGACAATTCTTTAACAGCTACTTCTTAATGTTTTACAGTATATGTTCCGGGGTTTATTCGGATTCTTTTGCCCAAATGTTACAATGACATCATGTGCTAACAGTTCTTCTGCATCACGGGGAACTTGACACAATGGAGACTGTGAGTACATTTTGGTTCCTTCTTCTGTTTTCATCGATATCTCATTCAAGACTTGCCCTTTAAGGGACAAAATACCAAGCCGCTGCGTCACTTGGGCAAAATAATTCTTACTCAAATTAGTAGCCATTAGTCTCTTGATGATCTGTTAATTTGAATGGCTGGATATGTCATCTGCAGACATTTTAAAAGATTTTAATTTATTAACAAAAATACATTAAGAAAATAGAAAAGTTCACTAACAGTTAAAATTAGGTTCCACAACAAAGACATGATGGTGACCGAAACCAGAATTATTGCCACTTCAAAAATCAGTTTAAATATAGACACATTATGACTTCCCAAGGCTGATGAATTTTTAATATAGTTTGAATTTATCAAGACAATTTTCAATCATTTTTGTTGTTTATGAATACATTTTAATTTTAATATCTATAATGAGACGTGGTCCAACGAATATTTCTAATGCATCAAAAGGTAAATTACAATGTGACTACTATACTACTAGTTGTTTTGTTGGCTGAAGAAAACGTACAATTTCTTGGTGGAAAAAAATATATAGTTTACTGTAAAGATAAGTATGCCTAACTAAATTTTCTTACATCGTCATTAAAAATAAAATTACTTTAACTGTGTGTATCATCTAATTGTTTAGGAAATATTTAATGCATGTAGGAGACCAGGTATCACATTTTACTACATTACTTAGTGTGGCTGCAAGCGTCACTTCACAAGTTAGTTAAAAGTAAAAGAGCTTATAGATGAAAATGCCAGCAAAGATGACAAAGTGTTGTACACAGATGGTTATGTACAGTGTGGAGAGAAATTTGTCTGGGGATTCTCAGTCTGAGTCTCAGCTAGTTCATGGGTAGGTGGTTACTGAGCAGAATGGAGCCTACAGGTCTACTAACTCAAGTATGAGGTCGCTGCAATCACAGTAGCTTTGAGGTGGCCAGAGGGTACTCAAGTCATCAAAGCAATCATAGTGTCTGATTCTCAGCTCACATTGCAAAAAATTCACAATGGACATATTTTGCATGAGAAACGACCAATCACAGACATCTCTTAAAGTCTTACATATACTGTTTGAATCAAGGTAATAAGCAAACAGAATGTTTGTCTTCAAGAGCACCAGTAAGTCAGACATTCTGAAGAAGACTATTGATGAATGACTGCTACTTACTTGATGATGCAATAACAGATGAAAAATATTTAAGATTGGTGAAGCTTGGATTTGTTGGATACTGATGTGGTTCCAGCAAGGAGTAACATATGAGGAGACGAATCTGACGTATTTATAACCAGTGTGTTATTGGAGATTAGAACAAGAATTGCCATTGCGAAGGTAGCCTTTTGCAAGATGGAAAACATACTGACCAATAAAAAGATATCAACTGAAACGAGAAAAAGAGTGTTGAAGTGCTACATAGAACCTATACTTTTGTATGGATGTGAAGCGTGGACAATGAGCAGCCAAGCTGAAAAACATCTGATGGCTGTGGAAATGTGGTTTCTGAGGAAAATGCAAAGAATGCCATGGACAGACAAAAAAACCAATGAACAAGTCCTTCAGGAAACAAATGAAGATCATAAACTGATTGGAGTCATTAGACATAGACAGTCAAAATATTTTGGACATGAGAAGAAATGACTTGGAGAACTTGGTGACAACTGGCATGATCGAAGAGAAGAGACCAAGGGGAAGACCGAGAAGTAAATACCTGGATGGCTTGGCCACATGATTCATGAGGCCAGTCAGTCGAAAGCCTGGTGTTTGAATTGCCTAATCATGTCTCTCTGAGGCGATGCATATTACTGTCAGCTTGGACCAGAATTATCAGGACATAAATAGTAGGAAATAGTAGGTCGGTAATGTAAACAAAGATGGACTCCTGTAAACAGTAAGTGTACAGAAACGCAAGTTAACAATTCTTGAATTCGCCTGGGGACACAATTATTTGTATTGGGGATATCAATCTGGAAAATTATTCTTGATATTTAAACAGCCATACTTCAACTATGTATAAAGTATTCCTTTATTCATACTTCACTATGTATAAAGTATTCCTTTATTCATACTTCACTATGTATAGTCTCCCATAAAATATATATCTTACCAGGTTTGTTAGCAATGTGACAGACTTTTAATAAATAATAAACAATTGGCGGCCATTTTTAATTGTTAATTAGGTCACGGCACATCCTATCAAAAAATAGATAATATGTACAGTTAGGCCTTGCCACCCTGGACACAATGATATATGATACTACGCTGTCAGTTTAAAAATAAACAAGCCACAGTAATAGAAGGCAGAATGCCTCAGCTTCCAAATTATTAAGCCGTGATAAAGTCTCCATCATTACTTAGGACCTCTTTGACTTTACACTTCCTGATTGTAAATTACTCACAAAAAAATTCATAACTCCGCCTAGAGTTAAGGTACACTCTTCGTTGAGATACCGTTGGATTCGTCTTGTCAAGCTGTATCCAACTGTTATGATTTCATAAGTAAAAACCCAATTTTTAAATATTGACCAAAATTGCTACTTGTACCCTCACAATTGCGCTCTTCCACTCGAAGCCATTGACACAATATATGGGGTGTCGGGTTTGATAAGCACTGCCTAACATTGGCGCTAACAGAAGGCAGGTAGTCATTACGGTAACTCAGTCATATCTGACCAAGGCCTGACTTTAAATCTGTAAATAAGGCAAGTAGATGGCTGTCGATTTTTTAGCTTGAGACCGGCTGAGGTGCTGAAGCTATTCACTTCAAACAGCTACTTAAGTACTTACTATAATTTATAAATCCCCCGGTTGTTTCAAGTAATGAAATTTTAAACAAAGATATTATTAGCAATGTCAGAGTTATCGAACTTTCCTGGGTGGGTCTTTTTTGGTTTGTTTTGTGATTTCCCGTACCTTTTCTTGAGACCAACGATTAGTTAGTTAGTTAGTTAGTTAGTCGACAGATCATCCTCATTGCACATCGAACCATTCAGTCCATAAGTGCTCGGATCCCCTCCTCAGCAAATCCTGCAACGTGTAGTGGCTAACGACGCCAGTTCTGTGTTGGTTTATCAATCTTCTTTGGCTTCCTGCGTAGTGTTCTTGTTTGGCCACCCCTCTTTTAATTTGCTGTTCTCGCAGTCTGGCCATGGTTGTAGATTCACAGTCATCACTTGGTTCTCGCAAAAGTCTTACTTCTCGTAGAGCATTCAGAATGTCAGCCTGGTCCATGGCGCGTCCGCCCTCCACAGTAGCCTCACCTGCGAGCTTGTCAGCCCGCTCATTTCCTTGGACTCCCGCATGCCCTGGCATGAAGATGAAACTAATCTTTGTCAGCCGAGACCGCTCCAGAGGCAGCAACCATTCTCTTCGGATCGACCCCTCCTCTATCCTCTTGATCATGTTCATTGAGTCGCTAAGGAAACATGCCCTAGTGAATGTCTGTGTCTCGAGCCATGTTATTGCTTTACTTACTGCCATGACTTCCATAGTCAGGCTACTTGTGGTTTCAGTGAAAGCACCAGAGTCCTCCTTCACAATTCTCCCTCCGGCCCGAGCTGTAAAGGCCCATGAGCTTCTCACATGTCGGACGACCGACCCATCTGTGTAGATGACCGCATCACCGTCTAGCGAATTCTCGAAAATCAACGCTTGTACTTCAGCCTCCACAGCAGCCGGATTTTCTTGTCTGCATTTTCTATCTAGTTGGATGCAAACTGAAAAGGATGTGCAGAAATCTGTTGGCACTTGCACCCACTCCTCGCCAGGTTCTAAGTCCTCAAGTGAACACACCTGTTGAAGAATGTCTTCGGCTTGACCCATCCACGACCGTCCTCTTTTTAACCTGCTGCCCTTCACCTTCATAATTTCACTATGCAGTGGATGTTGTGTGTTTGCGTTAACTCTGAGGTAGGCAGCGTGCCCTGCAAACTTGTATTCTCTCTTCAATGGTTGGAAAATCAAGAAGGTAGCGCATCGCCCTGCATGCTGTATCTCTTGTACATCCAAGAATAATGCGCATAGCTTCATTCTGTATCCTTTCCATCCTTTCTATCTGCTTGCGGCTGAGAGTCAGGATTGCCATTGCATACTCCAAAACAGACATGACCAGCCCCTCGTACAGAAGACATAGATGGCGCTGCTCACAGTTTGCTGCCGCCATCACCCGCATCGCAGCCAAACCCCGCTTGGCCTTTGTTATCACCTGGTCTATGTGCTCATTATAAGCAAGGCTTCGATCAAACCGTATCCCCAGGTAATTCATTGCCTGCGTTCTTTCCACCGTCTCTGAACACAGCATTACAGTTGGTGTTGGAGTGTTGACAATATGATTATTCAACGAGAACCAAGTCACTGTTGCCTTTGTTGGGTTGACCATTGCCCCAGCTTCATCACACCAAGTACTTATGCGTTTGAGTTCGGTTTGTAGTTCCACAGCAACCTGCTCTCTATCCTTACCCTGACGATACACTAAAACATCATCGGCATATGACAATGTCCTGCCAGGTCCAGTGATCTGCTCACTGGTGATTCTCACTGTGTAGGCATTGAACCGTACCGGAGATAATGGTGATCCCTGTGGTAGGCCAGGATATATTGTTGTTGGTTCCGAAGTCCAACTGCCACATCTAAAAACTACTTTCCGTTGGAAGAGGGCTGCACTGATCCAACTAAGGAGGAATGGACTTACTTTTAGTTCAAGAAGCTGAAGCATTAAAAAATCCAATGGTACTCTGTTGTATGCGTCCTCAAGATCAATCGCTGCAGCAAAGGTTTCAATGCCTGAGTGGAAACCTTCATAGACATCATGGGCAAAGACTGCTGCATTGATCCAGGTTTCTCTTTTTGGATGGTACCCACCCAGGGTAGGTGGGAAAACACCTTGCCTCTCTAGCTGGCTTGATATTTTCCTGGCAATTACCTTCTCCAGCAGCTTGCCTATTGTATTCTGCATGGTTATAATTCGATATCCCTGAATTTTTTTGTGGTCTTTGTCAGGCTTCGGCAAGGGAATCAGATAGCTGTGTAACCATTCCTCCTTGATGCTAGCACTCCCTATACTGTTGTTGTACATGTCTGCTAGTTTCTCTAGCTCATTGTCGATACACCTATTGATGTTGTCGTATCTTATGCCATCAGCCCTGGAGCGCTGTTTTTTGATCGTCGAAGCACAGCCTTGATTTCTTTCACTGTCACTGTGTCTTCATCCAAAGTGTTCTGGGCCTTGCATCTGTTTGAGGTGACCTCCTTGGCCAGATTTCGGTCTCCCATGTCTGTCTGGTTGCTCTGCTCTAGATAGCGTTCAAAGAGGGCTTTGCCCTTGTCCTCGTCAGTCCTCTGCCAGATGAGGTCAGCACCTTGGAAGTCAGAAATGCTCTTATTCTTGACTACACCACTCATGCTTTTATGTAGTCGCCAGAACAATTTTCAGTGACTTGTCTGTGCTTAGTCTTTGACACACCTCTGCCCATTTTTCGCTTTTAACCACCTTGACCAGTTTTTTAAATGGCTTACTTTTGTGTGCATCTCTCTTTCTAAGTGCATGCAGGGACTAGGATGACCAGCTCTGTTCTTCTTGGCATTTTGCCATCTCCTTACATCATCATCATCATCAAGTGCCGTGCCGGCTGGCGTAGGCGTTCATGGCTCTCCATAGATCTCGGTCTTTAGTTTTCTGGATCAACTCTGGTGCTGATATTCCTCCATGCCACCGTCTCAATCCATCCAGCATCACTTCTCTTGGTCTACCTCTGCCTCTCTTCCCCTCGATCTTTCCAGTTGTTACGATGTTCTCCAAAGCCTCTCTTCTCATCACGTGACCGAAGAAAGATGTTTGTCTCTGTCTTATTGTTGTATATAATGTTCTAGTTTCATTAGCCTGTTTCAGGCAGTCGTCGTTAGTTACTCTGGCAGTCCAAGGAATTCGCAACATTCGTCTCAGGAACCACATCTCTGTTGCTTCTAATTTCTTCTTAATTTGTTCATTTACGTTCCAAGATTAACTGCCATACAGCAAAACTGGTTCTACATAGCATTTCAGCACTCTCTTTCTTACATTCAGTGATAGTGACTTATTGCATAAGATACTCTTCATTTTCTAAAAAAAACGGCTTTTGCCTGCCCTATTCTACTCCTAATCTCTGTTGTACATCTTCCATCTGATGTTATAAATGCCCCTAGGTATCTAAAATTATCAACTTGGTTAAGGATTTTCCCTTCTATTTCTATGTCACATTTTGGTGTCACCATTTTCTTTGATATTACCATTGTTACTGTTTTCTTGATATTCAAGGAGAGTCCTTTCCTTGCACTCCCTGTTACTACAATGTCTAATAATTGTTGTAGGTCTGTTGAATTATCCGCCACCAATACTGCGTCATCTGCATAGCGTATATTATTTATACTATAACCTCCAACTAGTATTCCTGGCATCTCTTTGATCTCTCTCATTATTACTTCGCTATACAGGGAGAAAAGATCTGGTGACAAGACACACCCTTGTCGTATCCTGTGGCTCATGACTGTCCCTACCGGATGAGGATGCCCTAAGACAGCCATTAACGTCCTTCACTAACTTTGATTTATGTTTTGCCATGAAGTCTTGGGAAGATAATGTGGTGGTTTCCCCTTGCCTTCCACATCCACATGGTGGTCTTTTACCTCTGCCTTTGACAGCCATTTCCGACTGTAAGGACAAGTGAGTGCCCTGCCCTGCTCAGCTGCAGAGTTGTCCACTTATTCCGGTGGATACTCGGTCCCCAGAGCTGTGTTAGCCACACCGTAGTGTGTTTCCATCCTCTACCGCGGGGAGGTGCAGTTGGGATTTTCCCTTCATAAAGTTATGGTCTCTGACCAAAACTCTCCAGTACTTTTTAGAGGATCTCCTTACAACACTACGCTTATCCACCCAAGCCTTCTCCACCTCGAAATTCCACCAAGGTGGCTGCTCGCAGCTTTTTTTCCTGCCCTGAAGCTTTCTGCTCTTGTCACGTCTTATTTTACTCACCACATCTTGCCCTGTACTGTCATACTGGAAAGTCTTTACCTTTAGCTTCTGCTGCCTGGTTCTGCCTTTCTCCACCAATATGCTGCAAGGGTGGTGGTCGCTGCCGTGGTGTCCTAGGATACCCCATCTACACACTGTAGTGAGTGAAGGCGAAACCAGCGCCAGATCAATAGCACTGTCCTCATCGCCTGGGTCCTCTTTCCAACGATTCCTGGCCAATGAGACCAACGATTCACTTCCGGTAGTGACCATGTCCATCTAGATATTAATTAAAAGAAAGCAGCATGGTACGACGAAAGGGGAAACTATTCTGATATTTTCAGTATTGGTCCTTCTACTGAGCGTCAAAGTTTTGATGCCGAGAAACTATTTTCTATTGCATTTTGTGGAATATATTCATGAATAGTAAGCTAATTTGACTTATAACTCCTTGTAGATTAAAGAAAACTTAACTTTTTATTGCACTTTTGAATTCCCCGTTCAATTTTACATAAATGTGCAGAGTTGCAACATCCCCCTATTCGTCCTTCGTTAGGAAATAAATATTTTTAGTATAGCAGCATAGCCAGTCATATTGAGAATGAATAGACTGAATAGCGCATCCACTTCACAAAATTCTATCTATGGCGACATCCCACGCTATAGTATAGTAATACTATTATACACCTGTAACAGGATTTGGGGGGGGGGGGGGGGGGGGGGGTGTCTTTAGCAGCACAGCTGTACACAAAATTAAATAAATGAATTTAAATAAAATACTGTGAAACAAGTTATGTTTCATTTTTATACATCCTCACCTATTTTAACTTTAGTTTTTGCATATTTCATTTTTAGTTTTACATATTATGATAATAAAAATAAATAAATATTACGTCAAGTTATGCCTCGCCGCCCCGGATGCAATCATATATGGCACTACGTTGACCGTTTAAAAATAAACGAGCCACAGTAATAGAAGGCAAATAATAAACAATTGGCGGCCATTTTAAATTGTTAATTAGGTCAAGGCACATCCTATCGAAAAATAAATAATACGTCAAGTTAGGCCTCACCACCCCGGACGCAATGATATTTGGCACATCGTTGTCCGTTTAAAAATAAACAAGCCACAGTAAAAGAAGGCAGAATTTCTCAGCTTCCAATTTTAGGGCCGCGATAAAATCTCCCTTATCTCTTAGGTCATAATTGCACTTCCTGGTATTAAATTACGTCACAAAAAAATTCATAATTCCGCTTAGAATTAACGTACACTCTTCATTGAATTGAGATACCGTTGGATTCGTCTTGTCAAGCTCTATCTAACTGGTATGATTTCATAAGTAAAAACCCAATTTTTAAATATTGACCAAAATTGCTAAGATTATTATTATTATTATTATTATTTTATTATATTATTAAGTATTAAAGTGAATGAAGAATTCAATTATTACTATTATAACTAATTTGTCTACTAATTAATGACTTTAGCAACAATCTGTACATACGTGAACTTACCTAAATACTTAAAAATTAAAATACACAGCAATGATACTCATCAACGAAACTAATACTAATACTAATAGCCTTCAGAGCACATGTGCATGAAACTACAAGCTTTGCATGGCTGGTTGATTCGGAAGGTGAATTGCGTTCAGGGCTGCCACTTTGTTTTTACCCAAAAAAAATCTAGAAACGGCTCAAACAACATCCATAAATATCTAGATTTCGTTGGAAAGTATCTAGGAAAAATATCCAGATAGATAATCAATCAATCAGTCAATAGATAATACAGTAAGAAATTACATATGTACTGATGTGACTGCCGGTCTCCCCGTCGAAGGGATTTACGGCTTTCGCCGTAACCCCGTATATTCTCGTAACGCAGCTGCGCCCGAACCGGCAGCAGTTCGAGCCGCGCTAGTACCTTACTTACTAGGGTATGTGAGCCGGTCGCTCAGAAAGCAATGACAAACTACGACCAGGGAGCTGACAAGTTGAACATTTTCCTGCTCTCATCAGGCCAAATTTTATTGTCAAGATAACATTTAAGAGGTCAAGTTTCATCCTGTTTCTTAGTTTACATTTGTATAATTCATAGTACTGAAAACTTTCCACATCAGCATTTGAATGGGGTAGTATCATGGCAGACATCGCACATTCAAAGAGCTCACAGAATGGACTGTTACTTGAGGCATCTTTAAATTGTCTTACTTCACTCCAAAAGGCTTCAGTTTTGTTTTGTTTCTCCTGCCAACCAAATTTATTTTGGTTAACTGATATTCTGCTTCCGCCACATTATTATCAGTAGCCCCTAAAAATTTCATAACTTGACAATATTTTGACATGTCCTTCACTGGCAGAAGTATGTTGTTAACAGAAAAGAGTGAAATATTTTTCAATACATCTAAATTTTCAGAAGTCTCTTCTTCAATTGCTTGAATAATGAGAGAAGAAAATCTTGACAGCGCTTTCTTAAGTTGTTCTCTTCATTTTCTGTTAACAGTCCGTTTGTTTTTAAACCATCAATTTTTGATTCGATTTGGTATCCCAGGTATGGCTTAGGAGCCAAATAGCTCTCTATAGTGCAAGTGAACAAGTCAGCTTTAGAAGTTGGCAATACAAGTCTTTTACCAAATGAGTGAAATTGCAAAGTGAGATCGTCGAGCAATTTAACTTTTATCAACATTTTGAGATTCAAACAGTTTATTAACTTTTTGCACTTCACTTAAAATGGGTTGTAAAAAAAGGGAAGGAATGCCAAATTATTTTCATCACTGTACTTTCCATATGAAATGCTATGTAGAACCAGTTTTGCTGTATGGCAGTGAATCTTGGAATGTAAATGAAGAAATTAGAAGCAACGGAGATGTTGTTCCTGAGACGAATGTTGAGAATTCCTTGGACTGCCAGGAGTAACTAACGACGGCTGCCTGAAACAGGCTAATGAAACTAGAACACTATATACAACAATAAGAAAGAGACAAACAGCTTTCTTTGGTCATGTAATGAGAAGAGAGGCATTGGAGAACATCATGACAACTGGAAAGATCGAGGGGAAGAGAGGCAGAGGCAGACCAAGAGAAATGATGCTGGATGGATTGAGACGGTGGCACGGAGGAATATCAGCAGCAGAGTTGATCCAGAAAACCAAAGACCGAGATCTATGGAGAGCCATGAACGCCTACGCCAGCTGGCAGGGCACATGATGATGATGACATTCCATATAGTATTTCAGCTGTGTAGCTCTTTTCACTTTGTCTTGTTATTTCGAAGTGTGTCTTCAACTCCAACCATTGGTTCACAATTACTTCAACAGCTGGTTGAATTGATAACCATCTAGTTTTGCAATATGACAGAATTTTAAGTGGTGAGGAACTATCATTTAATGCTTTAGTAGTATATCCGGAGTCACACAAATACCACCACCCCACACCCCAACGTTGGGCACCGATACCGCCACCCTAGCACCACCCTAAGGACTGTCGAACAGGGTCCGCACCGACCCCCAGTCGCCCCCCTAAGGGCTCGAATAGGGGTCCGAACCGACCCCCATTCGCACCCCTAAGGGGGTCCGAACCGACCCCAGCAAGAGAGGCTCGCCTCGGTACTATCATTCTGACTCGATATATTTCTCATAGCCAGATATATTATTTTGGAATTAAAGCTGTATGAGATATAGGGGTACGCACCATGAACAAGTGTCGGTGGCTACTGTTGGGGACGACGCGCCAGTGTGAGAGGCGGTGTAGGGGGGAATTCTGTCGGAAGCACAACGCGCATCTCAAGAAGGGGGGATTCACAGTCGTCTGTACGAGCTGCGGCGTCGGGGTGAAAACCACTCTAGCCCTCTGCCGGCCGTGCGGAGCCAACATTAAATACCACAAACTGCGATACCAACAGGAGGGTCCGTTCCTCTGTGAATGGAGGCGCCTGAAAAGAATAAATATTTAAATTCCGGCAAAAGAAATTTTCATTTAGAGAGAAGTGGAGTGTTGACGGTACGAGTCCAGCAGTAATCATGGTCACCGTAAAACAGTTGCAAAATCAAGCTCGCCAGTATGGGATGCCATACAGCCACCGCCGCAAGGCCGTCCTTGCCGGGGAGATAGCTCAGGCGAGAGACGCAGTCCGCGCCACCCGACTCGAGCGGGCCGCCACCACCGGGCGGTATCCAGCTCTTCGGGGGGGGGGAAGTCCAGGACGCAGCGCAGCACTCGCGGGAGGCTGCGCGGTTGGAAGACGAGGTCACTGCCGCCCTGCGAGCGCGTAAATACGCCGCCCGGGCCCTAGCGCACCCGTTACAACGCTTCGCCGTGTTAGACGCCAATTCAAGAAGGCGCCACAGGCGCTATCTACACCCGGAGCCACTTGCTCGACTCATCACCCAGCGCGGTCCCCAACTCCTAGAGGAGGTAATCCCCAAGGATAGGGAAGAGCGGGGGAGGCGAACAATCACGTGGAAGCTCTTCCGAGGGCTAGATGGTCCGATCGTAGAGAGGCTCATGCCCCACCTCGAGGCATTGAGGTCAGCCTTCTATCTGCGGTACGCCTACACCTACCGAATCCGAAACATCGAAAACGGAGCCGTTATGCTGTACCACAAAACCCTACGCGGGTCCCGCGATTTGATGCAAGACACTGCAACAGCCGCAGAGTGGTTGGCAGATCGTGATGAGATCCGCTTCGACTCCAGCCAAATCGACCGCCCCAGCACCAAGTGGGTCTTTGTAAGGTGGATGCAAGTCGAGGTGAAGGCGATCCTCACTCCCCAGGTTCTGTTAGGGGCAGGGCGACTGCCGGACTGGCTGCGGCACAAGCAGGGGCTGCACGCGTTGGACACATACAACGACAACCTCTGTCTGTTCCGATGTCTAGCCGTCCACTACGGCGCGAGGCCAGACCGTTGCACCGCCGAAGCCCGGAAGCTGGCACAAAAGGTGTGGGGCACCGACACCCCAGACAAGCCAGGCCTGGATTCGTTAAAAGTGTTTGAGGAGAAGTTGAAGTTAGGGATCCGCGTCTACGAGCCAACGGAAGAGGGGGTCTGGCGATTGGTACGGCGGCCCGCGAACTACGAGCGCATCGCCACCAAGCCGATGACGATCGGGGTTTATGCCAACCATGCTTTCCTGATAATCGACCTGTCAAAGCTAGCACAGAGCTACGAGTGTCAGCATTGCAATCAGCGCTTCACCAAAGCCTGTAATCTCCAGCGCCACTCCGACCGCTGCAGCAGAGGGGAAACCAAGATTCTCTGTCCAGGGAAGGAGGTGGAGCGGCCGCAGTCGGCATACGAGAAAGTTTTCTACCCCCAAAACAACGCCAGCCGCAGCTCCATCCTATGGTTAGAGCACATGGCCGAAAAATCAGGGCGCCACATCCACCACGCATACTGCGGGCACGGGGGAGAGCGGTGGATCGTTGACGGTTTGGTTGACGGCTACGACCCCACCACCCACACGGTGTACCAATATCACGGCTGCCACTGGCATGGGTGTCCCACCCACAGTGAGACACCCAACGCCGACGAGCTGTATCAGAAAACCCTCCGCCGCGGAGAGAAAATAAAGGCCTCTGGCTACAATCTGGTGGTAGTGTGGGAGTGTGAGCGACCGCCTCTGTCTCGCGCCCCAATGCCTCAGGTGCAGACGGTGGTCTACCCTCATGCGATCTTTTATGACTTCGAGGCCTGGCACGACAAGGCTCAAGCCCAGCGCCCCACCCCAGACCTCACCTATGAGAGCCATCAGATTGCGATATCCGTTTCGGTGGGGGACACCATAGAGGAGCAGCCAACCCACCTGAGCAACGCAGACCCAAAAGCCTTGATAGCCGAATTCATGGCAGACCTGCGTCGGCGCGCAACCGCGATACGAGCCGAGATGGAAGCGCGGTACCTCCCGGAAGACCTGGATAAGCTGCAGCCACAACTGCAGAAGAAAATGCGTGAGTGGTGTGGGCAAGTCCCTGTGTTGGGCTTCAACTCAGGCCGGTACGACCTAAACCTAATCAAGGAACACTTCGTAGCGGAGCTAGCAGGCACCTGCCGGAAGATCAACGTGGCCGCACAAGGGACAAAGACAATGTTCCTCGTCACACCCGAGTTCAAGTTCCTTGATATTCTCAACTACCTGGCCCCGGCACCACGTACGATGCATGGGTGCGCGCCTATGGCTGCACAGCGACCAAGTCGTGGCTGCCGTATGAATGGCTCGACACACCTGAGAAGCTGAACTACCCAGGTCTGCACGACTACCCCGCGTGGTATTCCAGACTAAAGGGTGGATACGTTCTCACGCTGGAGGAGTGGAGGAGTTGCAAGCGTCTCTTCAAGGAAAAAGGAATGACCACGTTTGCCGACTGGTTGAGGTACTACAACAACCTCGACGTCGGTCCAGGCATCGAGGCCTTAGGGAAGATGAAGGCCTTCTACGGAGAGCGGGGAATCGACATATTCAAAGACGCGTGCAGCCTCCCTGGGGTGTCCCTACAATACCTTCTCAGGGGCACCAAGGCTGGTGAGCTGTATGCCCCAGGAGAGGAGGCCTACCCACTCCTAAAGGCAGCAGTGACGGGAGGGCCGTCGCTAGTCTTCACCCGGTACCACGAAGCGGGGGTCACCAGAATCCGGTCACATCAATACCCAAAGGGGAAGCTGTGCAGGACCGCAAAAGGGTACGACGCTAACGCGCTCTACCTCAGCACCATGGCTATGGACATGCCGTGCGGGAAAGAGCGAGTGCTCCACGCAGAAAACCCCCAAGAGGTAGCCCCCAAGATCGCGCAGCAGGTGTTAAAAGGCCAGCTGTTTGGATTTGTCAAGTGTAAAATCTCCACCCCAAAGCCTTGTGGCCAAAGTTCGAAGAAATGGCACCCCTCTTTATGAACCAGGCAGTACCGGAGGCCTTAGTAGCGCCGGAGATGTGTAAGAAACTGCTGGGCTTCCTTGAGGCCGACGGAATCTTGCTGTACACCCCGCTGTTGAAATGGTATCTAGAACACGGACTCGAGCTGGAGGCGGTCTATACAGTCATCCAGTATGAGCCAAAGAAGCTCTTCACGTGGTTTGTTGAGCAAGTAACCGAAGCGCGCCGCCTCGGGGATGTGGACAAAGCGAAGCTTCTAGGCAATTCAGCATACGGAAAGCTCATCGAGGCACTCGAGCGCCACACCAACACCAGCTACACCCGAGACGAAAAAACAGTGGATCAGGCACTACGTTCCGCATGGTTTGACGACCTCACAGAGATAGGCGACGCATACGAGATCAAATCGCGTAAGCCACGTGTGATCATCAAGCGTCCTTTCCAGGTAGGCATCGCCGTGTATCAACTGGCCAAGCTCCGCATCTTAGAATTCTACCATGACTTCGTTGACCGGTTCGTGGATCGCAGGGACTATGAGGTCATGCAGATGGACACCGACAGCCTGTACATCGCGCTGAGCACCCTCAATCTTGAGGAGGCGGTAAAGCCTGAGATGAAAGAGGAGTTCAACCGTGTGAAGAGGGAGTGGCTTGCCTGGGACAAATGGAGCGGGCGAACCCCCGGCATCTTCAAGACCGAGTTTGAGGGGAGTCGCGGCATCGCTCTCTGCAGCAAATGCTACATCTTCGACGGGGACGTGAACACGAAGTTCTCGTGCAAGGGGGTGGGAAAAAGGCAGAACACCATGACCTGGGGGAGATACAAAGCCGCCTTAGAGGGGTCCGTAGACAGAGTGGAGAACCGAGGGATGCGCATGCATAACGGGCAGATGGCCAGCTACCAACAAGGCAAGCTGGGCCTCAGCGCGTATTATGACAAACGGTATGTCTTACCCGACGGTATCCACACGCAGCCCCTCGAGTACCGCAAGGTCGCCGCGGAGTGAGCCCTCACTGTTTAGGGAGGATCCGGTCAGGAGGCATTTGGGTGTCGGGAGGAACAATCATCAGCTCTTCGCGAACGAAGCCCCTAGCCGGCCCATCCTCCAGGTAGTACAGCGCAGGCTGCCCATCCTGGCAGACAGTTTTACGAATCTCGTGTACTGTTAATGACCACGAAGGATCAGTCGCCCGGCGCCGGCCACCTTCAAGCTCATGCTCCCCAGGTGAGCTTGCATACAGATACCGAACTAGAGCATCAGACGGAATCACAGGTTCCTTGAGGCCGATAGTACGGTGAGCTGGAGCGGCCGGCGAATGGGATACAGAAGTGTCCTTAATGGCATCAACCGGCTTCCGACTCTCAAACGAGTCACCTCACCGTTAAGCGCCGCGACCACCTGAGGAAGAGCCTGAACCCATTCAGTGGAACGCTCAGAGGACACTCGAGCTGCCAGTAGTAACTCTTGGGCGTACTGGGCACCGAACAGTCTCTCTGCCAGAGTGCGATTGAACCTCTCAACGATCGCCTGCTGCCGGTGATTCCCAGCTTCTCCACGCCGTATCTGTGTCTTATGCTTCGCTGCCAGCTGGCTCACAGCACCCATAAACTCACGCCCCGGGTCAATCTGCAGAAGCTGTGGCCATTTGAGTGGCCCGCGTTTGTAAATTCGCTCTAGGGCCAAAGCCACCCCTTCACTGCTCTTGTCTGTCAAAGCCTCTGCTTCCTTAAACCGTGAGGCAACATCCACAACCGTCAAGGCATACTTAAATGTCTTACGACCAACCCGGTCATGTGGTAGGTAGAGCAAGTCAGCCTGATGGACGGCGTTCGGTCTATCTTCATCAATAGATGGCCGCGGAATATAACGAGGAGCGGGTAGATAGATCTGAAAAATAGCTTGCTTCTTGAGCCAGTCTCGGGCAACATCCTCTGAAACATTAGCTGCAGCAGCGAGCTTTTTAATGGCCGCCAAGCCTTTCCAATAGCCCTGAGGGCTGTAGTAGATGTCCTCCAGACCTTTCATTTGTTACTGGGTAGCAGCGGTCAATCTCTAAAGCAACTTATAAGCAACAATACCCGTCGCTGCCAGCCCAAGAACGACGAAAGTGATCTCGCGGTCTTTCTGCGGCTCGGATGGCACGTAGAAATCCGACAGGCGAGGTTCAGGCTCGAGGGGCTCTACACGATTGCCGGAGATCAGACTGTATTCCCGCATGGCCTGGTCGACATCCTGGAAAGAGTGAACGGCGTGGCCTTCGCGCTGTAGCTCATCGTTGAGCCAGTCCAGCCGCGCGGTTCTCTTTTTCGTCCACTCAGCCTGGGCCGCCTGTAGCCGCTCGACAGCCTCATCGTGCCGCCTCATTTCTTCATGGGCGTCTGCATGCCCTAGCTTGGAAAAGAGGTAGTTGCCCCCCGTAAACGCGAGGGCATTGACAACAGCGCCCCCTATCATCATTGCGACAGAGGTCATAGCTAGCGGGGCTGATACTGTAAGGGCTTATGCAATATATCAGCGGGGATCAAGCCCTCTTTGATAAGCAAATCTCGGAGTGTTAAGGCGATGGACGTGTCTAAAACCATCATCCCAATGTCATACATATCAGCGTCTAGCTTGGGCAAAATTGCCCCTTTGAAAATCACCTTGGTCAGTTTTGTGGTGTCTACCGTAAGTGCGGCCACTACAGCGCCGTGGTAAACGGCATTAACAATAGCTCTCCCGTTAACGCTTGCCATTATTCCATATAAAATGGATCTCTATTCTTTAATATATTAGTCTCCGGTCGCTTGGAGGGCGCTGGCGGGGCAGGTGCTTTAGTCCGCCGCATTTTCTGCCTAATTACGCCGACGACAACGACAACGCCAGCCACTCCGATAATCCAGGGAGCCCAGCCGCGGTAATCAACTGGCACCATTGGAAACAGCGTTGGTGGGGCCTGCTCATGCTCCGGGGCTAACTTTCGTTTCTTCTCACGAACAGCCTGTTGCAGAGCTAGAGACAACCTCTCAGCTTCACGACTCTTTCGAGCACCAACTCCTCTCTTCCCAGCCGCAACTTTTCTGGGGTTCTTCGTAACTAGTTTCTCTCACGGCGTCTCCTGTGGAGCAATTTCGGGGGTCTTCCTCCTCCATCTTGTTCTTGCTTAGGACAGATATGTCCAAAACTGGCAGTGCCTAAAAGTTGCTAGCGCGACAGTTGCAGGTGCTAAGCACATGCCGAACTTATGATAGAGCTCACATGTAACCGTGTTTAGCGCATGCCCTAGAAACTGGTCGGCATCCAGGTCTGTTCACCAATAGCTTGATTATCAGCAATGGGGAGGAACATACTTGCCACTTGTGCGTACATCTGTAGCATAGCCGTGCCCAGGGTCTTTGTTATTGCAGCTCCAAGCCTCGCCTCAGTACCTCGCATATATCTTCTCAATGTCTTGATCAGGCAAGGCCTCAATCTGTTCCACTGTAAGTTTGGAGTATTTATCTCCTATATACTGCCCAGCACGTCCCCCAGCCGCAAGTGCTGCCAGCCTTTCACGATGCAACGCATGTCCGGACTGTGGCGTTGTGACAGGTGGTGTTGCATGTCCGGACTGTGGTGTTGTTGTAGGTGTTGCATCCGGAGCAGACTCTGCTGGCTTTGCCTCTTCACGTAACAGCTGGTCGAGTATGGTGTCACAATCCATCACAGCGTTTGCAAATACCCAACGTCTAACTCTAATATAGGAATGCACAGCCCATCCAAGCACACAACATGTGCATATCAGTTGTAATACAACTAAGGCTGTTACGGAGTAACAAAGCACTGCTTCATACATGCTTAAGTGGTGCTTAGTTGATGCTTAACATATGCTTAGCTAATGCTTAACATATGCTTAGCTGATGCTTAACATATGCTTAGTATTGTAACAAGTCTGAACATAACTGAAGGCAACTGTAATATATGAAATCAAGGCTCCGACCAAAGTGTATATGTGTCCGTTTATTAGTCCAGGTATAAAAACGTATACAGTAAGTTGAAACACTTCTAGCTAAGTTGAATGCTGAGTTGGGACTGCCCTATGTTTATCCTCGACGCCACGCGTGAGCTTCCCTAACAATTCGTTTAAATGTGCTCACGCGTGCATCATTTATCACTTATTCATTTCCCAAACCCTTTTCTATTTCACACCAACTATCTCCCAAACTACTAACAGAGATGGTGCTCTGTTATATTCCTCCCTTTCTTTAAAAAGACTTATCTTAAAAAGTCTTACCCCTAACCTACTTATTCTAATTAAAATCTTAACCCCAACATTATTTCTCCCCCTCTTAACTAATAAACTTCCTTTCTATTCCTTCAAGTCCAATTCTCTACCTGTCTCTTATAGCTAACTGCTATGTTCTGTGATACTTCTTCTTCGTTTCTGAGCCCACAAGGTTTCATTAAAAAAAAACACGGTTCATATATACAATTGTTCATAAAAATCGTTGGTATATACTTTGAAACTTATCATGCGTTATGTAAGTTCTCATTCTCTCTCAACATCAACAACACAACAACGGATAGACAGAAAAGATGGGGAGCGCACCCAGTTATGAAGACATAAAGAAGTAGTAAAAAAAGCAATCACATTTACCTCCCTTGCAAACGCAAAAACTTTTACAAATAAAAGTTTTTCAAAAACACATTTTATGATCTATGAACATATATCTCTGTTTATTATAAATTAAGTCGATCTAAAATTTCTTCCATATACTCAATATTTGTACTGCCATCCACACCCATGACTATATTTCACCTGTCTCATGTCCCATCATGAAACCATTAACAATGTTCATTTTCCATGAACATATTTTAAATTAATTAACGCTGTTTATCACAGCTCCTATATTTACCCCCTCACATCCCATGACAAGTATCCTTGTTCATATACGTATCTATCCCTGTACCAAACCATATGCACTGCTATCTACTGCCCCCTTAATATCCATTCTTTATTAACCAGCTTCTTATATTTTCTAACTATCACAGCCTCTTTTTACACCCGCTATAGACGTTAGTCACGTTTATTCCTTAATATAATATGGCATCCAATCCATATACCTTCAATCAATGCTGACTTAATGCAGCTCCTATTTCAACTCCCCCAGAACCCTTTTATTTGTGTAGTAACCATTATAAAACCCCGTCATTTAAGTATGGCATATGTTTCCAAAACTTCATAGCCACTATGTAATTAACCTCCCTATCCTAAAACATTAACGCTGATTGGCGCAGCAGCCTTCTTACCAGCACAAGGTACTCATGGTTACTAAAACTTATTACTCATAAGGAGAATGTGTCTCTCTTCTAGTCCTCAGTCGTTTGTTAACTATTTTCTGAACGAAGGGTTTTAAATAAAGCCCCGTCTTATTCGTCTTTATTCTAAACAAAACAATAACTGCTTGTGAACAAAAAATATTTTAACAATTTTCAACTTATTTGTAAACAAGGGTAAATACTATTCAATACACAAGACAATTCAACTAAAACCATAATTCATGAGTCAACCAAAACGAAGTCAAAACAGGATATCATACCCCCCACGTTTTGAAGACACATTTTCTTTCCCCTCATATCAAATAAAGGTAATCAACCAATTCAAAGAAAGACATTATTTAAAATAATATGACATACATCCTATCCATTGTTAGTCACTTTTACGGACTAACAATAAATTATTTATCTATTAAGAAAAGTCAACATGTCAAATCTTAAAATCAAATGGGAATAAAAATACATCTTCAAGACCACATGAGAATTTACATCCATATTATCTAACTTATTACTAAAATATACAACATCATGTCTACTCCTCAAGACAATTCACCACAACTATTAATTAAGCTATTTGCCAATCTGTTTCCATACTTTATCTGTAACTCACAGCCACCGTATTTCATCAATTATCAATTTCCTCTTTAAACCACAAAATGTATTAACCTGCTAGCATGCAGTATTTTCTATCAATTTATTTACTATGTCTCCATTTCTTCAGTAACTCTAGATTTTTCTGTATAAGTGCTATCTCCACATCAATGTCTTCATCCTCTCGTAAAGAAATATTTTCCTTCATGACTATCTCTATTAGATTCTGAATTTTCATCCATTCCTTCTTCTTCATCTGTATGTCTGTTGCTAGCAGCCGCTAATTTTTTCCTTTCTATATCCAATCTAATCTGTCTATCATAGTTTCTTAACGATCTTTCGAGTAGTGGCATGTCATCGTCGCTTGATGAATTTTCTCTAATTCTCCTCTGTCTTTTCACTTCTCTTTCTCTCTGTCTTTCTATTCTCCTTTTCACTGCTTGTCTGGTATTTTTAAATGGAGCGGTTACCTCTTCTTCCATAGATTTAACACTATCATAACAACCATCATACGTATTCCTCTCTTCTTTCATCAACGTTTTCGGTATTGTCTGTTCATAAGTATCATCGTAAACTGGTGTTGTTATTAATTGACTTTGTACCGGATCTTTTCCAAAATCTGGGGGTATTGTAGCTCTTCTGACGAGTTGTCCATCTGAATATAAGTCGTCTGAATAATAATAATAATTATTATTATTATTGTTTCTCTTATCTTCATTATCTCTTCTTAAGTGCTCTACGTGTGCCCTTGCTACATGTCCTGTGATTTGGTTCTTTATAATGTATGATACAGTACCTAACCTTTCTAAAATATAATACCCTGGAATCCAATGAGCATCAAATTTAGAGTTTCTTCTATGCTTTTTGTAATAAACTCTATCACCTACTTTAAATTCCTGTAATTGTGTATTTTTGTTTGCGTACCTTTTTTGTCTTTCTCTGGCTTTAATTATATTGTTTCTTAACCTTACATGCGCTTTGTGCATTTCTTGTATAATAACTTCTTGAAAATCCTCTCCCATATATTTACGTCTTGGTTTTAAGAGATTGTCAATTGGTAGTATAGGCTCTCTTCCGTGTAAAAAGTAGAATGGTGAAAACCCTGTGCCCTCATTTTGATTTGTGCGTATCGTGCTTAGTGCAGGTCCCAAGAAAAGGTCCCAATCTTTTTCATGTTCATCGACAATTTTTGCTATAATGTTATACAATGTTCGATGTTGTCTCTCATTCTTAGCATTTGAAGAAGGTCTATAATACGAAGTTTTTATATGGTTTATATTCAAATCTTGTAATAACTTCTCAAACTTCTTGTTCACAAACTCCTTACCATTATCCGTGAGTACGATCTGTGGGCAACTAAATCTTGGTATGAACTCCTGTAGAAAAATATTAATGACGGTATCTGCTGTTTTATCCGGAATCGCATAAATTTCTGGCCAGAGACTATAGCAATCCACGACATGAAGTAGATATACATTCCCCGATAGTGTTCTAGGGTGAGGACCTGATATATCCAAGCTTACTTTCTGCATTGGAAATTGTGGAATGTCAGTATCTTGTAAGGGACATTTGATTGTTTTCATATTTCTTAACCTACACTTCTCACACGCATCAACGTATTTACAAGCAGTTTTAAATAAGTTTCGGCCAATAATATTTATTATTGAGTGCTTTTACTAACTTATCACGACCAAGATGACCATTCTCATCATGATATGCCTTTAGAATCTCAATTTCCAGATGTTTTGGAATGTATTTTCTCAACTGTTCGCTTCTTTCATTCACGTAATATAACTGATCATCATCTTGCAAGATTAAATAATTTTTCTTATAACTGTTCTCACCCGTTTCGTTCAATTTCTGTTTTATTTCCAGAACTTTCGGATCTAATTCTTGTTCTTCTTTCATATTAAATTGCATTAAATGTGGGTCTTCTGTTCTAGGTTCAGATTCTTGATCCGACGGTAAACTCTTAAAATCTTCTCCATTTAATATGGTAGAATCTATTATATTTACTTGCCAGTTTCGGTCGTCTATTTCGGGTTCACCCTCATCCTCAGTGTTTCCTGATGTCTCTGGGTACGGGATTCTGGATATTAAATCTGCACAGGTGTTGTCCCTACCTGCTACGTATTCTATCTTTGCGTTTACCCCTGTAAATTCAACGCCCATGTCTGTATTTTTCTGTTCTGCACTGGAGCTTCTAGTAAATATTTTCCTTCATGCTACTATCTCCATTAGATTCCGAATTTTCATCAATTCCTTCTTCTTAATCTGTATGTCTGTTGCTAGCAGCCGCTAATTTTTTCCTTTCTATATCCAATCTAATCTGTCTATCATAGTTTCTTAACGATCTTTCGAGTAGTGGCATGTCATCGTCGCTTGATGAATTTTCTCTAATTCTCCTCTGTCTTTTCACTTCTCTTTCTCTCTGTCTTTCTATTCTCCTTTTCACTGCTTGTCTGGTATTTTTAAATGGAGCGGTTACCTCTTCTTCCATAGATTTAACACTATCATAACAACCATCATACGTATTCCTCTCTTCTTTCATCAAAGTTTTCGGTATTGTCTGTTCATAAGTATCATCGTAAACTGGTGTTGTTATTAATTGACTTTGTACCGGATCTTTTCCAAAATCTGGGGGTATTGTAGCTCTTCTGACGAGTTGTCCATCTGAATAATAATAATAATAATAATAATAATAATTATTATTATTATTGTTTCTCTTATCTTCATTATCTCTTCTTAAGTGCTCTACGTGTGCCCTTGCTACATGTCCTGTGATTTGGTTCTTTATAATGTATGATACAGTACCTAACCTTTCTCAAATATAATACCCTGGAATCCAATGAGCATCAAATTTAGAGTTTCTTCTATGCTTTTTGTAATAAACTCTATCACCTACTTTAAACTCCTGTAATTGTGTATTTTTGTTTGCGTACCTTTTTTTGTCTTTCTCTAGCTTTAATTATATTGTTTCTTAACCTTACATGCGCTTTGTGCATTTCTTGTATAATAACTTCTTGAAAATCCTCTCCCATATATTTACGTCTTGGTTTTAAGAGATTGTCAATTGGTAGTATAGGCTCTCTTCCGTGTAATAAGTAGAATGGTGAAAACCCTGTGCCCTCATTTTGATTTGTGCGTATCGTGCTTAGTGCAGGTCCCAAGAAAAGGTCCCAATCTTTTTCATGTTCATCGACAATTTTTGCTATAATGTTATACAATGTTCGATGTTGTCTCTCATTCTTAGCATTTGAAGAAGGTCTATAATACGAAGTTTTTATATGGTTTATATTCAAATCTTGTAATAACTTCTCAAACTTCTTGTTCACAAACTCCTTACCATTATCCGTGAGTACGATCTGTGGGCAACTAAATCTTGGTATGAACTCCTGTAGAAAAATATTAATGACGGTATCTGCTGTTTTATCCGGAATCGCATAAATTTCTGGCCAGAGACTATAGCAATCCACGACATGAAGTAGATATACATTCCTCGATAGTGTTCTAGGGTGAGGACCTGATATATCTAAGCTCACTTTCTGCATTGGTAATTGTGGAATGTCAGTATCTTGTAAGGGACATATGATTGTTTTCATATTTCTTAACCTACACTTCTCACACGCATCAACGTATTTACAAGCAGTTTTAAATAAGTTCGGCCAATAATATTTATTATTGAGTGCTTTTACTAACTTATCACGACCAAGATGACCATTCTCATCATGATATGCCTTTAGAATCTCAATTTCCAGATGTTTTGGAATGTATTTTCTCAACTGTTCGCTTCTTTCATTCACGTAATATAACTGATCATCATCTTGCAAGATTAAATAATTTTTCTTATAACTGTTCTCACCCGTTTCGTTCAATTTCTGTTTTATTTCCACAACTTTCGGATCTAATTCTTGTTCTTCTTTCATATTAAATTGCATTAAATGTGGGTCTTCTGTTCTAGGTTCAGATTCTTGATCCGACGGTAAACTCCTAAAATCTTCTCCATTTAATATGGTAGAATCTAATATATTTACTTGCCAGTTTCGGTCGTCTATTTCGGGTTCACCCTCATCCTCAGTGTTTCCTGATGTCTCTGGATACGGGATTCTGGATAATAAATCTGCACAGGTGTTGTCCCTACCTGCTACGTATTCTATCTTTGCGTTGTACCCCTGTAAATTCAACGCCCATGTCTGTATTTTTCTGTTCTGCACTGGAGCTTCTAGTAAAGATTTTAAAGGCATGTGGTCAGTTCTAATAATGAAATTGGCGTTATGTAAATAATAATTAAGTTTCTGAAGAGCATAGTGGATAGTGTATGCCTCTTTTTCTATAGTCGACAATTTTCGCTGAGATTTACTAAGTTTGTGTGACAAAAAATAAATTGGTCTTTCATTTTTAACTCCTGGTATTCCTGACCTTTCTCCTTCATATGGTTGTGCTAAACATGCTCCTATTGCATTATCTGAAGCATCTGTATACAAAATTAACTGTTTATCCAAATCTGGATGTGTCAATAGTGGCACTATTGTTAAGCTATTTTTTAAAAACTCAAATGCTCTTTGACACTCATCATTCCACTTAAATCTAGCGTATTTGCCAGTCAGGTTAGTGATGGGCTCTGCTATTTTTGAGAAACCTGGAATGAAACGACGATAGTACCCACATGTACCGATAAAAGCACGAACTTCTTTTACGTTGGTTGGAGGAGGCAATTCTTTAATAGCTTTTACTTTATCCTGATCTGGTTTAATTCCTTCTCTATCAATAATGTATCCCAGGTACTTAGTTTCTGTTTTTAGAAATTCACATTTACTGAGTTTCAATTTAACATCATGTATTCTTAATCTGTCAAATACTAATTTTACATGTTTCAGATGGTCCTGAACGTCTCCTGCTGTGTAGATCAAAATGTCATCTATGTATGCTAATGCAAACTTTTGCATGCCTTCTAATACTTGATTTATTAATAGCATATAATGAGAAGGCGCCGTCTTGACCCCAAAAGGCATTCGTAAAAATTCGTAAGACCCCGCGTGTGTACAGAAAGCGCTTTTCTTTTGAGCATCTGGGGACATAGGGATACACCAAAATCCTGACCTTGCATCCAATGTAGTGAAGAAGGTAGACCCATTAAGTAAGCCTAAAATATCGTCGATCACCGGCAATGGGTAAGCTACATTCTTAGTGATTTTGTTCAACGCCCTGTAGTCGCAACAGAATCGATGTGAACCATCAGCCTTGGTCACTATGACGATCGGAGATGACCATTCTGACTTCGATCTTGTTATTATTCCTGCTTTCAGCATGTCTTCTATTGCCTTTTCGACAATTTCTCTATTCCTTAAGGGAGTTCTATACGGTTTTAAACTAATTGGTGGGTGATCTCCAGTATCTATTTCCATAGTGACTGTTTTGGTCTTCCCCAATTCTAAGTCATTAATTGCAAAAACATCCTGATTCTCTTTTACAAGTTTTTCTAATATTTCCTTATTTTCTGGTGGAGCTTTTAATTGTGCTAATAACTCTTGTTCTCTTGTTGTTTTGTCTACTGAATATATTTGAGATGTATGTTTTCTGAATGGATGGATCAATTCATCATTCCGCATGTTCCATCTTTTCCACGTCTATTCCTGGTATTGATTCTTTCCATATGGGTTTCTGAATAATTCATTCTCGGCATTTCTACTCTATCTGTTGCTAACACGCTGTTAGTATTATGTTCTACTTTGGCTATTACACATCCTCTATACAATTTAATTTCCCTGCCCGTGTTGTTAATAATCATTACCGGAAAAGTTAAGTGTTTATCTAATGTCGTTATTCCGTCTGGAACTTCTAGACCAGGCTCATCTATTACCTCCCTTTGTAATTCTGTTATTCTAACTGTATGTCCTACTAAATAATACGGATTTCTTTTCACTTTCGCCTGTATCAGATTAACCGTTTGTGGTTTTAAAGTCGTGGACATTTTAACTCTAACCAGTGCTGATATGTGCATGTCCTCTTCTAAATCTACATACACGCCCTTGAATCTTAATTTGTGCAGATCAAAAAAAAAGTCTTACACCATTTTTTAGTAAGAAATCTCTACCTATAAGCATGTTCCTATTTAAGTCTTTCACTACATGAAAAAGATGTCTTACGTTGATTCCTCCTAATTTGAGATTTATCATTGTTTGACCAACTACTTGTAAATTTTGTCCTGTAACAGAGTGAAGATTGTCATGACTCCTGAATATTTTGCAATTTTTCATTATTTTGTATAGAAAATTTTCTTTGATTACACTAACCTGAGCTCCCGAATCAATTAATGTACGAATTCTATATTTCCCTATTTCTATTATGCATGAACTGGGGTCCGTTTTATTTACTGAAAATTGTTTGATTTCAGCCAGTTGAGAGCACTTTCTACTCGTCCTGCTATACTTGTCATTAAAATATTCTTTAAATCTTGGGACCTTGTTATCTTCCCTCCTACCGCAGGTCCTATTCAATAGGTGGGATTCCGGTTTTCCTGTGTTCTTGGCCTTGTAAAATTCCTCTGTCTACCTTCAAAATTCGTATCTGATCTGTTATTGACATTTCTATTTTGTGTATTCGCCTGAACACGCCTGTTACCACAGAACTTAAAAACGTGTCCGCGTTGGCCACAACCCCAACAGACTATATTTGTGTTACCTACTGTTTCTCTTATAGGATTTCTCATTTGTCTTCTTCTATCATAAGTATTTTCATCACCTCCCTGCAACGTCTGTATTCCTCCTCTTCTATTCCATCCGAACCTTGTTTGTCCTACCTCCATGGGCTCTTCAATCCTATCTTCCCGACTAGTTCCTATTTCTCGTCCTACTCTCAGTCTAAATCTTCGTCTCAAATTCTCTTCCTGTACAGCTATATCCACAGCTTGTGATAATCTCTCAGGGTTTTCTCTCATTAATTTAAACTTCAGTCCATCTGACTTTATACCATCTACAAAAATCCCGACCAACATTCGTTCCACTTCCTCCCCTCGTACGTTCTGTCCCAGGAATGCTTCTTCAGCTAGGTTAATCAACCTATCACTAAATAATTGTACAGTTTCTCCAGTGTTTTGCTTGGATTGTCTTAACACTGAAAACGCATGCTGAGGATCTGTGATTTCAGCATACTTGCGGGCTAAGTCATCCTTGAACTGCTCCCATGTCTCATCAGTCCTTGCCTCTAATTTTCTTCGAATGTGATCCGAAACCGGTGCTATAGTGGCCTGATAAGCAATTTTCATCTTTTCCTCATCCGTTGCCGCCACCAAAAATGCATGTTTCTCTACCGAAGTCATCCATTTCTTGAAATCCTTCGCCTGTCCACTAAATTTTTCAATCTCTGTCCCTATTCCTTGTTGTTTTATTGCTGTGTTGAGTCTGCCTATTGCCGTGCCTACTCCAGTTAACACCTGTGTCAACAAAACCTGTTCCTCTGCCATGTTGAAATATGCTGAAATAGTTTTACTATACAATTTATATAACCAAATTGACAATTATAATTAATAAATATCAATAAGTATACCACTATATTTAAATTATAGGAGGAACGCAAGTAATTGTTCTTCTTATAAAGATCAAGTGTTCCAGTAGATTAATCAATCCTATCTAACACACCAGATTATGTGATATTAGTTAAATCTTACATTAATTTAATTACCAGTTATGGCTGAAATACCTCTTCTACGGGTCCAACGGAGAAGTAAGTCCAGATATGCCGACTGATGATTGTACTTGACAGTTGTAGGCTTTGTATAAAAAAACGAGCGTGTCGTGTTCCTCTATTCTACCATAACGAAAGGAGAACTTCTGAACTCTTGATTTCACCCATGGTCGGGCACCCCAGACTTGTGGCTTCTTTTCACCCGAAAAAGGGCACTTCTGGACGACTTCACCCGAAAAAGGGCACGTCTGGAAACGGCTCTAGCTTAATGAAGCGATTTAAATAGGGTCCCTTCTTCAGCAGGACGGCAACCCAGTTTGCCCACCCACTTCCGAAGGTTCCACATTAACGTTATCGCTTTGCTTGAGTAACATTTTGATAAGCCAGAGTTCAAGATAGCTGCATTTATGACCAAGCTCGAATGGAGTTGATTTTCGCAAGGAGTAGAGTTTCCTCAATTGGAGCCAACGATCGAAAACGAATGAGCAAATGGCTTGGTTCAGTATAAGCGTTGACCACCAACCTCTCGTGATTAAGGATGAGGAATATAACATGATGACGATAACGGCTCCTGACTTCACTTCAGGCAACCAAGGTCAAATTCAATGACATGAGGACGATAACGGCTCCTGTAAAACGACATATCAAGGCAGCATATTGACGTTCCAAAAACAACGGCCAGGTGCCCAAGGCTGGACAATGACGATGGCAGCTCTGTTCCACAACTCAGAATATTATATTTCGTGTGACGGTTTTAACGAACATCAGCTCCATCAGAAAGATTTGCAGATTCTATTTTGTTGGCTTCTCAATAATACACGACTTCAAGTTTCCGTGGCCTTTGATAATTTCTACCTTCTAGAATTCCATTGTTCTGTTTTGTGATGATAACTTCTATGATCGCTTGTGGCCGCGACAGCTCAAATCAGCATCCTGGTCACGGCACCATTTCAGACTGTAACAAGTCTGAACATAACTGAAGGCAACTGTAATATATGAAGTCAAGGCTCCGGCCAAAGTGTATATGTGTCCGTTTATTAGTCCAGGTATAAAAACGTATACAGTAAGTTGAAACACTTCTGGCTAAGTTGAATGCTGAGTTGGGACTGCCCTATGTTTATCCTCGACGTCACGCGTGAGCTTCCCTAACAACTCGTTCAATTGTGCTCACGCGTGCATCATTTATCACTTATTCATTTCCCAAACCCTTTTCTATTTCACACCAACTATCTCCCAAACTACTAACAGAGATGGTGCTCTGTTATATTATCTAACAAACCTCACCCGCTTTGAGCACTTTATAAGAAAATGGGAACTTGGTCCTCAGTACCAGCTTTGAGAACTCATTAGCTTCGAGTTGCTTTCGCACCCCATCACGTTCCTCCCGAGAATGGATGACGTAGTTCTCGTCCAGGCAGTCTTCAAAGCTATTCTTATCCTTGGAATGGAAGAGCACCACCCACTGTGTCTGCGCCCTGAGGCCTTTCGCAACGGCGTTGTACTTCTGGGTTTGAACCCACAGACTTTGCTGGGCATGTCACCCGCTAAACGCTAGATAAGTCAACATAGTTCGCTTCTGCGCAATAGCGTCCTCTGCGCTGCAGTCATCAATGATGTATAACATCGGTGTCCCCTGAAACATTTTATAGAAGGCCTCTAGTCATTTGAGCAGCCGATCACCGGGGTCAAATATGAAGACCTCGGGATCTGACCACACCCACGGCCGGGCCCGGTATGTTTCAGTATATCGTACCGAAGGACACGCAATGACAATATGCTCGAAAACACCCCTGTACGGGCCTTGCAGGAGGTCGAGAATGAATTATGTTTTACCACACGATGTGGGGCCCGTGATGATGGCCGAGTGTGGCTTAAGTGGGAACTCCATTAATAAACAGCACTAACGAATCTCCCGGTGTCGATGTTCAGCTGTCCGTCCATAACCAAATAAACGTAGCAGTACAGTGGCCCCGCCGGTTCGGCCTCTTTCGTGATCTGGAGAGTGATGCCCTCAGAGCCGTTCTCTACACGCCGGCCGCTGCCGTGAAGATGATCATCGTCGGAGGTCCGAAGTCCAGCCACAAGCAAAACTTTGTCGTCAAGTACTCGCCTAGACTGACATCGAACAATCCTAGCTCTTTGGCGACTGCGCTTGCCTCAGGGTGCCTTTTGAGGCCACCGGCGAAGAATTTTCTCGCTTCGTCCCAGAGCTGGTGTAGTGCTAAGCCGTGTGCAAATAGCTGATTGGCTTGTCCTTCTACGATGACTTCAACTTTGGTGATCTGCGGGTTATAAAACAACTCTGTTTGGCGTGCAAAATCTTTGTGTTGGGCGGGATCCTCCCATAATAGGAGAATTCCTTTCAAAGACTTACAGGGCGTGTTCAGATTGATGTTCCATATCGAGTCCTCCTTTTTCTGAGGGATCCGTCTATGCCGAAGGACCCGCTCGTATAACACTACCATACGGCTCTCATACATGCTACGAATTAGCCGGGCCAATGTGGGTTCGGTGACTACTTCGTGCTCGAGACAGATGTTTTCTAGGGAATATGAGGAGTCGCCGGCATCTTTACCAGTTGCGCGAATCACGCGGGAAGCGTCTTTAAATGACAACTCAATCTCCAGCCGATCACCAAGAGCAGATTGGTAGAAGGGCGCATTCGTTTCAAGCAACTCAAAGTCTAGTGGTATGTAGTACCTGTTTTTGAAGGCATTCGCAATGGCCACGTCTTTCGCATTGGCGGGGGGAAGAACAACAGCATCCGATGCGCCAACACGCGCCTTGGTCACATTCATGCTGGTGCTTGTATCGATGCCTTGATACACAGCGCTCGCCCTCTCCGATCGGCTCCAAAGATCCAGGTAGACGTTGTAGACATCACTGTCCACAAGAGAGAAGACTTCATTGCTCGAGAGCCTGACGGTAAGCTTTTGAACCAGCGCTCGGCCGAGGTTCTGGACCACCAACCGGTTGACATCAGGGGAGCTGAGGTCGACATTGAATGCCAGCCGCACTGACCGGGGCACGATAACATCGTGTGCACCGAGATTGGGAAAACGAACTAGTAACTGATGCTTCGGACCGATCGTAGAAGGATTGTTGGTCACGATTATCGTTTGCCGCAATCCTTTCACACCGAGCGGCTCCCGGAGACGTAGGTAAGGATCAAGCTTTCTGTCTGGAACGAGGACAACGTGCCGGTCAGTGACCGAAAGGTATAGAATTCAGGGACAGGTGTTCGCAGAGGTCATTGCCTGACGATCTGATCGGACGGACACGGGAAACGGGGAGATCGCGTTGTGGAAAAACGAACGGAGACGGCGATCAAAGGATTCGGACGCTTAGAAGTACTAACGTAGGGGAACCCAGGGAAACAGCGGAGGGATGGAAAGGAACGAACAATTAACAATACCTGAATTCACAGACGTTTGATGTGGGGACTTACGGAAAAATTGATTGTAGATCAAACAAACAACGAAGGATTGGACACTGAGTATAAATGAGTGGAAAACCAGTTTTGAAGCAGTGTGTGTTCCAAAACTGGGCCGAGATAGTTATGTATCCTGAAATAGTAAAGAAATCATCCCTTGCAATGGGATAGAAGGGCTTATGTGCTGATAGATGTCAATGCTGGGATTTATATAAATTCTATATATAAGGTAAAACTAACCTTAGAGTAATAGTTAGCATAGGGAAATATGTGTTTGTGCTTAGGGTTTACCATTGCTTTCTATTAGTGAATAGTTTAGACTTTAGTGAATTCTGCTGTCTTATGTCAGAGTATTCTTTCGGAAGCTTTTAATTACGGCTGGAGAAAGACGCTCACATAAACAGTAATATGAAGCAGACTTAAATCACATGATTTAATATTTATTACCCAGGTTCCAATACACCTCCTGACATATCAAAGAAGATAGAACAGTACGTCTCTTGTACAGAGAAAGCAGTGTTGATAATAAAGGAAAGAACTTTCACTTTAATCAGGCACTTCACGGGGGCAGAGAAAGTTTAGAAAATACTGGAAATAACGATCATTATAAAAAGGCAGGATGACCCAGAACTGAAAATAATGACACTGTAAATTAATATAAAGACACAAATGAATCATTCATGAAGAGTTGCCATGCGTACAAAAGGTGTTCATAAAAGAACGGAATACTGTCATCAACCGATGTCACAGGCATTCCGGGATAACTTCTCTCGCACCACACAAAAAGACTTGTTAGTCGTACGAGAGGAATTGATTACACATTTTAATGCCACTGGCTCTTTGCATCACATCAATGTACAACAAACAGTCGCTAACAAATCACACAAGAATAAATGCACAGAATTGCCTATCACTAGTCGTTTCCTAACCCTACTGCTAATCTATCTACTCGGCTAACGAAATAAGCATCAACGCTAAGCGATGCGTTCACTACGAAGTCTGTGTCCCGTCTGATCATTCCTCCCGTGCTGTTTACACAGTACGCGGAAGGACTTGGGGCGCACAACGGCTTTTGCGTGCGGCATCATTCAGCACGCTAGAGTAGTGGCCTCTCTTGAGTTTCAGTTTAGTTCTCCGTGTCTATCACGTTGGCGTGATTATGCCGTGACCAGAGTGCTTACTCTCTGGTTGACACCTCCGTGTCCCATGAGAGAACTATTTAATAGTTCCCCTTCTTATTTATTACCTACACCTACCCTGCCCTCATGTAGGGGCACTGGGTTACCTCTATTCTACTTGAGGTAGACCACTCTTTCAGGGTGGTCTTCATTCCTATATAACTGAGTCTTTGACACACACCCTCCCCTCCTGTGTTGCGTTACAAACTTTGACTCATGGTTGTGACGCAAGAGGTTTCTAAAAATTAGTGTATCTAATTTTTGTCAAAGACTACTGATAACTTGGTTCTGGGTACCTCAATAGATTTCTACTGACTATTGTCACAGTGTAGTATCACTTTACTTGGCTACTGGTGATCGCCACAAACTTGTCTGGTTGGCGTGAGCCCTCTTCTCAATCGCAATATTATATTAATTAGAGGTTTGTCTGAACCGGACCATTGTCTTATAAGACCTGCCCTCAAATAGTAAATTAACTCACTACCCATACAAAGTTGACTTTTTTAGGGTCAACACATGAATTGCTTCATGTCCCCCATATAATATTAAACAACCCTTGCACAAGCTGTGTGCGACAGGCTTTACCTATCTCGCTTCCGCGTGTAAAGTTATCTTCCACTGTTAAGTTAGTGTTTCGTTGTCTATTGTGTCCCCTGACCCGGAGTTATATCCCTTTGTTCTAAAAAATGTATGTGATTTACATGTGTGTTTTCCTGGTTGTTTGCGTGTTTGAATCTACCTAATAATATAATTTAACTTCTAACATGTGTGTCTGTCTATCCATATGTATGTAAGTTAGTTTTCAAGTGCCATAATTCGGTTAAATGCGGCCACAAACAAGTGCATAACACTAATTCGTGACTACGTTTCCGTCTTATGAGACTTAAAATACTTTCTCTAAGGTTTACTCTAAACTACACACAATACATTTGAGACAGCACATTTCAACATTGAAAGCAAACGCTTGACGCAGACAAATAATAAAAAGTCGCGCTGAGCGGCAGAAAAAATCCGCTGGCTGCCTTCACTCTCCATTGTATATTTACCATTTTCTCTCACTTTCACATTTCTGTCACACATCTTTTATTCTCACAATTATTTAAAAACCTTGAAGTGACACTGTACAAGTTTGGCTCATTTTGAAAAGAGTTGAACTTCATGACTGTGCGTAACTTACTGCACGAGTCATGTATTTACAAAATATTTACATGGATGAAATAGGGTTGATAGTTTGTACCCTGATATTATTAAACACTATATTCTATTAAAATACTAATACTAATTCTCTAACTATCTATATTCTATTTTGTTGTACAAAATTAATCTAATTTAAGGGAAGTAATTTAACTATCTAAAAAAATGAAAATGATGTGAGATGAGTTATGTATCTTTATGAAATGGGTAATGTGAAATGTAACAAAAATTCTAAATAATGTTTTTAATGTTTAAATGAAAAAATATAATGGATATTTTTAATCTAAATGGTATAAATGATGTATGTTCATCTGTATAATCCTTTTATCCTATAAAGTATAACCTAATTTTAGTCCTAAATGATGAGGTTCTTAAAGTGTTCATAAAGATGGAATGAAATAAAGTGAAATTAAATAACTGAATGGTGCTGTTTTTATCTTAAGCTTTTTATATTAATCTTTAATTCGCTGTTATTAAGTTTAAAGTACTATCCTATTCTACTTTTATGCTAAGTAAGTGGGTAAATTAATGATTTATGTAAACTACAAAAAAAAATCTATTATATTCCCTAAATATAATCTAACTCTTTATTAAAGTAACTAATCTAACTATAATTTACAACTATCTTAAAACCGTTATATTACATATCACAATAAATATATATATACATGGTATTTATTTACCTCAGGTTAGTGGTTGCCATAACGTATAGAAATTGCTTTCGTTGGCATAGTTTATATATACACAATTATCCTGGGTATACTAACTAAAATACACAGTCATACTTGTGTCTGATGGGTATTCTTCCACTCGTCGAGTCCGCTGGTGTCGTAGACAAGTATCTTCATGTCTGTTCTTTTACAATGTTCTGACACTGTTCTTATATGATTAACACGGGTGATTCACCGGACCACAAATGGAGCATAGCAAGTAACGAGCTGTCTATGTCCACACGGTGATTCCCTTGTTCTTGGCGCACAGTTCTTATTCTGCTGTCTACGGACACATGGTAGTTCACTGTTCTTAGCACACAGTCCTGATCCTGATGTCTATGTATTCAATAGTATATTCTACACAGGATATTTTAAGTGTACTAAATTAACATTTCTTACACTACCTATTCATGTGGAATATCAGGTATTTCTACCTCCGATGGTCGACTAAGGGTATTAGCAAGAATGTTGTCCCTACCCTTAATATGCTCTATACTAAAATTATAATTCTGTAATATTAATGACCACCTGTAGATGCGGTCATTGCGATGTACCCCACTTTGTATGACCGTGATTGGGGAGTTGTCAGTCTGGACTACGAAGTGATTACCCGCTAGAAATCGATGCAACTTCCTCACCGAATAGATGACGCTTAGGGCTTCCAACTCTGATATGGAATATCTGGACTCAGCCGGTGTGATCTTGCGGCTCACGTAGCAAATTGGATGGAAGATGCCATCATAAAACTGGCCTAGTACTGCAGCGATGGAAATCCTGCTGGCATCTGTCCTAAGATAATAAACGAGCCTAGGATTAGGCAAACGGAGGATTGGTACATTACTAAATAGGATTTTCAATTTTGACAATGCAGAAATTAATAATGCATCTTTGACATCTAATTTTACTGATGCTTTTAAAACATTTGAAAATACACTTGTAATTTCAGCTAAGTTCGGTATGAACTTGCTATAATAATTTACTAAACCCAAAAGGCTCCTGACCTGCTTCTTTGTTGTAGGCATGGTCAGGTTCATAATTTTAGTAATAATTCTATTGTCAGTTTTCAGTTGTCCTTGTGAAATGACATGACCCAAAAAATCAATTTCTTGTAGGCCCAATTCGACTTTGCTCGGTTTGACAGTGAGACCGAAGAGTCGCAACCTATCGAAGACATGTCTGAGTTTCAGTAAGTGTGTTGTCCAGTCATCTGTATGGACGCAAATATCATCTATATATGTCACCGTATTCGTCACTCCATGTAGTAAATCTCTAGTTAAGCGTACGAAAGTGGCAGGAGCATTACGAAGTCCGAAAGGAAGAAATCGCCACTCGTAAAGGCCTAGAGGTGTTGAGGATGCAGTAAGATAGATAGATTGAGTCTGCATAGGGACCTGCCAATATCCCTTAGTAAGGTCTAATTTAGAAAAGATTTTGGAGGTGGACATATCAAGAATAAGATCTTCGCAGGAAGGAATTGGTTCTGCGTCGATCTTAGTGACATTGTTGAGTTTTCTATAGTCCACACAAAGACGAATTGTGGAGTCTTTTTTCTTGACCAGGACGATTGGAAAGGAGTACTCAGATGTAGATTTTTGAATGATTCCTTATTTAGATTTTCTCTATAGCTAAGTGGGATAGAGTACGGCCTGCATTTGATAGGCTTCGAGTCCGAAAGAAGGATGGAGTGCTCGATCCTGTCCGTCCTACCTGTAATGTCGGAAAATATGTCCTTATATTCAGTCACTTATTCTATTATCCGTCGTCGTTGCTCTTCTGTCAGGCCCGTTTCTAATCGTATACAATCGAATGTCGCAGTCTTGTCTACAATTGGAACAGGTAGTTCCATTCCGTCGTCGTCTACCTGATTCAGTACGGTTGTGGTGCTAAGTGCGTTTTCTGTAAACTCACTAAGTGTATGCATCTCGTCGGCTTTGCCAGTCTCGCTAACTAGTGTAGTTGCGTTGTGTACGTCTGTCGTCTCATCCATAGGTGTGGGTGCATTGTGTTCGTCTGTCTCTACTTCTGTCTCTTGTCGTGAAAAGTAGGGTTTCAACATGTTGATATGAAATATCTTTAAGTGTCCGTTTATCGATATTTCATAATCGACATCCGAAATTTTTCGTACCACTTTGAATGGCCCTTGCCATGAGGTCAATAATAGATTCCGTTTGTCTGGAAGTAAAAGCAGTATGTCTTGATCTGGTTCAAGATTAATAGTTCTAGCACCTTTGTTGGGGCTGTGATGTTTGAGGATATCTGCACTGTTCACTGGAGTTAGTTCATTTTCCTCTTCCCAGGCGGATATTTCTTCATCTGTGCAGTGCCTTAGCTGGGGTAGACACCCAAGAATTAAATCAGTACAAGGGTTGTCTAGTATTGCACATGTAAAGGTACCAGAAAGGAACGGGGTGTTTATACGGGCTCTTGCCAGAGGATAGGTTTCTATATTACCAGAAAAAAGTACGGCATTTTACAGAGTCACCAGTATAATCCTTTGGATTAACAAGTTCCTTTTTAACACCAATAATAGAGCTCCCACTGTCAAGCAAACATCGGCATGGCTTCTCATTGACCATTGCAGAGTGAAACAATAGATTGCCTCTGGAGGCTACAGCTGCATTTGCATTCTCCAAGGAGGATGTTACAATATGTCCACATGTAAGTTTGCCGTCTGCATGAAATTGGTGACATCGATCACAACTGTCAAAGCTTAATATATCGTTTACACAACAAACATCTTCAGATTGGTTAAACGGTAATTCATTCTCGACCTCACACTCAGTCTCACTACCACTATCAGAGGATGTATCAATCAAAATTGCATTGTTGGCCTTCATTCTTTGGTGGCCTAGGCACTTATTGGAATAGTGCCCGTAGCTTGAACAGAAGAAGCATTTGACTGCACGCCTGTATGCAGTTCTCTTGTTTTGTTGTTTCTTAATGACCATCTCAAGATGTGTCGGATAGTTTGGTGATTTATCACACATAGCATAAGTATCATGAAAAAGTTGGCAATAGACACATTTCGACATTTTTTTTTATCTTTCTTGTCGATTCTATGAAATGGTTTTTTACTGCGCTGATAGCTTTTAGGTTGGTCCTTAACAAAAGAGACTATTTCAGAGTCGCTATTTGCTGTTTTAAAAATATCTCTATTTGAGGAAAAATATGCAGAGCCTTTCTTTTCAAATTGTTCTATGGTCTCGATGTCTGACTGCTGCAGGAATTTAGCGAAAGGAGATGGTATTGTGGATATGACTTTATCCATGGCTATTAAATTTTTAAGTTTTTCAAAATCCTTTCCTATTTTTGCTGCACTAAGCCATCTATTTAGTAAGCTTTGGACATTTGAGACATAATCGATAAAGATCTCGCTTGGCTTAGGTTTTAAATTGGAAAACTGTACTTGATACCCAGGGGCATCAAGTAAGAAATGTTGCATTATCCTATCGTGGATGTACTGATAGTTAGATCTAAGGTCAGTTGGTATTGATTCTATCACTTTAAGGGGCTCCCCACTGAGGTTCTTCATGTAGATCATGGCCCACATATCGATTGGTACTTGGTGGTATTTCAGTTGATATTCGACATTTTCTGTCCAGGCTGATATGGAATCTTCTTTACAAAATGGCTTAATAATGTTTTTGTACTTATTAAATTTATTCTCTTCTTGCTGACTTTTTAGTTTTGTAGCGGAGATCTCTAAGTGTGAATCTACATCCATACCTTTCATCTTTAACTGTGTCTCTGATTCAACTTGTATTTGTTTTTCTTTCACCCTTGCCATTTCATCTATCTCTTTTTGTTTTAATTCTACTTCTTGTTGTTTAACTTCTAATTCCTTCTGTTTAATTTCCTTATCTTGATCTAATTGTTTTTGTTTAATCTCCTTATCTTGTTCTAATTGTTTTTGCTTAATCTCTTTATCTTGCTCTAATTGTCTTTGTTTAATCTCTTTATCATGTTCTCTTTCTCGTGCACGTTCATCTCTCTCAGCATCTTTTGCTTCCTTAAATTTTTTATCAGCATATTGCTCTAAGTCCTTTCCTGTGTATTCTAATTTCTTGCCTGCTTTTATGAAATCAGCTAAAGTTGCCATGTTGTTGGGTAATTAGATAGAGTTGATAGGCACTCAAATATTTACTCACTTATTTATATTAGATATGTTAGGTTTTTAAGTCCCTGAGTACAAAAAATATACTCTTAGATTATAACCTGAAAGACAGATCACAAAAAATATGCTAATAGATCACACCCTGAAAAAGATATGCATTATTAATCATATTGCATGCAAAATCATTTGGGTATACTCATCTTAACATTCCAGACAAATCATGTACACTCGTTTGGCACCTCAAGTCCAATCGTCTGGCAATACCACATACAGCTTGCGTTATGCTTATGACCAGCTGTTGTTCTGCCTGGTTATCAAGAGCATCAACAATTAACCACTTGTAAACGATATATAATTTTAGACAATTTTGTACAATCACATGCCCCAGGACAATACAATGTGGTTTAATTAATAATAAATGTCACTGTCCTGTCTTCGTTCTAACGTCTTCTGCCTTCCCTAACTCTAGCTGTTTAATTTATGGAAGTGTTGTGCAGACTGCGTCTTATTTGCATAGCAAAAGTAGTGCCATCGCGACGGTAAGAAATAGAAAAAGTATATAAATAATTGAATAAATGCTTTGAAATAAATATAAAAGTAATAATAATGTTCAAATAAATAAATATATTCAATAATTAAGTTATATAAACAAATAATATTCGATATAAGCCAACGATTCAGGCGAGCAGCCGCTTTGCGATTTGTCAACAATCAGTCGCTGATTGCAAATGGCGTAATGCAGCTGTTTGTCAGTCGCGATACGTCACCGGCGCAGCGCTATTTTTAGATTGGAAAAATCGATATTGTTGTCGGCTCATTTTTGTGTATCGCTCCGCCGTGAATCATATTTGACAAATACTAGTAAATAAATAAGTAATTGTAGAAATAAATGATACAAAACTATAATAATAATACTTACAAATCAGAAGAAAACATGTTCATAAGCACAAAACAATTCAATAAGCATAAATAAACATAACTTGGTCACGATGGGCACAGCTCGCACTTTGTTCTGTCTGCACACGCCATTATCACTAACATAAATTAACCCCTGTGATTATCTAACCGTAATACTATTTTAGAGCCGTGGGTGAGTGTTTTAGCTTGAACAATTGTCCAAGCTACACTTCTGACACCACTTTATCCTAGCCTGTCATCAACCGATGTCACAGGCATTCCGGGATAACTTCTCTCGCACCACACAAAAAGACTTGTTAGTCGTACGAGAGGAATTGATTACACATTTTATTGCCACTGGCTCTTTGCATCACATCAATGTACAACAAACAGTCGCTAACAAATCACACAAGAATAAATGCACAGAATTGCCTATCACTAGTCGTTTCCTAACCCTACTGCTAATCTATCTACTCGGCTAACGAAATAAGCATCGACGCTAAGCGATGCGTTCACTACGAAGTCTGTGTCCCGTCTGATCATTCCTCCCGTGCTGTTTACACAGTACGCGGAAGGACTTGGGGCGCACTACGGCTTTTGCGTGCGGCATCATTCAGCACGCTAGAGTAGTGGCCTCTCTTGAGTTTCAGTTTAGTTCTCCGTGTCTATCACGTTGGCGTGATTATGCCGTGACCAGAGTGCTTACTCTCTGGTTGACACCTCCGTGTCCCATGAGAGAACTATTTAATAGTTCCCCTTCTTATTTATTCCCTACACCTACCCTGCCCTCATGTAGGGGCACTGGGTTACCTTTAATTCTACTTGAGGTAGACCACTCTTTCAGGGTGGTCTTCATTCCTATATAACTGAGTCTTTGACAAATACCGTGTGTAGAACTTTTGCAGGACCAATAGACAGTGCTAGACATTAGCTATGTGTTTTCCATGGTGGATTTATTAATTAACGAATAATCAAAGAAAACCCGGTCTAAGTATAAGACTTACCGTGATCATATTACTTTACGGTGATACAGTGGTGAACAGTTTTTTTCAATAACGGATTTACCTCCAGACTCAAGCTGAACGGAGCATCCAGGGTGAGAGCTGTCTAGTTATATATGTGACGTCTTGTTGTATGGCCGTTTATGACGAAGCGAGAAAGGATACGGCACATACGATTTCCAGAGTCATAACTTGCACTCACACTAGCAGACACTACCAACTACATATACACAGTCCATACTTACACCAGACATAGTTTTAATTAATAAATCTTTTATTAATTGTTGAAGGAAACTGTTGTCGGAGTATGTGACGAAGGAATGAGAGAGAGAGAGAGAGAGAGAGGAGAGAGAGACGAGAGAGAGAGAGAGAGAGAGAGAGAGAGATGAGAGAGAGAGAGAGAGAGAGAGAGATGGAATAGAAGACAGAAGGGAGGAGTGTAGACTAAAGTCAGTCAATAATCCCAAATTATAATAAGCTAAAGGTGTGCTTGTTGATTCCACTTTCCTCCCGGGACGACAAGCGACAAGAATCAAAGCTAGATTTAAAATGTTCAAGAGAAAAGTTGATTATGAAAACAGAGCCTTTCAAAGCCGCTGGGAGGCTGAATATATGAAAAGTAATTTCTAGCTGTTTCGTAATCCATTTGCCATAGATGTGGAAACTGCATCTTTAAATTTGCAGATGGGGTTAATAGAGCTGCAGTGTAATGGGACACTAAAGGCAAAGTGCGACACTGTAGAGCCTGCACAGTTCACTCGTTTAGTTTTAGTTTAGTCGTTGGATCAACATGACGGCACACGTTTTAACCCATAAGTGCTCCGTTTTCCTCCTAACTCAAACCTGAGTCTGGAGAAACTCCGTTGCATCGGCGAGGATCCTGAAATACTTTGGGTAGATTTTTAACTCGAAATTTTGCCCGGGCAGCGCCGTTAAGCTGCTCTTTTTCGATTTCCAACTGCCAAGAGATTTTTTACGTGCGCAACAATACACACGGGTGTCCGATCTCACTACCCAGAGACCAGGGGACATTTTATTACTGGAAGTCCAGGTGGATTTTTAAAGTAAATCCCAGTCCTCACCGGGGCCTGAACTCGGGACCTCCAGCACTCGAGGCGAACACCATACCTCGAGACCACTCAGCCCCCCCCCCCCCTAAGTTTCGTTTCATTCCTGAAGAGATGCCCCGGCTTCGTCTACATGCGGCTCGAACCTGGAGTATGTTTGGTAGCACATATCTATGTGGGCAGCTGTTTTCTGTGCTGAAGATTAACAAAACAGCACACAGGAGTCGTCTCATCGATGAACACTTGCAGTCCATCATGAGAATCTCAATGACACAAAACATTACTCCCAACATAAACGAACTTGTAGCCAAGAAAAGATGCCAAACCTCGTGCTCTAACAAATTAACATAAGAGTGAAAGTGTGTATACCAATGATGTTTAATTATTAAAACTGTTTTCTGTTTTAAATTATATTAATGTTTAAAAAAATGTTTAATTTTCGGCTTATAGAATGTTTATCCCGTCCGGCCCACTACCTTACGTGTGATTTGAGTTTTGGCTCGCTGAGCGATTGAGTTTGACACCCCTGCACTAGTGTTATTCCCCCCCCCCCCCAAAAAAAAAGAGAAGAATTCCGTAGGTCGTTGCTGCAGTTACATTGTGTTTTATTTGGGGGTTTTTGTTTTTTAAATTGTAAATGTATTTGTTAATTGTCCCCCCTGAAGAACTCTGCATTTCATGTCTTTATTTGCTGTCCCTCTGTGGGATCCAATAGTACCTCATCAATTTCCATAGGGTTCCTCACCAATGATATCAACGGCCTTTTCAAAGTCCACAAGCTTATCTTATATATAAATTGCGATCTCCGTCTGTCTGTCTGTCATTTCATTTAATTCATATGAGTAGTCATATAAGTTCCCGTTCCCGACTGTCTGTCTGTCTGTCTGTCTGTCTGTCTGTCTGTCTGTCTGTCTGTCTGTCTGTCTGTCTGTCTGTCTAATCATTTATTGGTTGCAGTTAGAACAACCTTAGATAAACGAAGACCAACTTACAAAAAGCATTAGAAAGAGCACTTGAAAGATCTTTACATCTTCCCCAACAATTAACTTGGGTAAATGGAGCAGCGGCGGCAGCAGCAGAAGAAGAAGAAGAAAAAGGAGGAGTAGGAGCTGGGAGGAGGAAGAGGGAGGAGGAGGGAGGAGGAGGAGAAAGAGAGAAGAGGAGGATGGAGGATGGAGAGGGAGGAGGGGGAGGAGAAGAGGAAGAGGGTAGGAGGTGGAGGAGGGGAGAGGAGGAGGAGGAGGAATATAACGCATATGCCTGTAGATTTAATAATGGCGTCTTCTTAGAGTTGGCGACAGTGTAAAGAAATATAAAATCTTCAAACTTGATAGAGATAAGGTAACTATTATTTATTCATTCTTTAAGAAAAAAAAGATGAGTTACAATGTTATGCATTATGCATTATTTTTATGAAAACTTTGAAAATGCCTTACAGATTGTATCATTATTTATTATAACTCATATGCCGGTATATAACTATGGACAAAGAGTTTATAAATCTTTGAAAACGATGCCAAAATACTACTATAAGTTATACAGAAAAGTTATGCCCCTTGAAATAACTTTTACAGAGTTAAGTCCCCTGAGATATATGAAATTATAATGAAAAATGAAAAATGAAATAATATTGGGTAAGCAGCCGATTTCACATTTTAAAAAAATATGACAATGGGCTGCGCTGGAATTAAAGGAAGACGTGTAGAAAATTTCATCTCAATCGGATGGGCCGTTCGCGAGCGCATAAAGGACATATGGACATACAGACAGACAGACAGACAGACAGACAGACAGACAGACAGACAGACAGTCGGGAACGGGAACTTATATGACTACTCATATGAATTAAATGAGATGCTCCCCATCAGGGGCTGGGCGAAGCCGGGCCGGATCAGACAGATAGACAGACAGATAGACAACAGACAGACAGATAGATAGTTGGGAACGGGAACGTGAGCTTATATGACTACTTATATGAATTAAATGAGATGCTCCACACCAAGGACTGGGCGATGCCGGGCCGGGTCAGACAGACAGACAGACAGACAGACAGACAGTCGGTAACGGGAACGGGAACTTATATGACTACTTATATGAATTAAATGAGATGCTCCCCACCAAGGACTGGGCGATGCCGGGCCGGGTCAGACAGACAGACAGACAGACAGACAGACAGACAGACAGTCGGGAACGGGAACTTATATGACTACTCATATGAATTAAATGAGATGCTCCCCACCAAGGACTGGGCGAAGCCGGGTCGGGTCAGCTAGTATTATATAAAGTGACAAGTTCAATTGTCTTAATGCTTTGCCCTAATGTAATGTGTAAAATGGCCGTCTGGTCAGTGCAGGGTCTCTGTGGTTGAAAGTCTGCAGTTCGTCTATGACATAATTTAATTTCATCAGGATGATCCTGCTTAATATTTTCCCAGGAACTGACAATAACATTATTCCTCTCTAAAAAAATATTCCCGCTGGTCCCTTTTCTTTGACAGCTTCAAAAAAGATAATCATTCTTTCCAGTCTGCTGGCATTTCTTCAGCCTCCCAGCATTATCATCATGTAGTAGCTCCATTGTAAAACGTCGCCACCGCCACAACCTTACACACATTCACAAATAAACACACATAGTATTTAATAGTATTGTTTAGCACTCACAGAAGGAGAAGGAAGTACAGACTAGAGCAGTGGTTCTCAACCGGTGGGGAATTCCCCCCCCCCCCTTGTTTTAGTATATGCTATTACATTTGCCTTCCACTTTTACTTATACTGTGTAGGGGTGAGGGGATTTTTAGATAGGAAATATGAAAGGGGGGGGGGGGGGATGACGTTCTGAAAATACGGTGAAGGGGGGAACGGGCCAAATTTTTGATAGGAAGGGGGGGGGGAATGGCGTTCTGAAAATATGGTGAAGGGGGGAATGAGCCAAAAAAGGTTGAGAACCACTGGACTAGAGGATGCACTAGACAACATAAAATTTGAAATCTATAGTTACCGACCGGGATTCGAACCTGTCACCTCCAAATGACAACAGCGCCTCGCTGCAGGAACAAGTGTACTTCGACGAATGACCAAGTAGACACTCTCTAGACAGCTCATTTGAAGGTGAAAGGTTCGAATCCCGGTCGGTAACTATACTTCAAATTGTATGTTGTCTAGTGCATCCTCTACTTCCTTCTTCTCCTTCTGTGAGCGAGAACAATACTGCGTGTGTTTATTTATGTAACTGTCTCAGTGGCTTCAACGGGTTCCCCGATTGACAACCTTACACAAATGCACACCGAAGTCGGGTCAGGGCAGACAACACTACACTGCCTTTGAGATGCATTGTGACGCACTTCCCTCGACAGAGGAACGAATAGGAGAAGACAAGAATGGAGCAAAGGAATAGAATCACAGAATATGTATCATTCGATTTATATTCAAATATGGTGCATATATAAGTATTTTTTTTTAAACAATGATAACATGAGCATGAGCAGACCCTCTCTCTCGCTCGATCGTTATCTCTCGCGCTATCCAATGTCCTCCCATATGAGCCGATATCTGTAGAATAGACCGGCTGTCGAGGAAGCGGAAGTATTTGGGGCAGGATAAGAAACTAAAAAACGAAACCACTCGAGTACTCGTAACCTCAGTGTCAGTGTCAGTATACACATGAAATTGTCCGTAACCTCAGTACATTGAGTACACGGTTAAGTGAGAAGCCAGAGGAGTGTACATTTGCAATGTAGCCGTCAGGGATAGTTTAGGACCTTTTAAATATGTAAGCGAGCTCTCTACAACAAGATTTTTGTAACTGAATATGTTACAAGAGTTATATTTTATTTATTTATTTGTTAGTCATCAGCTGTTGTTAATTATTTCGGAGGTGACGAGCGAGGTATCGACTGCTGTTTGAGTTTACTGGCAGAGACTGAGAGTGAGAGCACCACAATAATTAATAATAACCATTGAATCAGACATTATTAACTTCAAATTTCAAATATTTATTATCTTACAAATGTTGTTTAACTTAGATGTCTGTCCTAAATGTTATTAATTTATAATTATTAATAATTATCAATAAAACAATATCCACTGACAACACGTCAAATAATAATATGTGTCATTTTTGTGTCAGTGACAAAACTGATTATCTGATTCACTGATACTTGGTGATACTGATGATTCGTGTCACCGCCGTCTTATATTAAGTTATTGCTTCCATTCACCATTCATCACCTGTCTTAGATAGTGTTTTTTTTTTCTCCAGTGATGTATTCAAGTATTTTGTATCTGAACTATTTGAAGATAATCGAGGTAGCTGCCATTTATTATTCAGAATTGCAGCTAGTTCAACTAGTTGGATAAAAATCAAATTTGGCTTACTCTCATGCATCTAAAAAACAACAAAAAACATCAGGTCACATGCCCTTAATATTTGGAGCCAACATCAAGAGGCTTTATATCTAGGTCTGTCCCTATCTTTTCCCTTATTTGCTGTCTGATTATGTGTAACTCATTCATACAGGTGGTTGCCCATGATTCACTTCTGTACATTAGGATTGACTCAATACAACTCTTAAGAACTCTTTTCCTGTCCTCACTTGACAAGACAAGGAGACATTGAAGAGAATATTCTTCATCTTGTGGAATGTTGCTTGTGCCTGGGCTATTCTACATGTAACTCCCTGAATAACTTCAGTCTGCTGCTATGAAAGTACCCAAACACTTAAATACAATGGTGTGTTTCAGACTAGTTACATTCACTTTGGTGTTACATTTGGAAAGACATGTTTTCTTCATTGTCAGTAAACCAAATACATAATAACCACATTTATGCAAGCATACTCTTGTAATATAATGGCTTGATTCATTATCTAGAACCCATAGTGCTGTAAAAATCGCACATGGCAAAGTGCCTGTTAGTTAGTCAACAGATCATCCTCATTGCACATCGAACAATTCAGTCTGTAAGTGCTCAGATCCCTTCCTCAGTAAATCCCGCAATGTGTAATGGCTAACGACACCATTTCTGTGTTGGTTTATTAATCTTTGGCTTCCCGCATAGTGTTCTTGTTTGGCCACAACTCTTTTAACTTGTTCTTGCAGTCTGACCATGGTTGTAGATTCACAGTCACCATTTGGTTCTCACAAAAGACTTACTTCTCATAGAACATTCAGTATATCAGCCTGGTCCATGGCTTGTCCGCCTTCCACAGTAGCCTTTCCTGGAAGCTGTCAGCCTGCTGATTTCCTTGTACACCCTCATGCCCTGGCACGAAAATGAAACTAATTTTTGCCAGCTGTGACCACTCGAGAGACAACATCCACTCTTCGGACCCATCCCATTGTTATCTTCCTGAGGATACTCATTGAGTCACTAAGGAAACATGCCTGAGTGAAGGTCTGTGTCCCGAGCCATGTAATTGCTTCACTTACTGCCGTGACTTTCATAGTCAAGCTACTTGTGGTCAAGGTAAAAGCACCAGTCTTCCTTCACAATTCTCCTTCCATCCTGAGCTATAAAAGCCCATGAACTTCTCACGCGTCCAACAACTGACCCATCTGTGTAAATGACAGCATCACCGTGTAAAGAATTCTCAAAGATCAAAGCCTGTACTTCCGCCTCCACAGCATCCCGATTTTCTTGTCTGCATTTCTGTCTCGTTGGATGCAAACTGAAAAGGACGTACAGAACTGTGTTGGCTCTTGTACCCACTACTCGCCAGATTCTAAGTCCTCAAGTGAACCTGTTGAAGAATGTCTTCAGCTTAACCCATCCACGACTTTCCTCTTTTTAACCTGCTACTCTTTACCTTCTTAATTTCACTATGCAGTCGATGTTGTGTGTTTGCGTTGACTCTGAGATAGGCACATGCTTGGCAAATTTGTATTCTGTCCCCCATGGTTGGAAAATCAAGAAGGTAGCGCATCACCCTGCATGCTGTATCTTTTGAATATCCAAGTATAGTATACATAGCTTCATTCTGTATCCTTTCCATCCTTTCCATCTGCTTACGGCTGAGAGTCAGGATTGCATAGCATGCTCAAAAACAGAAAGGACCACACCCTCGTATAGAAGACATAGATGGCGCTGCTCACAGTTTGCCACCGCCATCACCAGCATCGCAGCCAAACCCCGCTAGGCCTTTGTTATCAACTGGTCTTTGTACTCAGTATAAGCAAGACTTCGATTAAATTGTATCCCCAGGTACTTCATTGCCTGCGTTATTTCCACAGTCTCTGAACATAGATTTACGGTTGGTGTTGGAGTGTTGACAGTATGGTTATTCAAAGAAAACCACATCACTGCTGCCTTTGTTAGGTTGGCCATTGCCCCAGCTTCAACACATCAAGTGCTTATGCAATTGAGTTCTGTTTGTAGTTCCACAGCAACCTGATCTCTATCCTTACCCTGACGATACACATCGTCGGCATATGACAGTGTCCTCCTCGGTCCTGTGATCTGTTCACCTACATACCGAGTGGCTAAAAATGCTGGGTTCTCCAGTGGAAGACCCAGGTTTGAATCCTCTGTAAGGTGAGGATGTTTTTCTGTTGGGGGCAAAAAGAAAACCCTAACCTGCACAGTTCGCGGCGACTGCACTAGCCAGGCGGCCTTAATTCCTCAGTCTCAAGACACCCCCTACCCCTGTTTGCACCACAAGGTACTATAGGCTGTAGATGCATGTGACAGTGGCAGTATATAATGTTCTAGTTTTATTAGCCTCTTTCAGGCTGTCATTGTTAGTTACTCTGGCAGTCCAAGGAATTTGCAACAATTGTCTCAGGAGCTACATCTCTTTTATGGTTAACCAGTATATATTGTTATTAAAGAGCATGTTTTGACTATTAAAGAGCACATTTTAATTGTTCAGAAAGCAATGGCAAACTACAGAACGTAACCTTGCCTAGAAATCACAAATAGCCAGATATGCTGGCGTTGACTATGATGTCCTGTAAAGGATATGCAACTAACTTTTGTTTTATCAGCTGGCTTCAGTGAACAGTATAATATGTATCACAAAGTGCTCAACTTCAGTCATTTATATCAGATAGTGTAACCTTAGTTAGTTAGTTAGTTAGTCGACAGATCATCCTCTTTGCACATCGAATCATTCAGTCCATAAGTGCTCGGATCCCCTCCTCAGCAAATCCCGCAGCGTGTAGTGGCTAACGACACCAGTTCTGTGTTGGTTTATCAATCTTCTTTGGCTTCCTGCGTAGTGTTCTTGTTTGGCCACCCCTCTTTTAATTTGCTGTTCTCGCAGTCTGGCCATGGTTGTAGATTCACAGTCATCACTTGGTTCACGCAAGAGTCTTACTTCTCGTAGAGCATTCAGAATGTCAGCCTGGTCCATGGTGCGTCCGCCCTCCACAGTAGCCTCACCTTCGAGCTTGTCAGCCTGCTCATTTCCTTGGACTCCCGCATGCCCTGGCACGAAGATGAAACTAATGCAGCAGTCTTTGCCCATGATGTCTATGAAGGTTTCCACTCAGGCATTGAAACCTTTGCTGCAGCGATTGATCTTGAGGACGCATACAACAGAGTACCATTGGATTTTTTAATGCTTCAGCTTCTTGAACTAAAAGTAAGTCCATTCCTCCTTAGTTGGATCGCTGCAGCCCTCTTCCAACGGAAAGTAGTTTTTAGATGTGGCAGTTGGACTTCGGAACCAACAACAATATATCTTGGCCTACCACAGGGATCACCATTATCTCCGGTACTGTTTAACGCCTACACAGTGAGAATCACCAGTGAGCAGATCACTGGACCTGGCAGGACATTGTCATATGTCGATGATGTTTTAGTGTATCGTCAAGGTAAGGATAGAGAGCAGGTTGCTGTGGAACTACAAACCGAACTCAAACGCATAAGTACTTGGTGTGATGAAGCTGGGGCAATGGTCGACCCAACAAAGGCAACAGTGACTTGGTTCTCGTTGAATAATCATATTGTCAACACTCCAACACCAACTGTAATGCTGTGTTCAGAGACGGTGGAAAGAACGCAGGCAATGAATTATCTGGGGATACGGTTTGATCGAAGCCTTGCTTATAATGAGCACATAGACCAGGTGATAACAAAGGCCAAGCGGGGTTTGGCTGCGATGCGGGTGATGGCGGCAGCAAACTGTGAGCAGCGCCATCTATGTCTTCGAGGGCTGGTCATGTCTGTTTTGGAGTATGCAATGGCAATCCTGACTCTCAGCCGTAAGCAGATAGAAAGGATGGAAAGGATACAGAATGAAGCTATGCGCATTATTCTTGGATGTACAAGAGATACAGCATGCAGGGCGATGCGCTACCTTCTTGATTTTCCAACCATTGAAGAGAGAATACAAGTTTGCAGGGCACGCGCCTACCTCAGAGTTAACGCAAACACACAACATCCACTGCATAGCGATATTAAGAAGGTGAAGGGCAGCAGGTTAAAAAGAGGACGGTCATGGATGGGTCAAGCCGAAGACATTCTTCAACAGGTGTGTTCACTTGAGGACTTAGAACCTAGCGAGGAGTGGGTGCAAGTGCCAACAGATTTCTGCACATCCTTTTCAGTTTGCATCCAACTAGATAGAAAATGCAGACAAGAAAATCCGGCTGCTGTGGAGGCTGAAGTACAAGCGTTGATTTTCAAGAATTCGCTAGACGGTGATGCGGTCATCTACACAGATGGGTCGGTCGTCCGACATGTGAGAAGCTCATGGGCCTTTACAGCTCGGGCCGGAGGGAGAATTGTGAAGGAGGACTCTGGTGCTTTCACTGAAACCACAAGTAGCCTGACTATGGAAGTTCATGGCAGTAAGTAAAGCAATAACATGGCTCGAGACACAGACATTCACTAGGGCATGTTTCCTTAGCGACTCAATGAACATGATCAAGAGGATAGAGGAGGGGTCGATCCGAAGAGAATGGTTGCTGCCTCTGGAGCGGTCTCGGCTGACAAAGATTAGATAGTGTAACCTTATGTGTTTGTAGTGGTGCACTGTCATTTAGGTTTTACTGTTGACTTGATATCATTTTTTCTCTCCACAGAAATGAGAGTGGACTTGGTGTCAAGACAAGACCAAGACTGGAGAAGTAAATATGGCTGATCATTCTACAAGATCATGTCCATATGATAATGCCAATATATTCTCAAAGATCACATTTTGGTGAGCTGGATTTTACTTACAATTTAAATATATTTTTTCATTCTAAATATAGTGTCACCATTGTATCCTTAAGTTTGAGACCATCACAGTATGTTTATCATTTATTTAGAATTGTTCCTCCCCTTTGCAGTAGTTGTCTTTATAATTCTGACTTCTGATTGATATTTCTAGCCTCAACACAGACAGCAGGGAGTCTAAACAAAGCACTTGAGACTGAAATTGTTCATATGATGTTGTACGTTATAAAAGCCATATACATGTATCAGTTCATAACTATGTCATTGTAGGAAAATATAATCTGCTAAGCGGACTGATAAAAAATAGATATGGGAAAGTTATAAATAACATTAAAGATTGAATGAATAGATAGGTTGAATATTTGAAGGAACTCTTGAATAGACCAGTGCCTGAGAAGACTCTACAGATATCCAGCCCACAGAATTGGAGCTGGACATCAACTGCGAGAAACTATCTACAGAAGAGATTATTAAAGCTATCAGACTTTTGAAGGATGGCAAAGCTGCTGGGTTAGTTGGTATCTCAATAAAGCCTTTTTTTGCGCTCGCTTACTTTGAACTCAAGTGTAGTCCATACACACTATTTATAGTAGTGATGAACTGATTTTTGCGTGTGGGTTACCTTTCCCTATTAACAGTGTCCCTTGCCATCAGGCGAACCCATTCTGACTTCAGAGGTACTTAACATCCATTAACGTCCCCAAGTCAAGGATGACAGGTCAATATTTTAGTCCAGCTGTCCGGTGTAGGGGTTGAATCGCTTATTGTTGTTTGTCCATCAAGAATGATTATGACCATTCATTTCATCCAGTGGGGTTGAAAGTATAGAGTCGTGAGTTTTAAGTTGGCTGATAAGGCCTATTTTGGTTCGAAATGTTCTTTGACAATGTGGGCAAAGAATGATTGATGTTCCAGGAGGAGGATCTCCTGCAGTGGTTTTTCTATCCAGCCTTTCTTGCGTAATGATGTACGCCACGAATTTCAGTCTTTGGTTGCAGTCTCCCAGGTGTCAAGATGAATTCCTTACCTCTGCATCAGCACAGCGGATGTTTAAGAACACGTGTTCTTATCCATTTGGCCATGTGGACCTCCAACAAAGCCTTTCAAAACCATTATAAACATTTTTAACTGAATTACTGCACAAACTAAATATTAAGTAGGTTTATTCTGGAGAGATTAAGTGATGCCACTGATAAACTGCTAAAGAATAAACAGGTAAACTTCTAATTAAAACGATCCTGCACTTACTGGACTATGAAGACAACAATAACTACCATCAAAAATGCAATTAAATGGACTCTGACAGATCAGTTCGATGATATGGACTTTGCAGAAATTGTCTTGCTGTCCCACACGCAAAATCAAATGCAAGATAAACACACCTGATGGGAGGTCACAACAATTAAGTTTTAACATTCATTGGGAAAAGACAAAGATAATGAAAATAAATCCACCAGATGATGACTCATCTCCCTAGTGAACCTCTCTTTAAGAGGGGGAATAATACACATATTTAGGTAGCAGTGTATGTGGAGACGAGAGGACAAACAGAGATATTAAAATAAAAGTACAGTCAAAGGAACTTTTATATCATAAAGCTAGGAAATTTGTGGAAGTCAAAAGAAATTAAATCTATTAGGACGTTCATTTGAAACCCGTTACAATGGCTTTATTAAAAAAGCATGAAAGAAACATTAACAAGTGCGGTAGAATTAAACAAAGCATTCATTTTGAATTAATTATGCACCATGGGTTGGTCAGAAGAAGTCGCCGTAGGCATTCAGGCAAGCATCCCATTGCTTAGGTAGGCGACGAATGCTGTCCGCAAAAAAAAAGGATTCTGGTTGCTCACTGAACCAAGTGTTTACCGCGTTCATTAAGTCAGCATCTGTGTGAAATCGTTGCCCCTTGAGAGCTTTTTTTTAGAGGTCCAAACAAATGAAATTCACATGGTGACAAATCAGAAATCAGAACTATAGGCTGGATGTTGCAGAATTTTCCACTTCTTCCTTGCTAATGCTTCCTGCACAATCTTTGTGACATGCGGACGAGCATTATCGTGCAACACAACCATACCACGAGAAAGCATGCTGGGTCATTTATTCTTGATGGCTTTTTGTAGCTTGTCTAGTGTTTTCAGAGTTGATGCTGACACCAAGTTCTTTAAAGTCGGCCAACAATAGCCCTTGGTCAATAAAATGCGCTCAGCATAACCTTACGAGCGGAAGTCTGTAACTTGAATTTGTTGACTTTTGGTGATCGAGCATGCTTTCATTGCATACTCTCTCTTTTGCTGCTCGGCTCAAAGTGGTGACACCATGATTCATCGCCTGCCACTATGCAGAAGAGAAATGCATCACCCTCCACTCTGTAATGCAGCAAGTGGTTCAAATACCATCCCATGCATTCCTCTTTTTGGTGGTCGGTCAACATGTGTGGTATCCACTGTGAACACACCTTCCGATATTGCAGTTTCTTATGAACGACCTTTTGAATTGTCCCAATTCACACATCAAATTCTTTCGCTAGCGAACGTATGCTTTGACAATGGTTCATCTGTACTGCTGCTTCAATTTTGGCGATGGTTTGTTTCTGTTGCAACAATATGCGCTTGACCCGGCCATTGAAGATCTGTCGTGAACTGACGTCCTTTCTGAAACATTCATGCCCAGTCTGTCACTATTGTCTTCGACACACATTTGTTATCGGACGCTGCCTGCATTCTTCGATGAATGTCCACTGGTCGAACATCCTTCAAATGAAAGAAACTGAATCACCGCTCTTTGAGCTTCTTTGGACGGATTTTGGATCAACCCGGCCATTTTATCAATGGTCAGAAACAGAACCTATGCATCATGGGACGATAAGCCCATGCTCTTTTATTCATTGGTCAGTACTTATCACATGACTATGACATGATCATGTTCAACGTACGCAATTACGCGCAGCGCGGCACGAACAGATTTCAAATGAACACCCCTTACTGTACCAAACTTTGAATATTTAACTCAAAAAGTCAAATCAGTACTGCTGTATGGAACAGAAATATAGAAATGACTAAATCTGTTATTAATAAACTACAAACATTCATTAACTGGTGCCTGCACAAAATGGAAGGATGAAAATTTTATCATGTAATCACTAATATAAAACTTATGTAGAGAACTACATAGATTCCAGCGAATCAAGAAGTGAGGAAAAGACTGGCACTGGATATGATACACATTGAGAAAATTGGATAATTGTGTAACCAGAACGTCATTTTTCTGGATCCCACAGGTCTAAAGCTATAGAAGGAGACCTTAACATACATGGGGAGGAAAACTATAGGCATAGATTTATAATATGGGTAGGGGGGGCATACAGGGAGCTGGCATCTAATTATAAATTGCAGCTTTTTCTGCCCAATAAAGTGCAGAAGAGGCAGCAGTTTTATCTGACACTTATTACAGATTGTTCATGTTTGTTGCTATTCTTAACCTTTTCTTTAACTTGTTAAGTATATAACCAACTTATTCTTTATAATTGATGAAATATTTTTTAGGTGGATGAATGCCTTGTTCAAACTAGGCTCAAACAATCATTTGACATATTTAAATGTTTGTGACGTTTCAAGAGATGATGAATCAAGTTTGTTGCATTCAAAACTTGAAAGGTCAGTACAAGTTGCTTTCTAAGAGAATTTTTAGCACATAATTTAAACACAAAGAACATTGATAAACATAGTTATCTGTCTCAACTTAACTATCAGAACTGGACATAAAACATTGGAAAAAAAGATAGTTATAATATAGCAGGACTGAAATGCAGGATAAAATTAATAATTATATCATGTTGCAGATTAACAGAGTACTAGGGTTAGGCATAATCAGAAAACAGCAAGTAAATGGTTTGAGCAGATATCACAATTAGTATCAGACAGTTCTCCACATTAACCAATATCATAATAATCATTATTTTCCACATTTGTCGTCAAGTATCATGGAGATGAATAGTTGAGAGGAAAAGAACAAGATGAAGGCAGAGAAGTAAGTACTTGGATGGCTTGGCCATGTGGTATGGTCGAGGCAAGAACAGAGAGCTGATCCACAACGGCGAAATATGACCGCCCACGCTTATTGGCATGGCACATGATGATGATGAATAGTTGATGTTCCAGAAGATTGGCTATTAATACAAATACAACTGAGGAAAATAAAATATTTTATGCATGTTAAGACATGAATGTCTGGAAAAGATAATTAGGGAGGGAGCCGTACCAGGGAAGCGGAGTAGACCACAACCACTTCATAAATGAATTCGAGATGTGATAGATAATTAAATATGACAGCAACAGTCAGGATCACTGACTTATGATATAGAGAGGAATTTGGAAAGACTCTAATGGCTGTACAGGACAAGCCAATAGATGATGTCTTATTTCCTAAGCCTCACATGCTTTTAAGTATAGGGCTATGGGGAGCCTAAGCTTGCATTCCAAGGCCAGATGTGTTGCCTTGGTAGCATCATAGCAGTGGTTATCTGGTGTATCCTTGTTATTGTCTATCCATTGTCTTCCTCTGGCTCTATACCCAGATCATTTTGGAGTGTGTGCTCTTTTTATGAGAAAGGAGCACTGCTAAATTAAGAGTAATGAAGAAAGACGTTAACTCACAAAGACAACTGATTTACGTTTTTCAGGCATGTCATGAAAAGAGGATAACTGGTGTATGTCATGACAACAGGAAAGTCTGGGGAAAGGAGAGGCAAGGGGAAACCAAGAGAGAAGATGGTTTGACATCATAACAGGAAGAACATCAATATCAGTATATGAGAGAGAAGGTTGTGGGCAGACATAATCACCAACAACACATAGTATGGACTACAAGAAGAAGAACTGCTAAATTATATATTTGTATGCTTTACAGTAGCGTACTAATTGATTGATTGCACTTTTATAAAATTAAGGTATTGGAAAGAAGAAGTGCAGAATTATTCTGAAGGTCAGAAAGCCAGCCTTCTTCGAGCTGTCCTCAAAGCATTCATGTGGCAATGGATTACACCAGGACTTTTGGTTCTGACCTTCGTAAGTGCAATGTCCATGCATATATATGATATTCTGTTTGTTAAAAACAAATTACAATTGTCTGTCTGCATAAATGTTTTTATTTATTCTTCTGATAATATTGGTATTTCTTTCTTAAAGTACTAATTACCATACACTTATATAGAACAATCATATTGTTTTGGATCACCTCGTCATTAAGTACTGCAGGAGCGCAGGACTAGCATGTTGATTGATGTCTTGTGTTCAAATTGCCTTCAAGAAAAAGTTTTTTTTTTTACATTGACCTGGGCTCATATGTCGATCCAGCCTAAGAGTACCAAGAAATTCTGTGGAAAGTAAAGACGGCTGGTATAATTTTGAACACAACCATTCAATGCTGATTGGTCTAAAAATATGGGAGTAGCGCTACATACCCAATTTGCTTAATGGTATAAAAAAAAGGGATCCTAAACTTTCACCCAGTCATCAGTATTGTTAATGCACTGCAAAAGTTTATACTATACTTACTGCTGGTTATGCTTAATAATTTATTATATGCTTTATTTGCATTAATTCAGTACTAATATCATAATATCATAAGACATATATATCTTTGACCATTTAGTAATATCTTCTTCATGTTACAGCTTCACTATGGTAGCAGAATGTTACTAGATTATAAATTTGTTACTATTATAGACAAAATTCAGAATGACTATGCAGCTGGCTTCAGAATATATGTCATGTCAAAAACACTAAGGTTGCTGGAGCATTTTAAAAATCATAACTCCATAACAACGCCTCTAGTACGCTAGCTGGGTTGTTTAATTTGTAACTTTTTTATTCCTTGCAGGTTTTAAGAATAGGATTATTTTTATCTATTTTTTTATAAAAAGAAAACCAGTTTAAAAAGAAAAGATTTGAAGTTATTATTAATAGAATGACACTATCATGATAACTCCTATACATTTATTTATAGATTTTTTTTACAATTTAATTTTTACAGTGTTTTATTGACCATTTTGACACTTGGACATAATTTTTATTTTAAATATTTTTCCTTGTTTGATAAAATATCCCATGTCAGGTGAAGTATATGATAATTGCCTCACAATCTCATCTCTGACATTGCATGTAATGTTTGTTAGTATTTTCTTCTATATAATGTCAACAGATCACTAATTTGTCTTTGTCTTTGTTTTAAATGTTTTTTTTTAAATTATCTATATAAGCAGTTATAGAAATTTATCTTTGAAGTGTTTAAAAAAAATATTGTGCATTATGAAACATTTGTTCTTTGATGCACTACCATGTTATTTGGGCTATTTGGTGTTTATTTTTATCTACTCCAATGTGTGCATGCTGAATGATCTATAAGTAAGTAAAGAAGGAAAGAACCCTTTTTACATGGCTCGAGGTGTATTGGGCATATGGTGCTAGCCTCATTTGTTTATAGACCAATCAGCACTCATTTGGGTGTTAAAAGTCAGTACCATACCTTTAACTTCCCAAGACATTTTCTGGTATCCATTTTTTTTCTGGGTCAACCTGGGAACCCAGGTCAATTTAAAAAATCTGGATTGATGTGAATTCACATTCAAGATCCCCAGGTTAGCAGCCAAGTGCACTAGTCACTGCATAACCGTGGCTCCCTGATTATAGTGATCTATAGATGATTTTAATTACTAATTTGACACTGCCAAAAGCTGCACATTTAATCAGCCATAAGATTTATGGAATTATTGGCACCTTGCTGTCTTGACAGACGATAGTTTGGTACATTGTGCTTCAAAAAGGCATAATAACTACAACCCATGGCGGTGGCGAATGTGGCTAATAAGGCCAATTCGCGCTGTAAATGTTCGTCCACAGAGGATGCATGTGAAAACATGGCAAATTCCACGCTTCGATCACCCTTGTTCTTGTCCAGTGTTATGATGCTTGAATCTTTGAAATCCTGTGGGATTTGTCCTTCTCGCCAGCATAGCTCTATTAGCTGGTGGATCTGTAGAGTGAGTGTGTCTTGCCCACTCCTGATAACCTCTATTGGAATCCCATCCTTTCCTGGATCCTTGCCAGATGCAAGTTCATTTATAGCACACTTAACTTCTGTTATGGTGGGAAGTGTGTCCAGGTGGTTAAAAGTTGGCAGGGCCTCAATGTCGTTGAGGGCATCATCCGCTAGTTTGGTCTCACTTGAGTAAAGCTCTAAATAGTGCTATACCCATCTGCCAATGACTGTTCTAGGGTTTGTCGAAAAGTACATGGCAGTTAACTGACGACACTGTTGAACAAAGTGAATAATGCTTGCGTCCTAAGGTACAAACACTTAGTTTATTACTGAACAGCCTTCTATGCAAGTTCTGAGTACTGCAGACTTTTTCTCATCCTTAACGCGTTCACATACTCAGCCACGCACACGCTGCTCAGACGGTCAGATGTGTTGTGCGCTTATCGTCAGGAGCATACTACTCCGTTATTCTGTTGTCTACAGTCACTGTCATTAGATCAATCCTACTTAGGAAATCCGACATCTGCCCATCCGCAGTACAACAATTGTCCGTCATCGATCGGTCAAACACTGACCCAGAGTAATGGCGGTCGTCAACTGACTTCGACCTTCAGTAAGGTTGGTTGCAGTGTAAATCGTCTCTTCGTCATGAGATGTGCCAGTTCAGGCCACTACAGTTGACATTCTGTCCGCATAATTAGTTGCGTGTAGAACAACTTGATTCACAATCACTTTCCGATTGAATCTCATCTCAACGACAGTTTACCTGCAAGGTTAGTGCGGTAGCGTAGATGTTGTTCTACTGGAGCTCCCCGGCTGACTAAAGATGTCAGCTGTTTCCTGTCACGGGGTACACATCGTCACGTGACAAGTTTGTCTATTTGCGTGCCGGCCTGATTACTCTTTACTGTTACTCACTGTTCTCTTCGTTGGTCGTGTCTCTGTTAGTGACCAATTCTTGTTGTTACTTTCAGAACTCTTGAGTTCTTTTCATCCTATTATCTTCTCAATATTAACTCTTTTTCAATATTAACTCCGAACTCTTTTCGGTACATGGCACCATCTATCCATCTGCTGTGTGTTTCTTATCAGTGATGATTTCTCCAGTCAAGGTTTTCAGTGGTGCACTTCTTTTGGTCATTGGACCACATGCTTTCTTTATCCCTTAATGGACTCGCATAACTTGATCCAATAGTCATTTGCACACTGCCTGGCAGCCTTTTGCACATCCTTCCTAGCTTGCTTCAGCTCACTGAGAGTTTTACGCGTTGATTTTTCCTTGTTTCTGAAGAGAGCTTTCTTCTCTTTATCAATCAAGGGCTGCAGTGTCTGGCTATTTGCCACAAACCAATCCTGTCTCTTATGATCCACAGAGCCGTAAACCTCTACCGCTGTTTTATAAAGAGTTTCCTTAAGTTTACCCCACTTTTCACTTATTGTACAATATTCTGATGTATCAGTGAAAGCGTCTTCAAGTTGCTGTTAGAACTCAAAGCACTTATCAGGATCGTGAGTGTTAATAATATTAATCCTGGGTCTAGATTTGTTATTAGCTGTGTAGATTCTCTTTGGTCTCAGTCTAACCCTTGCAACAACCAAAGAATGATCTGTATCACAGTCAGCACTGTGATAACTTTGAGTTAATGATGTATGGTTCAGATGTTGTCTCCGTGTGATGATGAAGTCCAGCTGATGCCAATGGCCAGATCTTGGATGTTTCCATTTTACCTTATGCAGCTCTTTTGTTTTAAAAAAGGAGTTTGTTTGACATAGGTCATTTCTGATGTAATGCTCCAGCAGCCTTTGCCCATTTTCATTCATGCAACTGATGTTGTAATTTCCAAGGCACACTGGCCATAAACTCGAGTCCTTGCCCACATGAGCATTGAAATCACCGAGCATATAAATGTAATCGAATTTTGGAACTGCCTTGATCACAGAGTTTAGCTCCTCATAGAATGAATCCTTCACATCATCAGAGGAAGCGAGTCTCGGTGCATATGCAGGATAATGGTGGCAAAACCACAAAAGGTTGCCAAGTGCAGGAGTAATAGGCTTTCATTACCTTCCTCAGCACCCTTCCTCAGCGAGGCGAGTCTCCTGCAGGCCAGCGATATGAATGTTAAGACTATTGAATTTGGCATCAATCACAGCCGTTTTTCTCACATCGTCAGTATTCATCAAGACAGTGGAAAATCCTGGACACATGGTTCTTACATTCCAGGTTGCAAGCCATAGCTTGAGGTTTCTATTTTTCTTTTTAATAGTACCTGGTGCATTGGTTTTACAAGCCTGCGATTCAGATTTTGTCCTAGCCCCAAGCACCCATTGAAGCAGGCAGGCTGTGGCGGATCAGCACCCAATTGGCCGGGGGCTGCCCAACTTGAGGCGGGCGGTAGCTGATCAGTGACACCTGTAGGTGTCTCCCACCGTCAGAGGCAACCCGTGGCGCCCCATGACTGCGCCAATTGACAAGGACTTATAACCCGTAACTGCTATCTCTCGCTTTGATTCCGAGACCGGTTAAGACCAGGGATGGAGTTATTACCTCTCCATAGCACATAGCCTGAGCTAAAATAAAGAGACCATGTGTTGCCCATGCAGCATGATCCCTCTCTCAGCCTGCCTAGTTCACACCAGAGGAAAGGAAACACCTATACATCTGGAACAAGACAAGCTGCAGAAGCTGCCGGATCAGCAAAGCAATGCTCTAACTGTCCGCCTGTCGGAGCTTCGATCCTAGACCAGCTGCCAACTAAGGCTTAGGGCCTGGTCTGCCCTGCCATGACATTTTGTCTGTAGGTTGCATTTCCTCACACCAGGATAAGGCTTGTACCCTCCCAATTTTCTGCCCGAAGCCGTTGGCATAATGTGGGGTGTAGGGTTTGGTAAACGCTACCCAACATTCGGCGCTAATAGAAAGCAAGTAGTTCCACTGCTGTCATACGGTAGCTCAGTCATATCTGACTAAGACCTGACTCACTTATGGAATTATGTAAACAGTTTTCCTCTTTGTCACCTTTTCCTTTCCTCAGTTCGGAGCCAAGTCTGACGACCATGTAGTTTAAAAATGATTTGGAGTATCACAGCCTTTTAAGCCCACAAGTAAAGTGGCATAGCCATACACACACTGGCAATTGTGTCTTGACAGATGACAGTTTGTTACATTGTGCTTAAAAAAAGATATAATAACTACAACCCATGGCGGTAGAAAATGTGAATAATCAGTACAATACGCACGGTTGTCACAACAGACAAACCTACATAATAGAGTTGATCTGACAAAATTAATGAGCATATTGTTGCTATTTTCAGGAAAGTATAAAACTGGTCCAGCCATACCTCATCGGGCTGTTGGTGTCATATTTAAACAATGATGCTGGTGCAGTGCCTTTGGAAACAGCTTATGGCATTGGCGCCTGTTTAGGTTTCAGTGCCATTCTACAGATTTGTCTAAACCCAACTTACTTCTTCATCATGCAGCATGTGGCTATGAGAATGAAAGTAGCTGTTGGAGCTCTTATTTACAGAAAGGTGAGGCTAACCTAGTGATCTCACACTGAATTGATATTTTTATGTTCTACAAGTACAGTCGAGTCCACTTAAGTCGAACTTAGATTGGATAAGTAGATTTTCGCTGAATTCGACGTTACTGGCTTAGTCCCAACCATTATCCTTCTTTATCATTGTATATAAAAGTCCTGATAAGTCGAATTCGGTTAAATCAAATTTTCGGATTAGTCGAACATAAAAATGAATACCGACTATATAAGTGTTAATGTTTAAGTCGAACTGTTTATTTCACACCAAAAAAAAAAAGTGTCGCGAAAGAATTATTTTTAGTCAGCCCGGAGAACAACAATCTCGCACATATATCTTGCTTCATGTCAATGGTATCTAGTGGACAAAAGCTTACTATTTTAACTTTAGACAGAAAGATTGAGCTGTTGGAAGAGATTGAAAATAGTGGGAAGAAGAAAGTGAATATAGCTAGAGAATTTGGTATTCAAACATCGACACTTTTCAGTATTTTAAAGCATAAAGACCGCTACAGAAAATTGTTTTTCAATGCTGCCCTTTCAAAATGGTTCATTGCGTTTAGATCCGCAATTGTACCAGTAAATGGGCCTTTACTTATTGCGAAAACAGAAGAATTTGCACGTTTTGTAGGTCAGACAGACTGGAATTGTAGTGCTGGCTGGTTGGATCATTTAAAAAACGACATACTTTTTCTTTAATTAATTTGGAAATTTTCATATGACTTTAATATTCCGTTTTCTAAAATAATTAAACATGTCTGATATTGTATTGCTATTTATTTGTTCACTAACTGTATTTCCTAAGTGGTACAATCATTTTACTCAATGCTACTGCATGGTATTAGTGTAAATTAGTGCAGTCTGGATAAGTAGAATTTCTGAAATTTCTTTCGGCCCCTGTGACTTCTACTTATCCAAACTCCCACTGTATGCATATTTCAATCTATGGTGAATTAGGTGGAAGAGTAGCTTAGAGGAAGGTTGTTTGCCTGAAAATTTGAAAAGTATCATGTTTGAAGCCAGTTATTGATGCTAATTACAGCGAAATATGAGTAGTACCATGTATGAGGCCAAATATAGTTGCTTAAAACAAAATCTGAGAAATACCACATATAAGGCCAGTTTTGGATGCCAATTATAGCCATATATGACAAATATCAATCATGTGTGAGGCCAGTTGTGGATGCTTATAAAATAAAACGTACGGACAAGTACCACACACAAGGCCAATTGTGAATACATATAACAAAATCTGAGAAGTACCACATATGAGGCCAGTTTTGGATGCCATTATAGCAATATAGGACAAGTATCATGTATGAGGCCAGTTGTGAATGCTTATTATTGTTAAAAAAAACTTAAAAGTACCACATATGAGGCCAATTGTGAATGCATAACCATGTTGTAGATGCTTATTAAAATAATAATTTGAGAATTACCATGTACAAGGCCAGTTCTGGACGCATATTATAATAACATAAAGAACCAGAAAATATACTTTTGCCCTATCCTTGGGTTCTGGACTGGATGCCAGACAAGAGTGAATACATAGGAGGTTCCTTGTACATGTTAAAAATCTGCCAGTAGTAGGTCCCTGTCAGTGCTTTCAAATTAATTCACTAAGCTGAGATCCTTTTAATGTAACCTAAAAATAGAATACAGAAGTGCTAATGCATTCAGATATAATGAAGATCATCCTTGAATCCATTAAATCAGCCTGTGGTGGATTAATTAACTTAATATTCTGTAAGATTTTGACTCTAAACTAGGGTAACAATATGTGGCATTTCATTGTATTCTGCATATTTTTAAAGTGCGAAAGGTGCAGAGAACATCAAGATTGTTTATCAAAATAATGCACATTCATAGTTTTCCTCACTGCACTTGGGACACAAAATTAAGGTACCATCAAATCATATATAAAAGTCCTTGGAAATATGAAATGAGAACATAAAACACAGATAGTACCTGAAACTCTTAACCCTTTACAGGGCAGACGCTTGTCCGTCTTTTAGCCCTGAACGGGCAAGATTTTTTCAGGTTTGGTAAAATGTTGGGTCGCGTTAGTGAAAACATCACAAATAAGGTGTTAGTTAACCGATTTTAGTTAAATAAACAACACAATGAAGGGAAAAGCATGCAGAATATGTTACTCATGTGATTGTTGTCGGTAATCCATATATGAACACAAATATTTACGAAATACGGCATGTTGTTTGTGATTTTCCGTCATCTATACGGCAATTTACAAACACATTTTCAGAATCATAATCACTTTCTTTAAAGTCCGACTCAGACTGCTAATGCAAAGTAATGCTTTGCACTGATATCTAGCTCCGATTAATAGTCAACTTCGTGCCCTTTAATGTCATTTAAATTGAACCTAGCGAAATCTCGGCTATCACTTGAAGAATCGCCGAAATCCATTTTGAAAAAATCCCGAAAACTATCAAAAAAAGTCTGTAAAAGTCTGTTCAAATTCATACTATCGCAATAACAAATGGCGGCCACGTTGTCACGCTGTCGGCGAAAGCGAAAGTAGCCGTCGGAAAGCCGAGAGATCGCGTTTTTACAATGCATAATAGTATCGGACGTAAATGGCTGCTATGCACGTTTAAGCGATCGGCCGTTAATGGCCGCTCTGACTTGTAAAGGGTTAAAACAGATAAAGGAAAAATGCAGATGTAAATTCAAGCAAAACCAGAGCTGCTAAAGTCAGATCCCATGAAAAAAAGAGAGAAGCTAATAAAGAAGTTACGAAAGCAGATTAAGGCAGACAAAAGACACTATTTAGATAGCCTGATAGGGGTGGTAGAAGTAGCAGCAGTGAAAGGAGACCTCTACAACACCATAAGGAAAAAGGATAATGTAATCAACCAAGTGGGCATGAAAAAAAAAATAGTTATGAGAAAGTTCTCACCAACATTAAAGATAACGTTACACTGTGGTATCTCATCAAAGTTTATTATAAATATCTTGGGTTTAAATAGCAGTGACATTACCTTGTGAAGTTTGGGTGATTGAATATTTAGTGTTATTGTTATTATTATTATTATTATTATTATTATTATTATTATTATTATTATTATTATTAATAGTAATAATATATAAGTGGTCATTAAAATAATAGTGTCAGTCTGTCTATATGTTCTACTACTCAGGTACTCTCACTGAGCTCAGAGGCATTCCAGACTACTTCAGCTGGTCAGATTGTGAATCTTCTGTCCACTGACATAGAGAAGTTTAATTCAGTATGTTCATTTACTAATACTTATATTTGTTACAAGTAGCTTCATAGAATATATAAGCAGCATAATTTCTAAGATTAGTATTGCTTGAAGTGATTTTGTTATTTTGAAAAGAAACCTAGAACATAAAGTAAAATATTAGATTTCTTTTCAAAATGCAGTTCATCAAGGCTGAAAACAGTATTCACTGAAAGTCTCTGGAGTTGGAAGAAAAATTTAAAACAAAAAATGTTTGTGAATAAACAAATTCACATAATTAAAAACATTTGATAATCTTTATTCAGAGTGAGATATTTTATGCACAGCCAGGACCTGTGAACATTACCCAAAAGACTTCTTGTCAAGAATTAGGGCATAGCTGCAACTGGTTTCCTGGAAAGAGATGCCAAAGCACTCACCGTGCTATGTGGATGGAATCCGAATGAACGCAAATTACAACTAGGAATTTTGATGAAAAGAAAAACACAGAGTTGCAGGCAAAAGTTTAAATTATTAATGAACAAGAAAAAAAAACAAGGATGTTTCAGTGAATGATTTTCCCCCCATTCTATAATATGGTTGCCATATCATAATACAAATAGTGTTCAGCTGTTGTCCATTCCTTAGAGATCCAAAGAAGAGGGAGAATGGGTGGTTGCAGGGCTAGACAATGTGATGTAGATACAAGCCCAGGACACAATCAACACAGCCTTCATGTTCTATGCTGCGCTGCTCAGCCTATCCTTGAATCCATTCAACATATCCTTCTGCAAACAGCTGTCCTCTTGTTTTCCTGATAAATTTGACCACCAAATGCCTTCCATGTCACTCTCCCAAGCCAGTGAGCATTTTCTCCCATACACCATCCTCTGTCTTTATTACCCTCAATCTTCCTGGTTGTTACAACTTTGTGCAGTCCTTCTTGATAATAGTGTGCCTAAAATGACAACTGTCTTGTCATGATAAGGATAATAATATACCTTTGTGAACTGGCCTCTTTCTGTACTTGTATACTGGTAATTTTTGGCCATCACTTCTTAGTATTCTTTGAAGAAACCATATCTCTGTGGTTTCTAGTTTCTTTCTAATCTTGTTATTCAGTGTCCGTGATTCACAGGCATTCTTGTCCTGCACGTGTGTAGACTACACAACATTTACCTCGCACATTGGGGGAGGAATGGTGGAAACATCCTAAATCATCATCTATAGTAATGTTAAAACAGTTTAACCACAACATATCAAAGACAGAAGATGGAAATAGGGATAAAGAAGGCAATAAGTGCAAGACCTCTCTCAGGTTGCTGATGGCTACAAAGAAAACATATACCCCCATACGAGGTGTCGGTTGAAAAAAAAATGCCAATATAACTAGAAGTTAGCTACAGCACAATATGGACAGTATATAACATCTTAAAACTTGTTTTCTAACTTCCATGGACAGGGATATGTTATACAGAATGTTCTTTATGTGAAGAAATAATGCCATCACTTTGGATTATTCTGCATGTTATCTTTTTGTTATAATATAACTGATGTAGATAATTTAATCTCTGTACTTGTTTCACTGTTATCCCATTGGTTAGTCAGTCTGGTGGCTGGTGTTGAAGTTGTCTTATGTCTCACCATTGTTTCCTGTTCTCAGATATTCTCTGCAGTTGAAAGTAAGTCCAAACTCTCATGTTCTTTCATGCTTGTTTAGAAACATAGAAACAACATAAAATAATATTTCAAGAAAGTAGTTCTAGTTGGAGGTGTTTCTCTTTTGGGCATGTATAATTTGTGTAGTATTCTGCCATGTGCCACAACAGAGGATACTAGGCATCTGGTGTATAATTGATGAAATTCTAACAAGAGGCAGCAATACCTGCGTATAGCAAGCATACACATTATAAGATAATGGAATATATTAACAGCATTTTTCAAGTTTTCACCCTTCCATAATAGTTCTTAATAAAAATGGCTAGCATTTTTGTTTTTAAATAGTTTTTGGATTATTTTAAACAATTTATTCATAAAAATAAGTTTCTGTCACCACCACCCTTTACATAATGTATAGCCCATTGTTTAATTGTTTATTTTTTCATTGCTAATACTTGTTAAAATATATTATTTCTAGTCCTGCATTATATGTGTTTTATTTATTTATTGCCAATACTTGTTAAAATATGTTATTTCTAGTCTATAGACCTTCTGCATTATTTGAGGGTTATTTATTCATTGCTAATACTTGTTCAAATATATTATTTCTACAGTCTATAGACCTTCTGCATTATTTGAGGGTTATTTATTCATTGCTAATACTTGTTCAAATATATTATTTCTACAGTCTATAGACCTTCTGCATTATTTGAGGGTTATTTATTCATTGCTAATACTTGTTCAAATATATTATTTTTACAGTCTATAGACCTTCTGCATTATTTATGGGTGGCGCCGCTGTCTGTTATTATTGTGATGTACGTCATTTATCAGCAAATTGGAGTTGCATGCTTCTGGGGTCTTGGAGTCATTGCTATTATTGTACCACTTCAAGCTGGCCTGTCTACAGCCTTTGGAAAGCTAGGGTATGCTTGTAATGTGGTTAAGAGAATGTCATGTTAGATTATTGTTTACATACTGCTGTAAAATTACTGAACATGTTATAGCTGCATTCCAGATTTGTGGCCTGCTCGTGAAATTATTCCTGGAAATTGTAATCACATGCCATGTTAATTTATTCTATTTAATATGGTGGCAATTCAGAGAAACACATGTTTGCATTGAAAAGTATCATTTCCTGTTTTATATCATGTCTGAGCTTGAAGATGGATGAAGAGACTCTTTTGAAATGTAATTACATTTACTTCTTTCATTGTAACTGCGTAGACCTTGTCATGTCATTGGTAGCAATTAAGATCTCTCCTGGGATTCCAATTACGTTATAATTGACAAAAATCCCCAAGATACTCAGAAATATCCAAACATTGGCTCATTAGGATATATGGAAATAGGTTGAATGGATTATCACAAGCAATAGGAATTAAGGAAGATAGCTGTCTAGCAGTAGATTCAGATAACGTAGCTAGACCAACACTTATCCTACAATTCTTTTTCTACTTGAATGAATGATAGTGAACCCCCACCCTCTGTTATATGTTTGTTTGTTTCATTTTTGTTTTTCATAACTGTTCACTAAACATGTGCACAAACACTGAGAAACCAAATTGAGTTAAATTTAAAAAAAATTATTTATTATATATCTGCAGCTCTTTCATTATTTCCTTTCAGGAAAGAAATGATATGATGATTATTATTTCTGATACAATGCGCTACATTTAATCCATTCTGATGATTTAGTGTTGTGATTTGAGGGAGAAGAGGGGTTTGGGTACTGAGTGGGAGTTATTTTATATCTCTGTTGATTTTATACCTCCAAACAAATTTGGAGTTCCCCATCATTGAGGCAGGCATCTTGTTACAGACCTGCATTGCACTATGGGTAAGTAAAATAAGTCAAGAACATTTTTTCCATGCCTTGAGGCATTTTGCTAGCCCCATATTTGTATAGACCAGTAGGCACTCAATGTGTGATGTGTTCAGTATTATACTGGTCATCATTACTTCCCGTGTTTCCTGCTACACATTTTAGATAGGGTCAACCTAGGAACCTAGTTCAGTTGAAAAAATAGCTCACTTCACTGGGGATTTGAACATATGACTGATGTGCTGGCAGACAAGATGTTAGTTGCTGTGCTAACATAGCTCCCGGCACTACGGATACTTAATGTAATCACACGTTACCAGCATACAATTTCACACGAAAATTTAGATAATACAGTGGTATCTCGGGTTACGAACGCCTCAGGTCACGAAGAATTCAGGTTACGAACAACAACTTTGAAAATTTTATGTCCCGGGTAATGAACAGTGCCTCGGGTTATGAACGATGGTGAGCGAGAGAGAGCAAGTTGTAATGTTGGAGACACACGATTGCGTACAGTACAAACAGTACTACAGATGAGCTTGTGGATCTTCAGAATGAACAGCTAAAGTCATTAAAGGAGGAGCAGTCATCCGATGATGAGGAGTCAGTGACCGTTTCAACTGCCAGGATTAAAGAAATTTGCAGCAAGTAGGCAGATGTCGAAGACTTCATTGTGAACCATCATCCAAACAAATTTGTTGCTAACAAGCCCTATGCCCCCATATGTGATAAATGATAACCGATGGCCCTCTTCAGAAAGATTCTCCAGCAATGGAAGAGACAAATTTCCCTTGATAGTTTCTTGGTGCAGAAAGATTCCCAGTCGGCTGCCAAGAAACAGCGACAAGATACTCCTGAAACTAATGATTCAGAATAACACAGAAAGTGACAAATTTCCCATGATCGTTTTCTTGGTAATAAAGATAGACTAAATATGTTTTTATTTTATATTTAATTCATTTGGTTGCTTTCTTTCTCTTTATTTCTTCCTCTTCTTCTTTTCGTTCATCCGGAGTGTTTTTTCAGATGTGATTGCGGTGTGTCTGTTATGCGCCCTTGGGCTGAAACCCGTAGGCCAACACATCGACTTTAGCGTGCTTTTTTGACCAGGTAGCATTCCTGGGAGACTCACTTTTGTGGTGCCATCTACAGCCCAGCTGGCCAAGGTTGAACGGTCGAAGACAACGGTCATCCCTCAAAGGAAGGCAGGGACAGTCCATAGCATTTTCCGCCATCCAAGGTTGCTTCCATAGTTGCAGGGCCGACACATAGCGCCCTGATTCTGGGCTCACCGAGGGAAATCGTCACGTCATGCTCATGGCTGCTTTAAATCCTCACTTCAATATATTGGTCATTTCGTTTGCCCCGGGCCATTCCCGCACAAACCAGACAAGTTTGCAGACGGTATCCACTCAGCGAGTTTTCGGACATGTGCTTGTCGTTGCGCCCGTCAGAGCTGTTCCAGGCACGACAGACATTCGGAAAACTACCTAGTCAGAGCTGTTCCGAACAAGAGCGGCATTCGGAAACTAGGTAGTCAGAGCTGTTCCTAGCACGAGAGACATTCGGACGAGACATTTCACTCGGACGTAATTGCGTAGTGTCAATTTTTAGTTTGCCACCCGTAGGACGACACTTCCGACTTCTGGCGGGCATTTTTTAATGAGGTTAGCCTTCCTCTGGTTTCGAGGCACGTTAGACTGTTGTGATGTCGCCAAAATCTCAGCTGGTCAAGATAGAACGATCAACGACATCGCGGTCGGCCCTCAAGGGAAGGCAGGGGCAGACCATGGGCATTCCCTCGCTATCCAAGGAGGCTTCCATAATTGCAGAGCCGGCACATGTTGCTCTGAGACTGGGCACACCCGAGGAGTTGCCACATCCTGCTCATGGCTGCTTTAGTTCCTCACTTCCATGTGTTGGGAGTCTCGCTTGCCACTGATCGCTCAAGTACACACCAGGAGCGGTCAGACTGCGAGCGACATCCACTCGGTAAGCTTTTATCTTTGACTTCGGACAACGCAATAGGTTTGCTCGCCGTGCGTTCCATTTCGCGTCATTGAGACGTTCTTCCACTTTTGTCTACACTCTCTATGAGTTAGATACAGACAGTTTTCGTAACCATTTCCTTTGACTGGGGCACTTTTCTGACTTTTTGTACTCGCTCACAAGGTAGGCTACATGTGCTGCCGGCTCAGCACCTTACCTTCATGCAGCAGTGAACGAGAAACGGCCTGGCCCTCTCATCCGGGGATCTCTCATATCCCCCAGCTGAGAGCCTTCGAACTTGTATCAGACCTGAGCATGTAGCTTGCTCAGTATCACGCCTCTATTTTTCGGTAGGAGGGGATTTGCCCGGCTCTCAGATCCGAGGGTTTGTGGCTTAGAGGCGTTCAGCCACAGCCCTCGACAGGGAGCCTTAAGTGTTTTGTCCGGACCAAGAACTTCTGCCTTCGTGCGCCTGATTTAAACTTCTGACTGTTATCCTCACCTCAGTCTAACCCGCAGAGCAGCAGGTTGTGTCTCTCTTAGTCTGGCCCCTATCCCATATGCGTCCGATATGTAGTTTTCATCCATCGGCAAGCACATAGGGTCAGAGGGACACACAAGCTCCCCCACCGCGGCAAGGTGGAGACACATCGGGGGAGTTCTCTTTATTTAAAACGTGAAGTACACATATTCTTTGCATTTTGTCAGTTAAACGACCGGGTGTAAAAAAAGAACGATTCTTTCATCTTGAAACGGATTGTCTTTATTTCATTGATTTCAATGTTTCGGGTTATGAATGTTTCGGGTTATGAACCGAGTTCTGGAACGAATTAAGTTCATAACCCGAGGTACCACTGTATATGTGATCTTTATCATATACCAAGTCCTTTGCAGAATGTCCCTCTTATCACAGGCAGCAGGTTTTCATCACCTATCCTGCCTCATGCATTTTCAAGCCCAGGGACTCTGTAATGTAGTGTGATTGCTGTTGTGTTGGTCCATTCCTGCCTCTTTTTCCTGGAGCCATGCCTTCCATTATTGTTCTTTCTAAACCACCGTGAAGTTTGATATGACTAATGTAATTTAGTTTCTGAGTCATGATGCTGGTTACGTGCCATTTTTCTTTCATGTATCTTTTTCTTTGATATAAATCTTTTGGGATGTCGATATTTTCCTTCTTTTTGATACATGGTATGCTAGACAATTTTCTATAACATACACATATGTAATTATCGAAAAAATTTAAACACATAAATATGTAAATGTACACATGTTATCATGCTTGAGAACATGAATGAGTATGACTCATCTATACACCATCTGGTACATATGTTTATTTTTCTGTTCAGGCAAAAGATTGGCGCATGCTCTGACAGACGCATTCAGTTAATGTCTGAGGTTGTCATCGCTATGAAGGTTATCAAAGTTTATTGCTGGGAACAGCCATTTCAGGCCCTTATATCTAAGCTACGAAGGTAGATTTGCATGCCTTTGGTTGCTTTTATCACTTTTAACATCGTTCCATCCTTACTGAAATGTTCACAACTTTACGTGCAGACATGTTGTATTGAATTAATTAAATGTTACTGTGACATTTTAACATTCTTAGACCTCAAAAGTGCTTTTGGTCTGCTATGACTTTACAAGTAAGTAGTATTTTATAATTGGTTAAATTGTTTATCAGTTTTAGGGAATAATGATATTACTGGTTACTCATGAACCAAATCATCATATTTGATTGAGATGTTGCTCCCTCTGGACTGTTGCCTGTTTTGAAATAACTGAATTTGTCTGCATTTTGACACATTTTATGCTCGCATTTGCTTGGCATGAACCTCACTAGGTTCTTCCTTGAAATTATAAACATAGGTGCATTTTTCTCAAAGTATAATGCATTTCACAAGGAGTGATTATCATTCTAGTGCTATGTTTTCTGTATTTGATTATCATTCTAGTACTACGTTTTCTGTATTTGCACGTGCATGTCTGCCTCATTGACTCTGTGTATATGCCCTCACAGACAGTACATATTTCGGTTTGACCAGAAACTTCAGTGTATTTCTAGCCATTCTGCATATGTCTGTTCACCTAGCTGCAACTTTAGACAATATATTCCCATTATCTCTTTCTGTCATGTTGCAATTTCTGTGACTAGCACATGACACAAAATTATCAGTGAATATTCTCTGCACCATATATCACTTACAATCAATCAATCAATCATGTGCCATGCCGGAAAGCGTGGGCGGTCATGATTCGCCATTTCACTCGATCACCAGAGTCGTGGATCAGCTCAGTGTTCCTGTCTCGTCCATGCCATGTGGTCAAGCCATCCAAGATTCTTTATATATAAGGTATAAGGTAAAGTAATGGTAAAGAAACCTTTTCATGCCATGAGCCTCATTGGGTGTATGATGCTGGCAGCATGGTTTTAGACCAGTTGGCACTTGATGGGTGTTATGGTCAGTATCACGCCGGCAGAATTAATGCAATAATTCAAAGATAGATGCTATTGAAAGGTTTGAACGTGAACGTTCATGTGTTGTGTTCATCATTTTCACTTTCCTGATTGAAAAGGAAATGTATCTTATGAAATATTGTCAAATCAATGCCGTTGAATGTCCAGAAGAGAGAATCACTTCTTCTGTATGCCAGTGAGTCATAGAATGTGAACAACCTGATTATGAAGAACTTGGACATAATGGAAATATGGTTTCTGAGAGCACCTGACAATTACCTTGAGGATGCTAACGAAAGCAGAACAAATATATAAAATACAAGAAGGAGACAGTGTTCTTTGGTCATATAATGAGAAGAGAGGCATTGAAAATAATTGTGACAACTGGAAAGATAAGTGGGCAAAGAGGCAGGGACAGACCAAGATAAATGATGCTGGACAGACTGAAACTGTCATGGAGGAATATCACCAACAGATTTGATCCAGAACACCAGGGACTGAGATCTGTGGAGATGCTGCTAGACGGTAACTTGCGATAAATAATGAAAACATCAACAACAATCAATGGTCCAGGGTTGCACCAATCCAACAGTAATGCAGAAGCATAAAATCAACAGTGAGCAAAGACTCAAAGCCGGTGTTCATCATGTTGAGGCAATATTTACTTGCCTATGTCCATACTTGTCATACATTCATAATGCCAATGAGAAAAATTACAATTGGTTATTACCGTGCCTGTTATGGCCAGGCGGGACGGTAGTGAGAACATTAGATATGAATTGAAGACTGCTGAACATATTAAATACTTGCGACTGATAATGTCCCGGTACCTCTGTCCTTCACCGATCTGCCTTTGTGTCACCTTGTTCTGACTTTCTAAGTCCTGTTCTGATATGATCGCATCTGTCCATGATTTTCGGGCTGATATAGATCATGCATTAATACTCTCGTCCTCCTCTCCAATATTTGTTAGCCATCAGAGTGGAGTCCAGCCAGTACATAATTTATTTCGTTCCTGAGAATCGAATTGTGCTGCCTCCTTTGTCCATCTCTCAGATCTGACTGTTTGTTGTTGTTGACAATCTCTCTGACGTTTTCTCCTTTTTACGTCACCTCATTAGTTTCTCGTAAGGGTTGGTTTGCGACTTTCTCACCAACTCTATTTTACGTCATATCATCTGCTCTGCTACTTGGCAGATGCATGAACACCTAAGTTGGTTGACAGGGCACATGGTGATGATGATGAATTGAAAAAAAAAAACACTATTCAGTTAGAATTAAAGGCTGTAGTAGTGTAGTGATGAATGCAAATTCTAAAAATTGACATACAGAAAAAGTAGGTCACAAGTCCAAGAACTCTCTTGAATCGGGTGATGGTCACCCGAAAAAAAAAAAAAAATCTGCCAGCACGAGTAGTTGGTAGAGACAAACGGCAACAGAACTCGAGATTTTGCTACAGTACAGTGGATTAAACAATGTCATTATCTGGAAATAGCCATTGGCACTTCTTTTATCTCTATATTAGGTTTAAACTGGTTAGGCTTCTCACAAAGAATGAATTGCAAGCTATTTATATATTTATTTCTCATCCTGATGTCTTCCATTTTTCTACCTTCCATCTTATTTATAGATCTTTGTGTTGCAATCACTTACTAGTTTGACAAGCTGTCAACGTTTCCTGAGCTAGATAAAGAGGCAGAGAAAGCACTAATGGAATGGGAGTTCTAGAATAATAACAGTGGCATTTAGAACCAAAACAAAGAAACTACACATGAATGTGATCCAGTGTTGTGCACCAATAAATGGTATGGATGTATCAGTTAAATAAGAATTTTACACAAAACTTCAAAGTAGTGTAGGTAATCAAAGAAATGGCTGTGTCACAATTTTGATTGGTGACCTGAATGCCAAGATAGCATCTGATAGCACAGATTATAAAGAGGTCATGAGGAGACATGGTCTTAGGTAATAAACAAAAATGAAGAATTATTCACCTTGTGCAGTGAATCAATGTTATAGGCAGAAATCTTTTTTCACAAAAGAATACATAAAGCAAAATGGATATCACCAGACCACAATACAGAAAATCATATTGATCATATCTGTATTAACATGAACTGTAAATTATCTCTACATGACGTACAAGTTTTTAAAGGTGCAGATGTAGGTTCAGAAATGAACAGGAGTGCGACAAGGATGCCTTTCATCACTTATTTTATTCTTACTGATTATAGACAGAATTATGAAGACAATAACAGCTACCGCTATAAATGGAATTCAGTAGACTGACAGCAACTGGTTTAACTGGACTTTGCTGATGAAATTGCCCTCCTGACCTACAAAATCAGGTGCAAGATAAACTAACCACACCTGATAAGTAGTAACAACAATTAGGTCTGAAAATTAGAGGGGAAAAACAAAGATAATGAGAATAAATCAAGCAAATAACCCAATTTTCCTTGGTGACACTTCTCTTTAAACAGTGGAATTATATTATACACCTATTTAGGTAGCGAGCAGACAAAGATAGGGGAACCAATAAAGATTTTAAAATACTGACACAGAAGGCAAACAGAGCTTTCATAGCATTAAGAAATTTTGTGGCAGTTAAAAGAAATCAAAACCAATGCCAGACATAATATTTGACTCTAATGTCTTAGTTCTACTATAAGTGTCAGAAACATGGAGAATGACTAAGTTAATCACTAATAAACTACATTATTTCATTAATTGATGTCTCACAGAATAGGGCTACAGTGGTGTGACAGAATCACCAATGTGGAGTTAACAGGGAGAAGTAAAGCAATTCCTGCGTTAGCACTGGATAGGACATACACTTAGGAAACCTGAGAATAGTATAACTAAAAGGTTCTTTCTCTGGATCCCACAGGACACAAGAAATAGAGAGAGACTTAAAAAACAACTGGAGAAGAGAATTAGAGTCATCAGTTATATATGCGGAACATGTGGAGGGAGCTGCAGGAGGTGGCATGAGATAGAAGTTGATTAAGGGCCAATGATCCATTGGGGGATAAAGGACAGCAGCATAAGAACACCACCAACTTCATCAGAATATCAGATAACAGAAAGGATTGGCAAGACACCTGAAGATTCAAGATTTTACAGTAGCAAAAGTTCTATCAGAAGCTCTTGATTATGTAGAAGAGTAATCAGGGGTAATCTATGTGCCACTGTAGCCTTTTGGTGTATATAACATGACCTTAGTATAACAAAAATAAGCCTACAGCAACTACTACTGCAGCAATATGAAATATGGATTTTACTTATTTTAGGTGAAATCATTATGAAGTGGGTGACAAGATCTCTTCTTTACAAACTTATTGCTTGTATATTGATTAGTAAATAAATACTGATACAAAATGTAACAATTTGGGAATGCCCAGAGATGTTCCATCACCTGAGTAGATGCTGAAGACTATTTGCTGTTTCTTTAATACTGTGGTAGTATATACATCTCCAATGGTCTCTCTGTTTCCCCTTCCTGAGAGTTAGTTCTTCACTTCATTGAATATTCCCTTAGCTGCCTTTATTGTTTCATACTACAGGTGACAATATTGTCCCATGCTGATTTACAGTCTGCCAACTGTTGGTGCCTATTCACATATCAGCCCTTTCAATACCCCATACCTCCATACATGACCAGGACGGCAAATCCATAGAAGCTTTTCTAAAAAAAAGTATATTTGTGTGCAGATTATCTGTCATTGGCATGCACAAATGCAGTACAAAATGTATTGTGAAATTGTGAAAACTTACTAGTTGTACATTTATAGTGGTGTCATGGTGACATAGTGGTTAGTACAGTTACCTGCCAAGACAGGATCTATTTTCCAACCCAACAGTGACATGATCATGTTTCTGACCAACACAGCCCTGGCGTTGTTTCAGCTGTATACAGCTTCATAAAATGGATACCAGACAGTTTTCAGATTTTTCTAGAAAGTGTCTAGTAAGGAAAAGTGGTGAGGAAGGAAAGTGAAGACCACTCATTATATTGTGTCCTAGAATATGTGAATGTTTGAACAGTTCATATCCCAACAAAACTTTCTGCCATGGGATTGCCTTTTTAGATAAACATATGTGGTCTATCTCTTCACAATAATCCTATCAGGCCATAGTTTCTAAAGTGTACTTGTATAGATGCTTAGAGTATGCTAGCAATTTTGGATGTTTTTCTTTAATCTGCTTGTTAGCATACACCTTCTGCACATTACAAAACATGTAGTGTATGTTTGCTTTAATGATGGTAGTTTGTAGATTGTTTCTGTATTTGTTGTCTGTGCAACTGTGTTTTTATTCACTATCTCAAAATTGGGAGTTATTTACTTTTTGTAGACGCTTCAGTGGCACAAAATAATTTTTATAGTCGCTTTATTAATTTAAATGATTATTTTTCATTAGGGTATTTTTATATATTGTTCTTTTTTTTCTATAGGTATTTATTTGGTGGGTTAAGATAGTTGTATATTTTATCATTTTTCTTCTTCACTTATATGCATTTCAGACTAAGAATTAATTAGTTAAGAATATGTTTCCTGGCATATGTTTAATTAGGGAAATAAGACAATGGAAAATACATGTAAAGACACTTTTACACACCTTGAGGTTTATATGATGCTAGCCCCATGTTTTTATAGAGTCGGCTCATGACTGGTCATGTGGTCAAAATGCCAGCTGTCTTTACCTCCCAGGACAACTTCTGGTACCTGTTCTAGTTTCTGCTACTTGTTCTAGTTGAGTCTGCCTGGGAGTACAGATCAGTTAAAAAGCGTGCTAGCCACTGTGCGCGCAACCATGGCTCCCACTATACATGTCACTCTCATTAATTTTGCAATCTTTCAGTTTGTTGATGAAAGTGAAAGAGAATACATTCTTCTATGTGTTTGTTATGATATTTGTTAATGTAAATTATTTTGTCAAGGCAGGAAACCACGTTGTATAGTCTTGGGGCTGGAGTGAAGGGCCTAAATAGGGGTACGGAAGAAGTTTGCATGCGTGCTCTTGGCCTGACTTGTTTCCTGTCATATTACTACATAGTCGGGCACCCATTGAAGCCATCTGTGGTGTTCTTCATCTTGTCCCTTTTGGATACAGTCCGACTGACAGGTTTTTACTTTCCTCACTATGCTGCAGAGGTTTTGAGTCAGCTGATAGCATCAGTTCAAAGAGTGCAGGTTTGTTAGGGCTTCAATTGCAAATTCCTGTGGTGCTTATTCTGGGGATTTTCACATCTCTTAGCTTTAAATACCACTGCTGCATTGTAATGATTCTGATAAATAATTGTGACACTTACAGATGCATATTTCAAAATGTAACTTCCTGAGAAGAATAGTATGAGAAAAATGGTAAATATTGATTAAATTAAATTTTGATCTCTCTCTCTCTCTCTCTCTCTCTCTCTCTCTCTCTCTCTCTCTCTCTCTCATCTCTCTCTCTCTCTCTCTCTCTCTCTCTCTCTCTCTCTCTCTCTCTCTCTCTCCTCTCTATCTCTCCCCCCCCCCCCCCCCCCCCCCCCTGTCTTGCTTGCTTGCGCGCATGCACACACACACACACACACAGAGAGAGAGAGAGAGAGAGAGAGAGAGAGAGAGAGAGAGAGAGAGAGAGAGAGAGAGAGAGAGAGAGAGAGAGAGAGATCAGTATGTCATATTCTCTGCTGTTTGCTACACTTTAATTTGTAACTTCTTATTTGAATAGAAAATGTGTTATTTATAGATTGATGGTAACATCAGTTTCATAATGCATTTTCTGACAAACTTAATGTAGAGAAAAAGAATTCTGATCAAAGTTTTCTATGTGAACTATCACAATAGGTAATATCAAGTTACAAAACATCAACACAAACCTCAGTTATGGGTAATGCGAGTACCATGATGGAGATCTAAACATTGAATTAAAACTGCTCATCTTAACATTTCAAGGGGGAAGAGATCTGCTTCTCATTTTTAAAAAAAATTTTAATTGTTCAATGGCCCATTTGGCTCATACAGTTGCCATTTTCCAACTCAAAATAATATTTTATTCTTATGAATTTGAATAATAAAGACACAAATAATAGGTTCCTCAATTTATCACCTGGCATATTTCACTGCATCTCGTCAGGTGCATACTGCAGTAGCCATACTGCAGAAGTCAACATAAAACAAAGCAAACAATGAACTGTTCATGCTGAAATATACAACAAACACATTCCCATTGCAGTGTAAACTGACTGCTGCAGTAATTTTAAACAGACTATAGTGTCTTTTTGTTCACACAACAGCTTAGTAATTTGGATCGCAACTGTTTCAGTATATCTAAGCATTCTTCCATTTGTCTCATTGTAGTTTGGTTCTGAAGTTCATTTATTGTTCCAATTGTTTCTAGTTCTGTATTTATCAGTTCATTTTTACTATAGTTTTGTGTGTGTCTGGTTTTCTTGTCTGTTATTGCTAGCAGTACAGAGGGAAATATACTGAGGGAAAAAAGATAGTTGCATTTTACTTCGAATAAATCACATTAGCAAGCATTCAGGAATAATGACAGCATTTAGATGCTTATGTAAAAAGTGTTATAAATATTAAATATATATTGGTGTTATATTTACATAAAGGGATGGGGCAGCATAGTGGTTAGTGTTCTTGCTTACTAAATCAGTGGTCCAGATTTAAAATCCTAGTGATGGCAGAATTTTTTCCAACCAGTACAGACATGGGATCGAGTCAGCTTCAAAAATGAGTGCCAGAAATGATCTAGGGGAAAGCAAAGGTTGTTGGCATAATACTATCTTCATTGCCCCTTTTATGCTGTCTGGTCACTGAAAATACGGACATAGCACAAATGTCCTATAGAAAAGAACCTCAGTACTTAATAAACAAAATCAAAATAGATTTAGACAAATATTATTGTTCAAAACAATGTTTTCCCATAATAAAATTGAATACTGAAGACACAAATAATAGATTGCATGATTTATTGCATGGCATATTTCGCTGCATCTCGTCAGGTATATACTGCAGAAATCACACAACATAAACTAAAGCAATAATATAAATCCTTCAAGCTGAAATATAAAACACTCATATTCACACTATAATTTGAATTGTCTACCACAGTAATTTTAAACTGACTATTACGTCTTTTTGACTGCACAAAGTACACACAGTTTGCTCAAATATTAGTGTATTATTTGAAATCATGAATATTTACATCAGTGGGTCAACAGATTTCCTTTTAATAATTTATCACTGTCTTCTATCCTTTTTGTCTCATTTGGGCAGCTTGTCTTAAGCTTCATTTTATACATATTCAAGGCATGCATATCCATGCTATTTAGCCACACCTCTTTGTCAAGCGTATGTTTTCTTAAATGCCAAACCTTAGTTTCTAGAGTAAATAATGACTTAATCTAACTGTAGCACTGATCCAGCATGTAGATTGGTCTCAATTCTGTTTCTGGTGACAAAACCTAGTCCATAACTGGCTTATCTGCACCAGGCATTTCACTGCACTCAGTAATACACTACCATTGGACAAAGGTGGTTTGGAAGAATAGGTTATTTGATATTTATAAGCAGTTACCTAGAATATATGGTCTGAATAATTCACAGTCATGGTTGTAGAGACTTTATGATATGTTTACCATTAACCATCTGAAGAAAGTATCTGTTTTGACATATGTGCCCTTATGCACTGGTTTTACTTCTGAAGGAGTTAAAGATAAACATATATATTTTGATGGATCCTAAGGTGGCAACAGATTCATAAAAAGTATCTAATGTATAGTACTTGAACAATATTTGAAATATAGTTGATGCTATAATGTGTATTTATCAAAGAATGTATTGTTTAAGAAAACGTGATTCTTGCAACAAGGACTTACTCCCCTTATGCACTAAGACCCCACTGAGACAGATAACCAGATGTTATCTGCCAGAGTCACCACAAAGAGATATGAAAAATATATTATTGCATTCTAACATCTCTCAACACTAGTATCTGAATGCATCACACACTTAGTAAAGCATGCTCCCCTTCTGCCTTGCATTGACCCTTCTTATGTATGTAACTTTTAAAGATGTGCACAAAGCTTGATAATAATTTGCAGATATGAGATCTCCTTGCTACGATGGTATGGGATCATTCAAAGTGTAGACTCTGTGTCTGAAGCCATGATGTCACGCCTTGCCTTGTTTGTGATTGTCATGCTTTTGAGGCATTCTGATAGCATCAGGTCAGCAGATGTGTTGAGCACATTAGCTTGGCTCTGTGTGCTGCAGAGCGTTGTTCTCAGGTTCCCAGTCCAAGGTGTGCAGGAGGTTTTAAGGCTGCATAATTCAGCACAGCTAGTGCAAGTGAGTCATGTTAGACTTCCATAAAATACAGTGGATGTCTGCTTTCACATTTCATTATTTCATTTCCTATGTACTGACACTAATACCAGTTTTATGTTCTTCAGTCTTTGCGACAACAGAAGAATTAATATTTATATTGAAAACAGGACATTTAAGCAAGGCATAGATGGTTTTAACAAGAACATTTTTACTTAAAACTGAAATAATGGCTTTCTTGTTTTTAAATTATTCAATAGATAGATAGTATAATTAACATAGAAACTTAATATTGACAAATCAAAAGGATATCATTTATGCTGAATGTAGTTCAGTAGTTTGTCATTTACAGTGATGGCTTGGTATTAAGATATATTGGGGATCCTTATACTGTACTTATTAGGAAACTGCATCATCACACTGGATATATCTTTTATGTTTATCTTTTAAAATGTGTTCGCCTTAATATTTCTGCTTATTTTAAAATGTGCATGCATTCATACAAGTATTTATGCCTTTGAAACATATGTATTCATTCTTGTTTCTACTTGTTTAGTAAACCCACAAGACTATTGGTTTTTGTATTTAAGAGTAGTTTCTGTTTTACGTTCAGTTTCTGTTCCTACTGTTGCAGCTGTAATTTTGTATAATTGCTGGCAAAGATTCCTTACTTCATATTGCTATGAGTTTTGATAGCAGTGAGATAACATATTGTGTAGCATGAAACATACACACTTTATCTTATTAATTTATATATTATCTGGTAGTATCTTTTTGTATGTGTAGCAGAAATGCTGGCCTACTTAGTCACAGAGAATATACTAAAGTGAACTATTTTTGAGGAAATTCCTATCCTCTTCCTCAGGTGAATAACACAGAAATAAACCATAATTTTAGACTTTAAGGACAAGCTGTGGATTCTCTGCCTTTTCACCCATGATTATTTCAGTGGTTTAACCCACCAGAAGCATACATTAACTTAAATGTATTGCTAATAAAACCAGTAATCCATTCAACTAATTCCATGGCAGTTGCCTAGCATTATTTATAGACACAAGTTAAAAAGTTTGTTGCATGTCCTATTTTACAGGATACTGCAATCAACCTCAGGTGTTTGTGATGTAAAAGCAATTTTATGCTAAGTAGTTTGCCATTGTTTTCTGGACAACTGATGATCATCCCATCATAAAATTAATGCAACACAATCTGTTCCCAAATTGCGTGTGGCTTACTATGCGCTCTCTACCCCTGAGATAGTTATAAGTAGAAATACTTGAAAATTGACTTTTTCCAAGTAGTAATAAAGATTACAAATGTTGAATATAAAGGAGTACTTCAGACTAGAGCACTTAATGGCAAGCCATCACTGACTTAATAACTTTGTCATTTGTTTTAGAGAATACACATCATTGCTTAAGTTAAAATATGTGTTATAAATAACAGCAGCTTTTCTTTGAGGTTTATGGGCTGTTGTAAACTTTAAGTTTGCTTGCTTGTTAAGCCAAAGTTCAAGTAAAGTCACTGGTCGGAAGCTGGCGTGGGGGTGGCTAGGTTGGTGATGGGTTTACATGTTTTAGGGTGCGAGTGAACTCTAGCAATGGATCATCAGCTAGTATGTATGGCAAATAAGACACTGCAAATCTGAATGCTTGCTCGTAAGAACTTGTGTGGAACTCATCCATAGCCTGACGTGCTGCTAGGAAACCAGTGCACAGTATCTGTGAGTGTCTGCATTTGTAAGTGCCTTACGATTGACACTGTCTGCTATGAAGTATGTCGTGACAACAGCAGCATATTTTCAGATTCTATACTCTCCTTTGTATAACCATGTCCTCAGACTTTGAGTCAGATAATTTGAAGCTAAGGAACTATCATTGATGCTAAGTACAAACAAAGATAAAGGTAATCCCAAAGCAGGGACTGCCATTGAGGTGGGAATTGTTAGGCCTTCACATATTCTAGGCTGAGACATATAAGGTTGGGTGGCTGCAGTTCCCTTCCTTGTTGTCTTTCCTTCCCAGACAATTTCCATAAATTTCTGAAAATTGTCTGGTACCATATTTTACTTTACTCCAGAGCAGTACAGGTGAGAAAAAACAATGCTACCTCTGCTGGGGATTGAACCCTGACCATAGTCTCAGCTAGCCTGCACACAAACCACCATGCCAACACAGCTAGTAGCAACGTCTAGATCAGTTCAGGTTTTTCCATTTGGTCGAAAGCTAACATTAATTCCAAAGGGTCAAATATCTCTGTACAGTTACCACTTGTAAGTTGTTTCTCAGTTTATCTGCTTTTTCAGAACAAGAAAATGTTCTAAAATAGTATAATGTTAAGGTTAAACAAAAAATCATCACTGAACTAATACTGAAACTACATAGTGTATAGGTCCCCAATTACATCTCAATTAGCATTAAAGAAAAGGAACATATATAAAATTTTTTACACCTGTGATACATTATGAAATAGGGCTACACATTTGTGTGTGCATCTGTGTGTGCTAAGCTTGAAATAAATTTATGTAAATTACTTAGGAGATACAAGTAGTCCCATGCCAGATACTCTCATTGGGTGTGAAGTGTTAGGCCTTCACATATTATAGACCATGACATATGAGATGAGGGTGGCATGCTCTCTTCCTCATCACTGTTCCTGAAATTCCTAGAAATGTATGATCATTTCAGGGTACCCATTTTTATGAGGCTAGGTTGACCCAAGAGCTGTTCTGGTCAGAAAGAAAATAATCCTGCCACAAGTGAAGATTGAACCAGAGCCACTGGTAAATTATATACAATATATCAGTTACGTAAGGCTTGTTGACTTTAACTCTGTACTGTTGGGCATTTACATTTTAATTGTTGAGATTTTCTTTTGAAGTGCTCTTAATTTGCAGTTTTTTGTTTTGTGGCTTTTGTCATTCATTTGTATAATTTTCTGTTATGTTTGTCATTAGATCAATTAGTTTTTCTGTCTGTATTATTTCAAAACAATGTTTTCCCGTAGTGAATTTGAATAACGAAGACACAAACAATAGATTGCACGATTTATTGCCTGGCATATTTCGCTGCATCTCGTCAAGTACATACTGCAGAAATCACACAACTTACGTGAATTAACTAGATAAATCCTTCAAGTTGAAATATACACATATTCGCACAGTAATATCACTTATCTACCACAGTAATTTTAAGCCGACTAATTATTTATCTGTATTATATATCTGTATTATTTGACAGCAATTTATGGAAACTTTTGGTTGCAAGGCCAGTGGTATTACTTGTATATTTAAATCTCAAGATTTTATAATGGTCATAAAAGGGTACATTTGCTGCGAACTGAATGCAGTAAAATGCTGTGTATGTGTGCTGATATTCTTCTGTCATCATTGGTCACTAAACAATGAAGCTGTCACTCACTGTTCAAAATGGTGATGTCTCGTAGAATAGTTCAGTCATGACCATCCTCCTTGTAGTACTCCAAACATGGTTAATTCTTGTCATTGCAGCATTCTAGATTCTGTGCCAGGCTGTTTAAGTTTGTCTGTCATTAAACTTTTCTCTGGTGCCAACAGCATGGCAGTTTTGGTTTTGGTATCTGGTTCCCTTCTAACATCTCCAATTCAGTTCACAGTCTTCTTGTTTAATCAGTGTTGATGCCTTCCTGCCTGCTTGATTGGTTATGGTTGAGAATCTGAAGCAATTTTTCTTTTTTTCTTCTTCTGCCTTTCATCATTTTCCTATGGTATATAGGCCCTTAAACAAGTTACTCTATGTCCTTTATAGACTTGTTAGATTGGTTGGATTTGGCAGCTAAATTATTGGATGAGGTGGTCCAATCTCAAACCATCCTCCTCAGTCGATTCTTACAACGTGCAGTGTAGTCTACAGTGTTACTATTCTTTGCTTCCTTTCTTTAGGTACCTGGTAACTCACGGGTGAAACAAGCAACTAGAACATGAAATGTTGGAAAATGAGGAATAAGTTTCATCTCATCGGGAAAAAACAAATATAGTTTTAGTGAAGCTGGAAATAATTTGACCACGTTAAATGACAATGATCTTGTAAAAATTACCATACTGGAGGGACAATTCGAATGGTAGATGAGCAATAGGTTGATGATGGTACAAGTAACAGAATAAATTCAAGACATCATTGATTATAAATTTCTGAGTGTATACCAAAGTGAGGGACTGAAAGTGGTGGAGATCCAATACAGTCAACCTTCATTGTGGAGTTAGCACTTGACTGATTGAGCTGACAATGGTATAAGATACATAACTGAAAGGGAAAATCAGTAGCTTTGAAATAAGTTGTTAGAGACTAGTATTAATTAGTGGAAGAGACTTAAGGAAAGCTTGATGTATTGGTTTCATGGACATAAAATTAAACTGAATCCTGTAAATCTGTGTGAAATGTTAAGAATGTCACACATAATAGGTCACTAGCATTAATAGATGGGGGTTCTCATTTTACTAGCTCCTTCCTTACTCGACACTGCTTTAACAACTGATGGTATGACCTAGTTTTAAACTGGCACCAGTAACCAATGAAAGCTACATACCCTAGCTATTAACATTTCACATATTTAGACACACAAATAGATATATCTACACACTACACATGAATCCATGAAGATGTGTTGTTTACACACAGGAAAGCCACACACCTAGCTGTTGCATAGTCCACTCATTTCACATTCAACTTCGGCATTATTCACAAAATATCTCCTGCCAAGGTGGGTTTTCAGTGGACCAGAAAAGTGGAAATCGCTAGGGGCTAAGTCAGGGCTGTAAGGTGGATGTTCCAGAACTTCCCACCTTAGTTGGTTAATTCTCTTCTGAGTTAATTGAGTCGCATGTGGTCTGGCATTGTCATGAAGAAGCAACGCTCCTCTAGTCAGCAGTCCTGTACGTTTTCTTCAAATTGCATCATGAAGCATCAATAGAACTTCACACTTCAGGTTTTACATTTGCTCCACACTACGATTTATTATTGTAAAGAGGTTTCTAGAATTTTCAAAAAATTAATTTCTTGTAGAATACTTTGTGTGATTTCACATGATTTGAAAATGTGTGGAATCACATGCTGCACATTCACCCTCTGGTATATTGCAGCTGTTAAAAGCTTCTGTTTCACTTCCCTGCTCTAACCATTTCTAACACAGTAACACAACTAAATTTGTTGTATGTGTCCTTTGCATGGCTTGAAATAATGTTCCACTGTTATGTTTTTGTACACATACTGCATCTTTTAAATATCATGCATGCATTGTTAGTTAAATGTTCTTTCTTTACTTTTGGTAGTGTTATTAATTATAAATAGTAACCATACAATTAGCAATTTATTAGACCACTTGTTTACTGGATGTAAATTGAAAATGTTAAATAATGTGAACATTGTTGATGCTTTATGTGATTGCCTTTAGAAACTATACAAAATTAAGAAATAAATGTCTTGCTGAAAGTTTTCTAGCAAATACCATTTGCTGAGATTATTTGAATAATGGTAATCTTAAGTTACAGCCAAACAGTTTATTTATTAAAGATTAGGTTAATGTTTAGTTATGATAGTTGAGTTATTAAAGATTAGACTATTGCTTAGTTATAACATTTATTAAAGATTAGATTATTGTTTAAAAATCAGGATTTTCTCATTGCATGATTATTTGTTAGTTTTCAGTCTTGTAATTTTATAAATATTACTCCTGCAGGCATTTCTTCTTCTTGATGAAGAGAAGGAGCAGATCAAAGACCTTCGATTGCAACGTTTTATCAGCTATCACAATGAACCTCACAGTGACTGGGCAGTTGACATTGACCACATGACTGCTCGATGGCCACTTGTCTACACAGAGGGCAGAAGGAGGTTTCAAAAGAAGAAATTAAGAAGCAGTACCAGTTCTACCAAAAGCCTGCTTCAAGAAGTTAGTATGCAGACTTACGTACAGTAAGCCACCCTCTTTCATGCCATGAGGCATGTTGGGCAAATGGTGCTAGCCCCATATATTTATAAATCATTTGATGCTTGATGGGTGATATAGTCAGTATCATGCCGGCCGCCTTTACTTACAAGAACATTTCTGGTACCCATTTCAGGCTAATTTGAGTTGGCAGGTCAGTTTTTAATAATCCATCTTGTTGGGGACTCGAATGCATTACCATCAGGCTGGCAAGTAAGCAGGCTAGCCATTGTAGTATCATGGCATTGGGTTTTTGGTGCCAGCTCCATATTTTTAGATCAATCGGCACTCGATTGTTGATCTGGTCAGTATCACACTGGCTGACTATACTACCCAGAAAATTCTTTCCCAAACAAAACAAAAAAAGAAGAAAACATTGAAGCAAGAAAACTTATTTAAATTTAAGAAGAAATTCTTAGAAAAGAAATAGAACAAAGTTGATGTAAGTCAGAAATATATAACAAACAATCTTTTTTCACTCTTTATCTTCCATTGGAACCTCAACCAACTCACTTCAAGGCACCTTGTCTTTAGCTATCCATGCAACTCCATCCATGTCTTCCCTTATATTATTTATTTCTGTCTCTACTTCTCTTCTCCGGGTGTTTTTGGGGCTTCCTCTATTTCTTTTACCATGTGGATTCAAGTCAAACACCTTTCTAGTTATACCATTCTCAGGTTTTCTTGGTACACATGTTATAACATATAGCAATCATGACTTCCCTCTAGACACTGGGTTGGAGTCTGTTAATAGTGAAATACCTACAACCTGTGAAGGAAACATGACCAACTGAGACCTAATCCCACCCAGTCTGAATGTGCTGTGCTGAATCATGACCTGGTTCAATCCATATATACCTCTCCACAGATGTCAGGTTCCAGTACCCATCTTGCATATCCTGCTGGTTTCTGAGCTTGGACAAGGGAAGGAACACTCTGCAACATAATCCCCCATGGAGATGGTGTTTTAGTGATGGGTTGGCAGAACATTCTCTATGTCAACCTTACTCTGATAGATCCAAGTAACGTGTTGGCAGAACATTCTCTATGTCAACATTACTCCGATAGATCCAAGTAATGGGTTGGCAGAACATTCTCTATGTCAACCTTACTCCAATAGATCCAAGTAATGGGTTGGCAGAACATTCTCTATGTCAACCTTACTCCGATAGATCCAAGTAATGGGTTGGCAGAACATTCTCTAGTCAACCTTACTCCGATAGATCCAAGTAACAGGTTGGCAGAACATTCTCTATGCCAACCTTACTCCGATAGATCCAAGTAACAGGTTGGCAGAACATTCTCTATGTCAACCTTACTCCGATAGATCCAAGTAACGGGTTGGCAGAACATTCTCTAGTCAACCTTACTCCGATAGATCCAAGTAACAGGTTGGCAGAACATTCTCTATGCCAACCTTACTCCGATAGATCCAAGTAACAGGTTGGCAGAACATTCTCTATGCCAACCTTACTCCGATAGATCCAAGTAACGGGTTGGCAGAACATTCTCTATGTCAACCTTACTCCGATAGATCCAAGCCCTTTTTGGGTCTGAGGTGAACTGAATGCCAGTACATAGGACTTAAGAGTTAAAGCTCAGTCTTCTGGAGGATTTATAACCAGCCTACGACAGCAAACATTACATGTTAAACAGACAGCAATGCTAAATATGGGAGAAATTATAGGAAAGACTGACAAAAACACCATTGCAAATGTTAGAGATTTTGTATATTTTATCTTAAATGAATGGTAAAATTAGTTTATTAATTGTAAGGATTTAAACAGTTTAATGTTGTTTATTTTTTCTGCATGAAGTAAAATTATCATTTCCTGTTTTTGATGCTTTTCTTTCTTTACCTCATTACTGTCACTTCTATTGTTTTATTTATTGTCTCGCCACCCTATGTGAGAAATAAAATAGTTTTTGTTTCTTTTCCTTTTACAGAGTTATGTTGATCATGCTTTCTCTCTAAAGTATGTTTCTCTGCAGATAAAAAAGGTAAGAAGCTACAATTATACTAGGTTAGATAAGTGTATGGTTATGCTGAAATGTTTATTTACTTTCACACTTATATCAGTTGCAAGCGCACTAAGCACTATGCCATCATTGCTAAAGATATAGATATATTTTATAATGAGTTAAATATTGCTGAAGTATTGATGCTATTGCTATTGATGAAGATTATTTTCTAATGATTTTGACATGGCTTTGTTCTAGAGCAAATCTTTTTAAATAGCATTAATAGTCGGGTACCTCAAAACAAAAAATGGCAATGAAAAAGTAAGTGGCATGATTAGTGGCTATGTCCTTTATGAAAGGAATGAGAAAAGTGACATTACAAGTATGGTCAGAATCTCATAATATGATAAGTAACACCTGGTCAAATACAACCCTCGGTTATTATGGACTTGTAAAAAACCCTGGAGATAATGTTTGCAATAAAATCGACCACATATTGATTCTAAAGATAATCCTTAAGTAGTTTAATAGCAGCAAAAACTAGACCAGGAAAAGACTACTGTACTGATTACATTCCAGTTTCATGGAAATATGAGATTAAAACTTGCGATCATAAACAAGACCCTACAGAAGATGAAGTTAGATCTGGCATGATTTAAAATAGCCAAAATAGTCAAAGAAATTAGGGAAAGGCACATTGTTACTGTGCAGAACAGATATATTACCATGGAAATTATACAGACTATGGGGGATGGTCAGAAAGTAGTGCACTATAGTGTTTTATTTTCGACAACTGTTGAAAGGGAATGAAAATTGAAGATAAAATACATGAATATTTCCTCTGAGCAGTCAATTTTTCTACATAATTCCCATGAACTTGTACAGCCTTATGCCACCACAAAACAAGTGCATGCATGCCTTGATTGTACCAGGTTTTGTTCTGCTCATGTAGCCATTTGTTCATGCATGAATCACACCCTCATCATCATAACAACATTAAAACAATTTAAAAGATTAATGTTGTTAAATGATTCTGTTCTGTCAGGGAGAACTGTTGGCTGTTGTTGGTGTTACAGGATCAGGGAAGGTCAGTGGCATCTTCTTTTATAGCATGTTTTCTCATACTTCTCTGTCTTCACAATTGTTACATCTTTGTGTGCTCAGTTATCACATCAGATACATTTTCAGTCAGTATGACAGTGTTGTATTGGTGCTTTCTTTATGTTCCTTATGTAATTGTTTTTATTGATAGATCTTTCAAGCATTACTGTTTTTATAATTACTTGTTTCTTTAGAATAAATGTCAGTCTCAATATTAATGTGTGTTAAATGAGATTGGTATTTTGAAGAATTCACCTAGCATGTCATCAGTTTATTCAGTACACATTTTTCCTGTTTTGACTGGGACATGCCATTGTAAACTTAGTGACAATTGACAAGATTACTTAGAAAAGAAAGGATGGCCAAGAGATAAATGTCTGGATGGCTTGGCCACATGGCATAATATAGATAAAGAGACCTGATCCAAGACTCTGGTGATCGTGTGAGATGGCAAACCATAACTGCCCATGCTTTTCAGCATGACAGATGATAACAGAAATGTTTAAAGTTAGTTGCATATCCTTTACAGGACGTCACAGTCAACCCCAGCATTTTTTGGCTGTTTATGATTTCTTGGCAAGTTTATGTTCAGTAGTTTGCGCATTGCTTTCTGTACGACCAGCACTCATACCATTGTATAAAAACAAGTCAGGGCGGTCTGCTTCCAAATAGCCTTGCAGCTGTGTTTCGAACGTGGTATGCAGGATTACTATTTGTGTCCACAACCTCTTTGCAACAGAGATGGCAACATTAATGATGCCATAGTAAATAGCCATTTAAACTATCAGTTACCATATTGCACCTCTGGGTAGACATTGTTCTTAGTCATATGAAACACTTAGTCACGTTCTCTTTGTGTGACTTTCACTTTAAAATACTTGGGAATGGATACAACAAACATCTTCAACAGTTACCTACTCATTGTACTGGTCCCTGGAACAGCTGCAGAGAAGTTGCACATTCGTTAGTATGACTTTGAGCTGCCAAGAGCAGACAATTCAGCAGCACTGATATAAGCAACAGTAATTTAGTATGACCAACATGTCTACAGATATTGTTTTCTTAGTTTTCTTCTGCCTCAATGTTATGAAGTAAATAATTGGTTGGTTAAGAATATTCTGGAAGACCATTTTAACTCTTAAATCTGATACATTGGTATTCTGGTCTTCTAAACTCTGAAAAAGGCTCGCATCTGCCAGAGAGTTTGATGTAGAGATTTTCCCTGACCTGGTACCAAAGTACCACCTCCATGGGACTGTTGCATAGCTCTCTGTCCCCTCTCCAAAGCCTAGAAACACTGAGGTTTGCAAGACCAGACCTGGAATTCACATCTGCAGAGAGGCATATTAGAATGTAACCAGATCATGATTCAGTACACTATGTATATATGACTGGGGTTCGGCCTTGGTTGATGTTTCCTACAAAATGTTAAGGTATTTCATTGTCAACAGACTCTATTCCAGTGCCCAGGGGGATTGCGGTAAATTAAAAAATATGTTTACTCTTTATCTTCTAGTCATCTCTCCTGATGTGCCTCATTGGTGAACTGCCTTATGAGATTGGTCAGATCTCCATTAATGGGCGTGTCAGCTACTGCGGTCAGACCAACTGGATATTCAGTGGGACTGTGAAGGACAATATCCTGTTTGGACATTCCCTTAATCGAAATCGATACCAGCATGTGATTGAAGCTTGTGGTTTGACTCAAGATCTTGAACTTTGGCCAAGAGGGGACCAGACGTATGTTGGGGAGAGGGGTCTTCAATTGAGTGGAGGACAGAAGGCAAGATTGTCTCTGGCCAGGTGAATAAATTACTTTTAAATTTGTGTGCTTATTATAATGTAATTAAAAATAAAGAATTAGGAGAAGAAACTAAGTCAGAGCAATGGCATGAAGATAAAGCGCTGGTTACTACTAACATAAACATATGCATGTCCATCATTACATTCCAGTGTAAAATTACAAATAAAGCATCTCTTTACACTCCTTGAGGCATTTTGGGTATATAGTGCTAGCCTGATATTTTATAGACAAATCAGTGGTTGATAAATAGTGTGGTCAGTATTGTGCTGGCCACCTTTACCTCCAGGACATTTCCTAGTACCCATCTTATGCTGGGCCAACCTGGAAGCCCAGGTCAGTTATAAAATAAATAGCCTCAGTGGGGATTCAAACACATGACCTCTGGGCTGGCAGGCAAGCAAGCGTGTGCTAGCCACTGCACTACAGCAGCTCATTTCAGTGTGCATCCTCTAAATGTCTGTTTTACATATCAGTTAATTTGAAGCACCTTATGTTAGTTTTTGTGTGACCATCTAAGTGCTGTTGGCTAATTTGGTAACCATCAAACTTTAAAAAAAAACACTGGAATTTATGAGTTTCATTGAGCACTCATTTGCAGCAAGTCATTAGCGCCCCCCCCCCCTCCCCCCTCCCACAATGTCTGAGATTAGATATTGAAATAATAACAGTGAATGAGGAGATAGTTCAGTAGTATTACCAACATCCTTCATTGGCTTGTCCAGTGCAGAACTTTTCTCCTGTAACAGTCTCTTAATGCCATAAGCCAGATGAACTGTTCTTGTTGTTACATGTAAATTATATGGCACATGTTGAATCCACCTATGTTGTGGTCTTCACCTTCTCTCCAAAGTTTCATTTCTTCCATTTTACTTGTCATAATAATCAGTCTTTTTATATATTGAGTTCTTGTTGAATAGATTTGTACATCATCCCTCACGTACAGTTTGGTCAGTGAAATTATTGGCCTAACATTATTACACCAACATTGTGTAGCAGTTCCTTTGTAAAACGTCGCTGTCATTACTGTTCAAAAAGATTCTCCATCTTTTGGCAGTTCTCCTGCCTCATACATTTGCATGCCCAAGGTGTCTTCATGGACCTGTATCCACCTTCATACTGGCTGACTTCTGCCCCTTCTTACAGGAACCATATTTGTTCAAGCCATTGCTATGATTAATTTAACCTAATTATTCCAATTACTGGAATAAGAAGCAGTTTATGGGTCAGTTTTCTTCAATGTACATATATTGTTGTCAGGATCTTCTATTCGGCTCGTTGGCTAACACGTGTGAGACAGTACAAGTATAACGTATAACGTGATTCGACGTAAGACACAGCAACACAAGTTCTATGGATTTATTGCCACATTAAATACAGAACGATAATTACAACGATCTACAATATATAACTCACAACCACAATACAGCTCATAGGTCTGGCGCTCAAGATATCAGTCGTTCGGCTTACAACCACGGAGATTCACACAAACGCCTTGCTCTCATCACACACGTCCTTTCAATGTCCTGTCCCAGCTTGGTCTGCGCTATCACGCACACTGCCCACTGCCTCTGGTGGGGTCACGTGGCTTGCGTGCGTCTGTCGTCAGCCTGACCGCTGGTCGCGTGTCAGGTAACAATCTCGCCAGCCGACAACTCTTGTCCGCCGGGTGCCGTAACGATGTTGCTGCATAGCTAGGCTCTGACATTCTCCCCGGGTACCTCAATGAAAGATGCCATCTTTCATTCATGATGTATGTATATACTGGGGTAGTGTTAATTTCATGTCAGAGACTACTTTTTTCCCAGTGTTATGCATGAAAATACATATAAGGCATGGAAATATATACACAAAATGTAAGTTGTATTGAAATGACAAATGAAGTACAACTTTTAACACAACTCAGGTTTCATCCCCCTGATGCCTGGTTACCTCCATTGCAATAATACCCAGTCAGATCAGTAGCACCAGCTTCACGCATCTACCTCGCAGCTATTTGAAAAAAACGTAATAATATGATTGTTTTGCAACAACCATCTAGCCAGACTGAAATACGGCTTTGTATTTAGTCGTATTAAACACTTAAACTCTGCCCTCATTTGGTCAGGAGCTCTTATGTTGGTTTGCAATGTTGGCAGCTCTATGACATGCTTGGTGGACGCCTACCTGCTGTGCTAACTATTTGAGCAACAAAATGTCTATCTATACAATACACATTAATGAATATGTTTCAAATTATGGCCCTTGATGTAATTCACAAATGCAAGGGAAGTAATTTTGACATTCAAGAAATTCTATACATTACAATAATTATTTAATTTCTTAGCGTCATTGCTTGACGTTTCTTCATATTAACGAGAAAAAGTCGGTAATATGAATACGTTAATCAAGATATGATTCTAAGATTACACTAATCAAAATAAATAAGTACCCAATTGGTGTATTATATTTTATAGATTCAAAAGGATTTTACAATTGTCATAAATTTTTGAAAATTTGTATATCGTCTGCTAATTTTTGCTATACTTTTTAAATTACACCGGAAATACACACGAAACGCAAAATTTAGTTGCTGTTATATGGTTTGAACACAACTGTTTCGGTTTCAACGGATGGTAAAACGTTATCAAAGTTCGTGTTTGATGTTATAGTATCACAACTCTCGGATTATGATGGGATGTTCTTGTTTCCGATGTGTTCACAACTTATGGATAATGATTGAACTGTTCTTATTTCGGATGTTCAAACGTCGAACAATTTGGATTAAATTCGCTGCAGAGGTGGTGTAGGAGTCAATGTTCGGTCCACATTTGCACATGTCGTTAAAATATGACGGTGAAGAAAATCACTCACAGATGTCACAATGGTAAAGTTCGCTTCTGGTAAGTGGTTAAGCGTCTGTGACACTGTTCTTGGTGTATATATACAATTAATATTGTTCTCTTTCTAACACACACTACACAATTATACTACACTCATTACATGACTTGATTAAAATAAGTATATTATACATGTCGGTTTCTAAACCGTATCACAATTTTAATAATAGACCTTACACAGTAGGTGAATGGCAACAAAATTCACTCATTGGTGGCTGTGTTGGGCTGAGTGTAATATTTCACAGTGCACTCAGACATTGCTTACTGGGTCGGTCGGACAACGGGACAAAAGGTCGGCGATTGTATTCATTCTGCCGGGAATATGGCGAACTTCGAAACTGAAATTTTGAAGCTTTAAGGACCAGCGAGCAATCATATTATTTGATGGTACTCCGGCATTTATATACCGTAATGGACTGTTGTCAGTTTCGATGATAAAGTGACGTCCTAGAAGATATCTGGACAGCTTCGTCACACTTTCTACTAAGGCCAATGCCTCTAATTGCGGAATGGACCATGCCCGCTCTCGGGGCCTTAGTTTTCTTGATAGGAAACAAATTGGATGCAGGATGTTGTTGTATTCCTGCAACAGGACTGCCCCAATGGCAACGGAGCTAGCATCTGTTCTTAACCTGAAAGGTAAATGAATGTTGGGCAATTTAAGAATAAGATTTTTGGAATTCTTATCAGAAAAGTGAGCCAAAACTTTATGAAATGCATTTCGTAGGCATTCATCGTTTACAACATTTTCGGGTTTATCCTTGGTTAGTAAGTTAGAAAAAACCTCAGTCAGTTCTGAAAAATCAGGAATAAAGTTTCTGTAATAGTTGATAAGTCCCAACAAACTGCGGACTTGTTTCTTATTTGTTGGAAGTGACAGTTTTAGAATTTTGGAGACAATTTTGTTGTCTGTCATGACAAAGCCATTGGATATTCTGTACCCCAAAAATGATATCTCTTGGTAAGTCATGCTCACCTTTGAAGGCTTCACTGTTAGTCCGTGCTGTCTGATACTAGGTAGTAGTAGTAGAACGTCCTGTCCAGGTGTCAATGTTATAGTTCCGTCGTTGTCTCTGTATGGACACAGATGTCGTCAGTATAGTGAATGATATTAGGAATGTCAGATAGGATGGAGTCGTATAACAGACAAGGCAAGTCTGGAGTTACTGGATCTAAGGATATAAAGTGGGTTACGGTTAAAATCTTCCAAAAGGATTTTCAAATTTCATGTTGAGATCATTTTGAGTGCTATCTCCAAACCTGCACTCGTACATGTGTGTATACATTCAATAGTTCAAACAATAATAATACACCATGTATAGTTGTGAAATGTAATCGTGCATGTTTGTATGATCTTTTGCAATTTGTGTATATTTTCCAAAATATGTAGGGTAATTTGTTGCTGATTTTTGTCAGTAATTCCACCGACTGATGTTTTACATTGTTCAGCATAGGTATTCGTATGCGTTGATTTAACATAGAGCTTCTGAGTGGCAGTAACAAAATTTGGTTCAACAGTAATGACATAAGTAACAAAGTCTGCTGGTTTGTCATGAGTAATATCATCTGTGTTGTGTCATGATGATGTGGGAATATAACTGTTTGTGAAGACATTTGTTTTGTATTTACAATCAGTAGTGCAAGTATAACTATCCACTGTGTGCACTTGGTTATGTGTGTAGTTAACAGGGAATACAGAAGGTATAGTGTATACCATGATGATTTGTGATCGCTCTTCGTTGTTGTGAATTGTTTGTTTTCTGCACCTTTTCCTTTGTGCTGATACCCACCAGTTTCTGTCTTTTCTTGTTCTGAGATGGTAATGAAGTTGGTATGGTGTGTTACCTTGGTCTGTTCATCATGTTGTTGTATGATGAGTGGGGTAGTTAAGGCAGTATTTGTTGTGGTGTTAACTTTTTGCCTTGTGTGAGGTTTGGACTCTATGTAATCTGTCACATTCAATACATTTCCAATTAATAAATCACAACATGGATTGTCTAATAACGCGCAAGTTACTCTGCCTGATAAGAAAGGTGATTTTATATTGGCCCATGCCATGGGATATTTCTCTACTGTCCCTGAAACAGTTTTGCAATAGATGTACTCATCTAGGAAGTCTTTAGGATCAGCTAAGGTCTTTCGAAGACCGATAAGACAAGCCCCTGTGTCGCGTATACATGTGCATACTGTGTCGTTGATGTAACCTTTATGGAACGTTAATTTCCCTAACGACAGTTTTGAGGTTTTGTTCATCTCCTCACCTTCTTGTTGAGTATTGATCTCTTTACATAAGGAATGAGGTTGAGTGATGTTAATAACATTATTACAATATGGTACATAGTCTGGTTTTGAGTCTATTACCAAGTTAGCTTCCTCATTGGTAATAGGGACGGTGTGCCCGCATGTTAAGATACCATTTTCATAGAAGGTATTACAGACAGTACATTTGTTAGCACTAAATACATCACAAGCCTGTGCTGCATGTACAGGATGTTTTTCTGTATTTTCGTCTTCTGACGCTGAGCTATCGAACAAGGCGGCATTGGCTTTGTTGGTCATATGCCTGCCTCTACAATCCATACGATAGTGACCGTAAGCCTTGCAGAGAAAACATTTACGTAAACTTTTGAACGATCTACGTTCTATGTCTTGTCTGTTTACCATATTTTGCAAGTATGTTGGGTACCCTGGGTTTTTATCGCACATCTCGTTCAAATGGTGAGACAATTTACAGTGAGTGCATTGTCTAACTCTATCAGAGGTAGGCCTGTGTGGTTTTTGCCTACTATAGTTGTTCTCATAGTTGGCTGCTGCTACCCAGTTACTGTCAGTAGCTTCAGTGACAAAACACTGTTTATTTGCCGTATAATAGGCCGACCCACGTCTTTCCATTTCTTCCACACTTGTGCATTCATTTTCTTGTAAGAACTTAGAAAAAGATGATGGAATAGAAGAAATAACCTTATCTCGAATGATGAGATCTTCTAAATTATCATAATTTTTGTTAATTTTGGCTGATGAAGTCCATTTGCTGAAAATGTCTCGGACTAAACAGAGGTAGTCAGAGAACGTTTGAGTTGATTTTGGACTCAGTTTACTGAATTGTTCTCTGTACCCTGCTTCGTCTAACATGAAATGTGCCATTATTTTAGATTTAATGTAATGGTACTCTTTTCTGAGGTCTTTGGGGATGGTTTCAATGACTTTAAGAGGTTCCCCAGATAGACTCCTCATATATAAAATATTCCATTCCGAAAGTGGAACTTGGTAATGTTCCATTAATGTCTCAAAATTTTGGGTAAAGGCTGCTATGCAGTCACCCGAGGTATAGTTACGAACGATACCTTGATACTTCTTATACTGGTTTTCTTTTTCCAGTCTTTCAGATTTCTTTGACTCTTTATTCATTGCAGTCTCAGTGTCGAGTTGTTTCATTTTCAACTGTAATTCAAGTTCTTCTCTCTTACTCTGAGCTGCTATTTCTGCTTTCTTAAGTTCACCGTCTATCTCAGCTTGTTTGGCAGCCTTTTCAATCTCTGCCTGTTTTAGAGCTGTTTCTGCTTCTGTTTGTTTGGCAGCCATTTCAATCTCTGCCTGTTTTAGAGCTGTTTCCATCTCTGCTTGTTTTAGAGCGGTTTCTGCTTCTGTTTGTTTGGCAGCCATTTCTGCTTGTTTTAGAGCTCTTTCTGCTGCTCTATCTTCGCGTTCAGCAGCTTTTTCCTGAACAAGTAGGTATTCTGCGTATTTGTTCTCACTCCATTTTGTTAATTCCTCACCTGCTAACTTTAGTTTTAAACCCATATCAATGAAATCAAATAATGACGACATGATGGAGAAAATACGTCAATGAAAATCAAATACACAAAATATGTTGTAAATGGTTAGTAGAAAAACAATTTACAATTGATTTGACTATACGATGCGTGCCCACTAATGCATACGTAAAGTTAAAGTGAAGAAAAATATACTCAAGTGCCCTGGATACGGTGAAGAATGGTTGGGCAATCGGGCTAGAAAACTGTAGGGTCGTGCTTCGGAACCACTAATGACCTCTACGGCAGGGTTATGGATGGTACACAAACAAAACCTGCTTTGTTTTTGGAGAGAAATAAGTTAGCGTGTGTTTGTTGGTGTGTGCCTGCAAGTCACTAAGTGTTGATTAGGTTTGGATGGCGTTGAGTATAATTGTATGTCGTAAATTTGTCGTCAACAGTGTTTCTTTCAACAGAAGTTACACTCTTTCCAAAACTCTTTGCGTTCCACAAACTCAATACACAAAGACAATCTATCTGTATTTGAACACTCAATAACATTGATGACATATCACTTACATCAAGATGACATTCAGTAAGGACATAGACATCAAGTTTACAAGATGGCGACAAGGTCAAAATGGCGACAAAATCACAATGTCGACAAGGTCAAACGTTGACACTTTTCACAAATCACAAATGTTTAACACGCTTACAGGATCAAACAATATGTGCTGTACATTTACTAATGATCTTAAACATATTTAGACAATGTAGTAATGGGTCACACTGAGACTTTTTCGATCACATGTACATCACTATAACCTTGACAAATTTTACAAGTACAAGAATTATAGTTTTAAATAACAAAGACGAACAACACACGTCTAAATATATTAGGTTCTTAAATAAAGACGAGCAACCCACGTCCACACATGTCAGGATCTTCTTTTCGGCTCGTTGGCTAACACGTGTGAGACAGTACAAGTATAACGTATAACGTGATTCGACGTAAGACACAGCAACACAAGTTCTATGGATTTATTGCCACATTAAATACAGAACGATAATTACAACGATCTACAATATATAACTCACAACCACAATACAGCTCATAGGTCTGGCGCTCAAGATATCAGTCGTTCGGCTTACAACCACGGAGATTCACACAAACGCCTTGCTCTCATCACACACGTCCTTTCAATGTCCTGTCCCAGCTTGGTCTGCGCTATCACGCACACTGCCCACTGCCTCTGGTGGGGTCACGTGGCTTGCGTGCGTCTGTCGTCAGCCTGACCGCTGGTCGCGTGTCAGGTAACAATCTCGCCAGCCGACAACTCTTGTCCGCCGGGTGCCGTAACGATGTTGCTGCATAGCTAGGCTCTGACATTGTAGTATGTCATTTTTCTTCTGTCATGACACCAGATTCCTAATTTTATATTAATGGCATATAAGTGGTTTACTTGAGCTGAGACATCTATGTAGGTGTTCATCACTTAATTATTTTTTTAAAATGTATAACATGTTGCAGATGTGTGTATCATGATGCTGATGTGTACCTTCTTGATGACCCACTTAGTTCTGTTGACTCACACGTAGGCCTGCATATATTTCAGAGGTGTGTTTACTGTGTATGTAAATATAAATTATAGTGTTTACATGTATCTTTTAGTATTTTTATAAATGTGGGGAAGGAACTTTATTTTCAAAGGGTCACAAATTGGGCACGCAGTCCTGTCTTACAGTCAACCCTTCCAATCACTCATCTTTCGTTCATTAATTGTGCATGTTGCATTCACATAAGAAAAAAACATTGTCAATTGAATGTAAACATTGCACATTCATAAACACATACATACCTGTATACATACATCATTTACACAAACTCTCACAGTTATGCACCCATTCAATTACACACAAATAGACACTCCCTTGCATACACATATACTCACTCACAATCACAAACTCACAAAAGCTGGTTAAAAAAAGAGAGAGAAAAAGAGAGAGAGAGAACAATGTAAATATAAAACAGAAGATATATAAAGTCAACACTGAATTTAAGACACCCTCAGTAATGGATTTTGAATGTAACAATTACATTAACTAATAACAATTTGCAAACAATTAACATATAAAAGCCCTTATGTAGTACAATATGTGCATTTTATATTACATTTGTTTTAGAAAGTTTTGAGTAAACTTCTTTGTTGTAGTCTGTCTATCTCAAGCAATCTAATAGGTTTTATTTATAAAAATATTTCTATGATTTCTGAATTATGACTAGGCTTTATTTTATTAAACATACTTTCAGAATTAGTGGACACTCCTTTAACCTGTTAGCCGTTATATGCATAACACTCCACGCCCCACTGGCAGTATCTGCTTTGGGACTACCTTTTTAACTTTTACTATATAATAATAATTGTAACAAAATGAATACAGAGTACAGAACTGAACATCATACGTATTGTTTTGTCCAACAGGTGCATCAAGGATTTCCTAAGAGAGAAAACTGTGGTACTGGTAACCCATCAACTCCAGTACTTAAAGCAGGTTGACAGGATTCTTGTTCTTCGTGATGTAAGTCATGTTATAACTACTCGAGAAAAGAAAGCTTCATGCTGACATAAACTCTTAAGGATGGGATGCTGGCATCTAGGGTCAATAGTTTAATGCATTCTGACTTGCAGCCACTGTTTGTGTTTGCTAACCTTGATTCATGAATTATATATTTATTTTTGTTCCCTTGCTATGAATTCGAGTGTAGTCTACACTGGACAAATTTATGTGCTTTTCTTATTATCTGTGTCCTCCGCCATCAGGCAGACCCTCTCCGACTTCTGAGACACCTGTAATTTACATTCCCAAGTCAAGCATGAGAAGTGTTACGGGTTGTAACTGCTACCTTACTATCAGCACACTGAAAGCTTAAGAGCTCGTGCTCTTATCCATTCGGCCATGCTATCCTGCTAACCGTGAACAAAACATTGTTATATTTTGTCATGATTATACTGTTTGCATGTTTCTTTTATAAACGTGTATTGTTTTTAAGGTGTTAAAAATCACTCATCAGAATCATAAGGATATGACAAATGAAATTTATGACTCATGCCAACAGAAGATGTGGAGTAGAGAAATTAGCATTATGTGGACAAACACTATAGCTTTAAATTGTTATGTTGTCTAGTGCGTCCTCTAGTCTCTACTTCTTTCTTTTATGGGCGCCAAACAATATGTGTGTGTGTGTGTTTGTTTATGATTTTAGTGTCTCAAAGAGTTCCCCAATTGATATTTAAGTGCAATAAATGCTGGGATTGATTACAACATCCTATAATGAGCAAGCAACTTTTAATTTAAAATAACATTTTTTTATGATCCAATGTGCCTTCTTCATTCTCAGGGATCTATCTATGATTCAGGAACATATGATGAGCTTAAGTCAAGGGGAGTTAACATGAAGGCTCTTACATCTTTAGATGAACACCCCAAGCATATTTCTGAGGCTGCCAGGGAAGCAGAAGAAGAGGAGATAAAGTTACTTGTAAGTTCAAACACAGTATTACATGTTTGCAGAAGAATACATCATTATCATAAATCATGTTTGTTTGATTGATTGATTGATTTAGGAACCGGCATCACAGCATTTGGGACATTCCCATAAGCGCTTTGTCCCCATCCTCAGCAGCCAGTTAAGAAACCTATATCCTTTAAAGATGTAAATAAAGTTACATTTTAAAAATCTGTATTCATGATATCAGCTACCATTTAATTATAATCATGTAGCAGGTCTTTTGCAAAATGTCAGGCTCATTTTCATTTCAGATTTTCGAAGTTTCCTAATCTGTTGTCAGTTCTCCTGCTTCATGTCCTAAGATGTCTACAATATTCTGTGTCCATCTTTGTGCTGGTTGACCCCTGCCTCTTCACCCAGGAACCATACCTTTCATCACTGTTCTACCCAAGCCATTGTAACATTTAATATATTAAAATACTGTTTATGAGCCAGTTTTCTTCCATGTTCAGATCTGGTAGAATGTTCGTGTGTTTCTTCTTCTTGGTCCATGGTGTTCTAAGAACTTTCTTGTAAGATTTAAATTTAAAACACCCCATTATATCATTAGTGTTTACCTTTCAATATCAATTTCAGTGTTTATTCTTTGTTGCCATTTAAGCTTTATCATTATGTTGATCCAGTTAGCTTTGTTCACTAATTTGTGAATTACCATCAAAGTCATAGGCAAGATAACCTCAGAGGTTATGATAAAGGTTATCCTGTGGCACATTTGCTCTTCTCAGGTGTTTGAAGTAGTTGGCCTTCATATTTACTAGGTCATCACATCATAATGAGGTGAAATATCCTTCCCAGTTAATTTCCAGAAAATTATCTTTTACACGTTTTACAAGTCAGTCTGAGCACACCCCCCCCCCCCCCCCCCCCCCCCCCCAAACGCAGCAGCCAAACTGATAGGAAAATAATCCTACCACCACTGAGAACTAAACCTGGTCCACTGTCTTGGCAAGTAAATGCACTAACCATTATGCCACTGCAGTAAGATATACTGCCTTCGTGTTGCTTGAATATTAGACAATGAGCTAGCATATCTTTTTAATTCAAGAGCACCAGTAGTTGGAACGCTTAAGATGGACAAGAGAGAGATTTTAAAGACTGTGTATGACTATGACTGCTAGTTAAAGATATGATAACAGATGAAACAACTTATTTAAAGATATCTGAGCATGGTTGAAGCAAGGAGAAATTTTTAATGGGACAAATCTGATGCTTTACATCCATTGTGTAACTGCAATGATCAACATCTACACCTGATAATATTTTCTGAGAGAGAGCATCTGGATTTACCAGAAGTGCTATGATGTCACTTCTAAACACCAAGAACAAAGTTAGCAGCTTCACTGAAGAGAAAATGAGTGATTGTCAATTTCTTGTAACTGTAGTACTGTTCTTCACTGTATACAGTTCTTGAAATCAACAAGTGATGGTCAGTAAAAGCATTCTGTACACAGTATTCTGTACAATCACTGATCTGATCTACAGCAAATAGAAAATCTCATGTCAGATGCTTCTGTAGGGGTTTGAAGTGTGAAGTCTCCATATGTACTAGGTCATGGCATAATAAGGTTGGAATGTCTGGCTGCCTTCCTCGTTACCTTTCTATCACAGACAAATTCTGGTGTCTAATTTCAGTGAATGGCCCAGCCCTGGAGCTATATTCCATATATGCTACCATGTATATCTAAATGCTGCAAGAGGCCAGTTACAAAAGGCATTTGATGTACTAAATCAGAACAAGACAGTAGTCATTTTTAGGTCATGTTATTAGATAAGAGGGTCTAGAGAAGGTTATGACCACCGGAATGATTGAGGATGAGAGGTCAACAGAAATATGGATGGTGTGCCACAGTGGCATGGAAGACAATCAGTAGTCACACTGATCAAGATGTTTGTGGATGAACATGATCACCTGCATAGCTTGGCATGGCACATGATGGTAATGTGTACCTTATATGCTTCCCTGTGTGTGTGTGTGAGAGAGAGAGACAGAGAATTTTATGTATGCCATAGATATGTATGTATTGCTTATGATGTTGTTTATGATGATGATATGTACCTTATAGTCTTCCATTTGTGTGAGAGAGAGAGAGAGAGAGAGAGAGAGAGAGAGAGAGAGAGAGAGAGAGAGAGAGAGAGAGAGAGAGAGAGAGAGAGAGAGAGAGAGAGAGAGAGAGAGTCTGTGTGTGCCATGGATGTGCATCTGTTGCCATTGTCTTTGAGTAAGCATATTTCTGCATTTTGTAAACTGTTTTCACTGCCATGCAGTTTTATGTTTGCACATGTAACTTTTTGTGTGTTCACTGTCATGGAGTGAGTTTATCTGTACAGTTTTGTTTATTTATTTATGTTCACTGTCATCAAGTTTACCTTTGCAGTGATGTTTTCACTGTCTTGTACTTCTCAGCTTGAGAGCAAACATCTAAATGCCAATGATGATGGACATGAAGGAGAAGATGAGGTGCAAACTGGCTCTGTTGGCTTTCATGTCTACTGGGAGTATTTTTGTGCAGGGTTTGGACCCGCGCTGATGACTATCTTACTGCCGTTGTGGATTGCTGGTCCTGTAGGTTTTTTCTTCTTCACATCACAATATCAACTTGTTACGGATATCTAATTGAAGATTAAAGTGGGCAGTTTTATTTCACTTTGGTATTTTTCAAAAGTTTCTGAAACTGAATATTTCAAATATTACCCACTAAACTTCAGCTTGGCAAGTATTACATTAGTGCCATGCCATTAATACTAATATTTCAAATGTTATCTGCCAAACTTCAGTACATCAAAGATTATAAAAGTCATATGCCATTAAAACTATGTTAAATCTCTGGCACCTTGCTGTCTTGACAGACGATAGTTTGTTACACTGTGCTTCAAAAAAGGCATAATAACTACAACTAATGCAGTAGTGAATGTGACTGATAAGACCAGATCGTGTAGTAAATATTTGTCCATAATGGATGCATGTGAACACATGGTCATTTCCACCATCACACATCTTATGTCTCGCTCGTTTTGTCTACTAAATTCAGCATATCCAAGATTACAATAGTACTATACCATTTTATTCATCCATCCATCATGTGCCATGCCGGAAAGCGTGGGCGGTCATGACTCGCCATTTCACTCGATCACCAGAGTTGTGGATCAGCTCAGTGTTCCTGTCTCGACCATGCCATGTGGCCAAGCCATCCAGGTATTTACTTCTTGGTCTTCCCTTTGGTCTGTTCCCTTCGATCTTGCCAGTTGTCACCAAGTTCTCCAATTGATTTCTTCTCATAACATGTCCAAAAAATTGTGACTGTCTATGTCTAATTTCTCTAATCAGTTTACGATTTTCATTTGTTTCATGTAGTACTTGGTCATTGGTTTTTCTGTCTGTCCATGGTATTCTTTGCATTCTCCCCAGAAACCATATTTCTACAGCCATCAGGTGTTTTTCATCTTGAATGCTCATTGTCCAAGTTTCACATCCATACAAAAGTACAGGCTCTATGTAGCATCTAAACGCTCTTTTTCTCGTTTCATTTGACATCCCTTTATTGGTTAGTATGTTTTTCATCTTGCCAAAGGCTACCTTTGCCATGGCGATTCTTGTTCTAATCTCTTCAAGGCATCTCCCATCAGATGTTGTGACTGTTCCAAGATAATTGTACCGATTCACTTGTTGAAGAATATTTCTTTCTTCCTAGTGATGACCATAATCTGTGTCTTTTTACAATTTAATTCTAACACCAGTTGTTCACTGTGTGCAACAACCGCACTATTTTATATATAACATATAATATTTTTAATGTTATCTACTATACTTCAACATATTCAGAATTGCAATAGTCTCATGAATGTCATAAGTAATGCACATTTTTAAAAATTGGACATTTAGAATAAAAATGGCAGCCAGTAGAATGACATGTTTATGGCTTATGATTCTTCGGGGCATTCCGTTGGAGTCAGTTAACAATGAAGTATCTAAATCCACTCTGGAGGAAGCATTACCATCCTGGCCTAATCCCTGCCAGGCAGTGTGCGCTGTGCTGCATCGACCAGGTTTCATCCTAATATCCTCGCCACAGATGTGAAGTTTCATGTATAGGTCTTGCTCACCCCAATGGTTTCTGAACTTGGAGAGGAAGAGGAGAGCTCTGCAAAAGTTTTCATGGAGATGATAATTTGGTACCAGGTTGGGAGAAAAAGTCCCCACACCGGCCTCACAATGATAGAAGCTAGCTCTTGCCAGGGCTTAAATAGCCTGAACATTGATGCATTGTAGTTAAGAGTTAAATCTTAAGTCTTCCAAAGGATTCACCACCTAATCAGTGGGCTTTGAAGAATTAATATCATGGTACTCTGGGCAAAGCCATTGGTGCTCCATCTCTCTCAGGAACTGTAATGTGCAAATGATTAATCTTTCCAGTAACACATTAGTTGTAAACATGCCAGATTCATATTCTTGTTGGAATCACACTTACATCCAAGCTCAGGCCTCCTTGATTATGCTGTTTCATAATTCATTTAAAGGTAGGAAGACTGAGAATAAATCTGTATGATTTGGGAACAGAAAGTTGAAGATACTTGCAAGAACATAGGAGGACAGTTGTGTGTTGTTTTAGTGAAATGGATGTACTGCATATTTAATGAACGTTATTTATTAAAAGACTAGCTGACCCGGCCCGGCTTCGCCCAGGCCCTGGAGGGGATCTATCTATCAGTCTGTCTGTCTGCTTGTTTGTCTGTCTGTCTGTCTGTCTGTCTGGCTGACCCGGCCCGGCTTCACCAAGTCCCTGGTGGGGAGCATCTCATTTAATTCATATAATTAGTCATATAAGCTCCTGTTCCTGACTATCTGTCTGTCTACCTATCTGTCTGTCTGTCTGTCTGACCCGGCCCGGCTTCACCCAGTCCCTGGTGGGGAGCATCTCATTTAATTCATATAAGTAGTCATATAAGCTCCCGTTCCCGACTATCTGTCTGTCTGCTTGATTGTTTGTCTGTCTGTCTGACCCGGCCCGGCTTCACCCAGTCCCTGGTGGGGAGCATCTCATTTAATTCATATAAGTAGTCATATAAGCTCCCGTTCCCGACTATCTGTCTGTCTGCTTGTTTGTTTGTCTGTCTGTCTGACCCGGCCCGGCTTCACCCAGTTCCTGGTGGGGAACATCTCATTTAATTCATATAAGTAGTCATATAAGCTCCCATTCCCGACTATCTGTCTGTCTGTCTCTCTGTCTGTCTGAGCCAGCCCGGCTTCACCCAGTCCCTGGTGGGGAGCATCTCATTTAATTCATATAAGTAGTCATATAAGCTCCCGTTCCCAACTGTCTGTCTGTCTGTCTGTCTGTCTGTCTGTCTGTCTGTCTGTCTGTCTGTCTGTCTGGTCCCTGGTGGGGAGCATCCAATCCAATCCAATGTTTGGTACGAATGCCCCCTTTCAGCCTTCGTTTTCCAACTTAGCTATGTAGGGTGCTTTTGGTGCAGCTTGTAGTATGTCTTTCGTACTTTGGGCTGCTTTTTGTCAGCTTCCCGGTTTCTGATGGGTTGATTGCGTTCGTTGCTGTCTTGATGAGGTTTTACATGTCTAGTCAGAGTCGCGCACTTGTTGAGGCCCGGAGTAATTGGGTACCCACCCCGTCATATGGTGCTGCTTACTTCAGGGAGTTTTACCAGTTGTCGTCTCTCTTGGTGTTCCTTCTATTTCCCCGTCGTGAGTTGCCTTCGAATCTTCTCGGCGTACGCCAGTCGGGTCTTGGTGGTGAGCGATATCGTTCTTCCTCTGTTGCTTCTTCGTCTGATTGTGCTTTTGTGTCCTCTGGTTCGGGTGTGGCTGCCTGGATCTTGGTCTGGAGCAGGTCGAACGTCTCATTAAAAGTTTCTTGTATTTTAATTGGATCACAAGAAATAAAAATAATACTTGGTGATTTTAATGCAAAAGTAGGAAAGGGAAAAATGGAGGATGTAGTGGGGAATTATGGTTTAGGTACAAGAAATGAAAGAGGGGAAAAGCTAATAGAATGGGCAAATATCAATAAGATGATAATTGGAAACACATGGTTTAAACACCATAAAAGACGACTGTACACATGGATAAGCCCTGATAAGAAAATACGCAACCAAATTGACTACATACTAATTAATAAAAGATTTAGAAATGCTTTAATTAATGTAAAGACAAAGCCTGGTGCTGACTGTAATAGTGATCATGTACCACTATGTGGACAAATAAAAGTAAGATTAAAGAGAGGGAAAAAAATGGTTAAGAACATGAGACTTAATAAAGAGGTTCTGAAAATAGATAAAGAAATGCAAGAACAATACAGAGTGACTGTGAAAAATAGGTACAATGCAATAACTAAAATACAGAGTATAGATGAACAATGGGAAATGTTAAGGGACTCCATTCATCAAACTAGCAAAGAAGTATTACCGGAGAGAGGCAAAATAACTAAGAAAAAATGGATGAATGAAGATATCTTAAAACTGATGGACAAAAGAAAACAGAGTAAAAATGACAAACAAGAATACGCTAAGATAAATAAAGAAATAAAAGATAAATGTGGGAAGGCTAAAGAAAGTTGGTTAAACGAGCAATGCAAACAAATTGAATTAAATTCCATTAAAGATACAAAAAATATGACCAGACAAATCAGTGAGCTTACAGGAAGAAAAATAAGAATAAATACAGGGTGTTTGAAAACAAAAACAGGAAAGATAATATTAGAGGAAGATGCTATAATGAAGAGGTGGAATGAGTATATAAGAGAATTATATGAAGGAGAAAGGGGAGAATTAACAGAAGATAGTAACTTAGAAGGTCCACCTATTCTGAAAGAAGAAGTCGCTGACGCTATGAAACGTATGAAGAAAGGAAAAACAGCTGGGCCAGATGAAATCACAATAGAAGAATTAGAAGTATTGGGAGAATTTGGAGTAGATATATTAACCAAAATGTTGAATGATATTTACAGCAGTGGATATTTACCCAGTGATATGTTGAAATCTGTATTTATAGCTATACCAAAAGACCAGGAGCAATTGATTGTGAAGATTTTCGTACAATTAACCTTATAAACCATATCACTAAGCTTCTACTCAGAATCATAATGAGAAGAATCAAAAGAAAATAAAAATGGAAATTAGTGAAGAACAGTATGGATTTGTGGAAGGAAAGGGCACAAACAATGCAATTTATACATTACGGACACTAATAGAAAGGTCAATAGAGAAACAGAGAGACGTATATTTGTGCTTCATAGATTATACTAAGGCATTTGATAAAGTAAAACATGATGAACTGATTAAAATGTTGGAAAATATCAACATTGATGGAAAAGATTTAAGAATAATAAAGAATGTTTACTGGAACCAAGTAGCAGCAATTAAATGGGAAATAAAGAGGGTAGTTACGAACAGATAAAGCTAGGAGTACGACAAGGGTGTGTCTTGTCACCAGATCTTTTCTCCCTGTATAGCGAAGTAATAATGAGAGAGATCAAAGAGATGACAGGAATACTAGTTGGAGGTTATAATATAAATAATATACGCTATGCAGATGACACAGTATTGGTGGCGGATAATTCAACAGACCTACAACAATTATTAGACGTTGTAGTAACAGAGAGTGCAAGGAAAGGACTCTCCTTGAATATCAAGAAAACAGTAACAATGGTAATATCAAAGAAAATGGTGACACCAAAATTTGACATAGAAATAGAAGGGAAAATCCTTAACCAAGTTGATAATTTTAGATACCTAGGGGCATTTATAACATCAGATGGAAGATGTACAACAGAGATTAGGAGTAGAATAGGGCAGGCAAAAGCCGCTTTTCAGAAAATGAAGAGTATCTTATGCAATAAGTCACTATCACTGAATGTAAGAAAGAGAGTGCTGAAATGCTATGTAGAACCAGTTTTGCTGTATGGCAGTGAATCTTGGAACGTAAATGAACAAATTAAGAAGAAATTAGAAGCAACAGAGATGTGGTTCCTGAGACGAATGTTGCGAATTCCTTGGACTGCCAGAGTAAATAACGACGACTGCCTGAAACAGGCTAATGAAACTAGAACATTATATACAACAATAAGACAGAGACAAACATCTTTCTTCGGTCACGTGATGAGAAGAGAGGCATTGGAGAACATCGTAACAACTGGAAAGATCGAGGGGAAGAGAGGCAGAGGTAGACCAAGAGAAGTGATGCTGGATGGATTGAGACGGTGGCATGGAGGAATATCAGCACCAGAGTTGATCCAGAAAACCAAAGACCGAGATCTATGGAGAGCCATGAACGCCTACGCCAGCCGGCACGGCACTTGATGATGATGATGTATTTTAAGTAGCTGTTTATCCATCTCATCCTTTATAATAGCCATTCGCGCGTAGTCCTGAGCTATCATCTGCTGAACTTGCTTCATTTCGTTGAGGATGCGCTGAGCGTTCGTTTTCTGTGTTTCTTGCTTCTTGTCGTTTTCTGTCTCCCTGCTTGATAGCCTTTCTTCTGTCTCAGCCTGAATAACAGCCATCCGGGCGACATGCTGCTCAATCTTCTGCTGAACTTGCCTCGCCTCGTCCAGGATGCGCTGAGCGGCTGTTATCTGTGTTTCTTGCCCTCCTCCATGCTGGTGAACTTTGATCGCAGGTCCTTCAGTTGGCCTTCCAGTTGTGCTTTGTCCCTTTTGGTGAGTTGATTGGTGGCCTCGTACTGCCTCCTAGCTTCTTTATAGGGCATGTTAGTCTTGATGGCGATCTTCATGGCTTCCTTGCTGTCTTGGTGGCAGGGGCAGCCGAGGTACCTGGCGCCGTGGTTGCCGAGGCAGTTGGCGCATTTTCTGTTATTGTTAGGCCTTCTGAAGTCCTTGTCGATCTTTGCGTGCTGGCACTGGCTGTATGGATGAGGTCCAGAGCAGTATCTGCAAACCTCAACCTCACTCTTGCAGGTGGCACGGGTGTGCCAAAACTTCTGGCACTTAGAGCACTGCAGCACTCTGGGTATGTAGTGCTCTGGAACTTGGTCTCTCTTGTCCCATCTGATGTATTGAGGGATCAGTCGGTCCTCTGATGTTACGACGACGACAGTAGAGGGGATGCTGTTCTTTCCGATGATCCTCTCGGCACTGGTGATCTTGAGTTTGTGGTTTTCCCTTGTTAGCAACTCCCTGATCTGGTCGTTGGTGAGATGGGTCTTGACTCGTTTGATGACCCATCGTTTCATCATGTTGTGGCGGCTGGCTTCTAATAAGATGCCGTGGCGGAGCTTAATGTCGGCTTTTTCATCTTGTGTTATCTTCTTCATAAGTGCTGTGGTCTTTGGGTTGTTGTTGAGGGAGACCACTACTCCCTCGTGTGTCTTGCGCAGCTGGTTGATGCTGTGTCTTCCCAGCTCGTTTTCCAACAGACTGATTAACTTGTCTGTTGGTAGCGCCGACAGTTTAGCTTCACCCACGCTTGTCTGTTTGAGCAGTATCCTGCCGGTGAAGTCCTCAGATGTTGCTGTTGTTTCCTCCTGTGTGGAGGTCACTGGTAGTAGTGATAGATTGGGCTGCATCGTCTTGGAGCTGGTTGGAACTTCCCGGCTACTGCTGGTTTGAGATGTGGTTTCTTCATCAACTGGGACGGCTTCAGCTGGTGTAGGAGCCGGACTGCTGTTCGTAGATACAGAGTCAGCAGTCATAGCGGCCTTCTTCGCCTCTACCTTCTTCTTCCCGGCTGTGTATAGCGTGTGTCTCTGCGCGGCATTTTTAACCCGAGGCATCCTCTGCGTTAACCGATAAAGCGACTTGATCTCGATAGCGCGTCGAGTCTGGTGGGGAGCATCTCATTTAATTCATATAAGTAGTCATATAAGCTCCCGTTCCCGACTGTCTGTCTGTCTGTCTGTCTGTCTGTCTGTCTGTCTGTCTGTCTGTCTGTCTGTCTGTCTGTCTGTCTGTCTGTCTGTCTGTCTGAGCCGGCCCGGCTTCACCCAGTCCCTGGTGGGGAGCATCTCATTTAATTCATATACGTAGTCATATAAGCTCCCGTTCCCGACTATCTGTCTGTCTGTCTGTCTGTCTGACCCGGCCCGGCTTCACCCAGTCCCTGGTGGGGAGCATCTCATTTAATTCATATACGTAGTCATATAAGCTCCCGTTCCCGACTATCTGTCTGTCTGTCTGTCTATCTATCTGACCCGGCGTGGCTTCGCCCAGCTCCTGGCGGGGATCGTCTCATTAAATTCACACAGTAACTTAAAAGAATGTCCTTCCACACACCATCCATTATTTTTAATGAAAACTGTTTTTAATCACCTGCATGACTGTAGATAACTTCTTTAAGCATAAAAAGATGAGTTACAATGTTATGCATTATTTTTATGAAAACTTTGAAGATGCCTTAAAGATTATATCATTATTTATTATAACTCATATGCCTGTAAATAACTATAGAGAAAGAGTTTAACAATAGTGCAAGTAAGTCCAACAATATGACTATAAAGTATATAGAAATGTTATTAAAAGTTATGCCCCTTGAAATAACTTTTCTAGAGTGAAGTCCCCCTGCTATATAGAAATTATATAATGAAAAATGAAATATTAAATGTTATTAAGTAAGTAGCCGATTTTACACTAAGAAACTATTACAGTCGGTTGCACAGGAATGAAAGGAAGACGTGTAGAAAATTTCATTTCAATCGGATGTCCCGTTATCGAACGCATCCAATACATAGCCAACCAAACACATACAGTCTGTTTTATAGATATAGATGTGTTTTATTAACACAAAGAAGTGAACACATTTGTGAGAAAGATTGCTGTTATTGTAATACAGAAGCATTCTATCCCTTTGATATTGTTCTGTCAAACCATATTCTATTGTGTATATATTTATATATATATATTTTTCCCCATTTCAGGCACTATATTGTTTGTCAGATTGGATGTTGACTCAGTGGTAAGATTTTATTTTTATCTTTCTGTTTTGCTCAGTTTGTTCTTTTTAGTGTGCATTATCATCATTGAGCTATGGGCATGTGCTTATGTGCTAAATCTCTTCTGTAATAAATCCATGAAATGATTAGCAAGGAGCAACTAACTGTTCCGGTTTGGTGTTGATTGTTGTAACCCCTCAGGAGTTTGGTGTTCTGTTCTTTTCTGGACATTCCTACGTTGCTGGACTTCTGCAACACTAATCTAAATTATTGATGTTGATTTAAAGTCCTTGTTTTAGCTTATCTCTATAATGTTACTCATATTGTTTGCTTAATCTATTAGGTTAACCTATCTGTTCTTTCATTGCCCATAATACTCTCATGACCTGGTGTTTTATCTATAACAAGGTGGTGGCTGGACATTCTTATGTCTAGCTTTCAGATATGGATAGAGACGTTCAAAATCTAGCAAGTTCACATTATCCTTATAACAGACATAAAAAAAAAAAGATTGAATGTTGTTTAAGAATAGTTTCCCCTGGGAAGGTTAACCTGGTCAACAAATGCCCGCAGAAGTCGGATGTGTCGGCCTAATGGTGCAAGAACGCAGCTCTGCTGTAAACAGGCAGAACGCAATCACGTGGAAAAAAAAAACGGATGAGAATAGTTTTGATTTATTTGTCATTTTGATTTTTATATTATTTAACACTTGTGGCTGAATGATAACAAGTTGTTCTAATGCTTTAATTTTGTATTACAATTGTTTACTTCTTTCTCATTGGTTACTTCATGTTTTTTTTCTTTTCATTAAGTAAATGGTTTTTAATTTTTAATCAGGTTAAGAGAAAAGCAGAAAGAAAGCCTGTCAGTATTAACAACCAACCAAACAAATGCTGCAAGTCATTCTAGTGACATGCCCTTCACCTTGGAGACATACATAATTGCAGTCGTAATGTGCTTCGTGGCTTTCGTTCTTTATGCTGTTATATTTCTACAAATGGCTGCTATGGCTGGACAGAGACTTCATGACAGAATGCTCAAGAGTGTTATGAATGCAGTGGTCCCTTTTTTTGACACTCATTCTGTTGGTATGTCACACATATACTATTTAATAACCATTTTATTGTTTGTGTTATAGTTTAAGATTATGTCAATGTTTGCAAAATTTTCATGTTAAAGTTGAGAGGATTGATTTCATTGCACCAGGTTATACCCTGTCTGGCTTAGTCTCTCTCAGCAGAATGTGTACCAGAACCATGCATGCTATATTCTTTTTATGAGTAGCTTTTCTCATTTTTTGAAATTTAGCCCAGGTAGCAGCCTACTCAGGAACGGATAGAGATATTAAAAAAAGAAAACTAAAGACAAGAGGTGCTTTCATAGCACTAGGGCATTTGTGGAAGTCAAAGGAAATTAAGGCAGTTGAAGGAAATTAAGCTTAGGACAAAACTTAGAATTTTAAAACATTAATTAACGGGTGCCTGCTCAGAATAAAAGTACTAAAATGGTATGACAGAATCACCAATGTGGAGCTCATGAAGAGGACTAAAGGTGAAGAAAAGACTCTGACACAGATAGGACACACCTTGAGAAGACCTGATAATAGTTTAACTAGAAAGTCTCATTATGTGAACCCACAGGGCCAGTTAAATAGAAGACGACTTAATACCCATGGATTGATTGATTGATTGATTGATTTAGGAACCGACATCACAGCATTCGGGACATTCCCTTAAGCACTCCGTCCCCATCCTCAGCAGCCAGCGAAGAGTTCCAACACTAATAGTTCCATGGAGATGATAATTAAAGGCAGAGATGAACAATATGGGAATTGCATGGTTAGCTGCATGGGGAAGACGGAGGGAGCTAAAAGAGATAGCAATGGATAGGACAACCTGCCGCGAGGTGGCAGAAGGCCTATGCTACAATGGGGATACATGTCAGCAGCGGAAGAAGCAGCAGCCAATTCCTGCTCGTTAAATTTTCCATTGCCATGGATTTGTAATGTGTTCAGTGTTCACACAAGGTCCTCCCAAGTTTGTAGTCATTGTCCTAGAAGATAGATGATGATCCACCACCCCAGGAACAGTAGGAAGTACATCCATATATTTTTATTTTGTAAATATCCACACTAGATGATATAGATGTTATAGGGGAAAGTGAACAAAATACATTAGAAATATTGACTCACTTAAAGGAAAAAGCCCAACTGATGGGGCTGGTTATCAACCAAGATAAGACAGAATATATGGTAATTTCAAGAGAAGGAATGGCTAAAAACTCTGGCCACATACAAATAGATAATATGACCATTAAAAGAACGGAAACATACAAATACCTGAGTACAATCTTCAACTGCTCCAACATCAATCAATTATGGAAATAAGATATACTATGCATTACAACATCTACTAAAATCAAATGCGCTATCTCGTAACACCAAAATCACAATATACAAAACACTGATCAGACCAGTTGTGCTGTATGGCTCTGAAACCTGGAGTACAATGAAAGGAGATGAAACCTTGTTACAAACCTTTGAGAACAAAGTTTTAAGACGCATCTTTGGACCCATTAGGGATACACAAAGTGGAGAGTGGAAAAGAAGAAGTAACAAAGACATTTATGATCTGTTTAAGTCCCCGCTAATCACTGGTATCATGAAGGCTAATAGACTACAATGGCTGGGGCATATAGAAAGAATGGAAGGTAATAGGGAAACAAAACTCGCTTACACTCAGGAAATAAATGACCGTAGACCCCGAGGTAGACCAAGAAGATGGTGGAGAGATAATACATGTACAGACCTACAAGCACTTGGAATCAACGACTGGCAAGAGAAGGTCCACCAGACAGACGAATGGAGACGGATTGTATTTGCAGCAAAGAACCTCAATGGCTCGGAAAGCTGAAGAAGAAGAATAATGTAGATTTAGTTTATTTTACTTCTGTTATATTTACAATTAGATTTCAGGCTTAAAATTGACATAACTGTTTTCTGCTCATAAAAATACAGTTTGGTGTAGTTACACAGTGAGGAAAAATGAAAACATAGGTTGCTTATTAGTATTTTGTGTTTCTGATCAGCATTGTTTTTATTGCGTTAAATTTTATTTTTTAAGTTTCTCTAAAGTTTCTCTCAGAATTCCTAATTACGATTTTGTGATATCTTTCATAATTGTTCCATATTGATATTTTTACAAAAACAGAAAAATCCCCAATATAATATAAATGCGTCATCATATAAACATACTGTCGAGCCATAATTCTTTTGTAATTTGTTATCTTGTATTCTTTCCAGGACAAGTTTTGAACAGATTTTCAAGAGATCTTGGTTTTATTGACAACTCTGTCTCAATACTTGGTTACATAGTTTCAATGGTAAAGAATTCTTTTTGTTGTTAAAATACATAAGAAAATGACAAATTAACGATTGTAATTATTTTGCTTGTGTCATTTAATTTGTTCTTCTTTCTTATTTGCTTTTTTGTTTTAATATCTTTTTCTTTGTCATATTTTTTATATTTTCAATTCTTAAAAATGGAATAGTGGTTTTTTGTTTATGTTTGTCCTAAATGACATAAATGATTAAACCAAAGACTAGTACACATCACACTTTACAATTTTTTGGGGGCTTTGGGGTAAAAATCTGTTAAGAAATATCTCATAGACTTAACAGATATCATCATCATCATCATCATCATCATCATCATCATCATCATCATCATCATCATCATCATCATCATCACCATCACCATCACCATCATCATCATCAATCATCATGATGATGATGATGATGATGATGATGATGATGATGATGATGATGATGATCATCATCATGATGATGATGATCATGATCATGATGATGATGATGATGATGATGATGATTGATGATGATGATGATGATTGATGATGATGATGATGATGATGTGTCCTGCCAATGGCTTAGGCATGATTTCATCTCCACATATCTTGTCTCTGGTATTCTGTTATTTTTCCATGTCACCATCACAATCCATCCATCATAATTTCTTAGTCTACCCCTCCATTAGTATACAGCTTGTCTTAATTAGAATAAATTACACCAAAAACATGCAAATTATGCTGTCAAACTGAATATTAATCACTTATCTTTCATTTTGCTAGAATAGACCATTTACCAGATATGTTAAAATTGGAAGAAAAAAGTAAACCAACACCAGAGTTAAAAATGTGGCAAGTGTGCTTGATGAAAAAGTGAAGCATTGTTAGGAAAGGGTAACTGGAAACAATGTTACTGAAATACCTTCTTGAACTAAAACAGCATTCTTTGCAGATAATCTTGCCTTATGGTGCACTGATAATAATGAATCACCCAAAATAGACGAGAAGTAGATTGTGAGCTTTACTAAAACACGACTACAAGAGACAAATTGGACGTTGCGGCCAAAGCTTTCGTCAGCACAGGACAAACAAATACAAACTAACACAAAACTACATGAAACACACTATGACAATATTAAACTATTAAACTAATTAAAATTAAATGTACTCATCTGAATTCTGTGTCCTGGCTTGATTGATCCACTGACGCCCTACGCGTGTCAGACTTTCCAAGCCAGGACACAGAATTCAGATGAGTACATTTAATTTTAATTAGTTTAATAGTTTAATATTGTCATAGTGTGTTTCATGTAGTTTTGTGTTGGTTTGTATTTGTTTGTCCTGTGCTGACGAAGGCTTTGGCCGCAACGTCCAATTTGTCTCCTGTAGTCGTGTTTTAGTAAAGCTCACAATCTACTTCTCGTCTATTTTGGGTGATTCATTCACTGATAATAATGCAACTGTTGATAAAAAAAAAATTAGTTGTACTTGCATGACGAGGTAGTGCTGTTTAATGCTGTGTCAGTATAAATATAATGTATGCATCCTGTATTTACACCTTTATGTAAACAAAGACAAGGAAACAACATCTGTGTAAACAAAACAGTATTATAGATCTATAATCCTGTCATGTAAATTTAGTCCTCCCATAAAGGATACTGCCGTTAGGGTGTGAAGTGTTAGGCTTTCACAAATTCTAGGCCGTGACATATGAGGCAGGGGTGATCAATTCCTTTTCTCATCACCTTTCCTTCCCAAACAATTTCCAGAAAATTCTTAAAAGCGCGGCTGGGTTGACCCCAGAGCTGTACTGGTTGGAAACTATCAACCTGCCTCTCCTGAGGATTTAACCTGGATTACTTTCCTGCATTACTCAGCAGACAGTGCACTAACTACTATGCCATTGGAAACTTCTTATACTACAGCATAAACATTACCTTCTTTCCTTGTTTCTTGTTAATCTTGTCTAAGCTAAAAACAAAGAAGCCTTTTTGTTGCTGTCATTAAATTTGATTTAGATTTCTTTATTTTTGTAACAGAAAACCATGCAGTACCTGGGATTCTTTCTTATAACAGTGATAGCTAATCCCTGGCTGACCATTGCTGTTGTTCCTCTCTTGGTGTTCATTGTACTGATATGGCTGTATGCACTGCGAACTCTCCGTCAGATCAAAAGGCTGGAAGCTAAGGGTATTGTTATCTTTACATTTTTAAGTACATCTGGTTGTGTATATTAAAATGGAAACTTGAACTAAAATTTTTAAAAATAATTCTTAAAACAAACTGGATTAAGAAGAAGAAGCACAGGCAGCACATAAGACCTTAGTATTAAAGACATCTAATTGCCTCATTTCTGCACATTTTGAGGAAGGGTAGGTCACAAAGACAACTTATCACAAACATCAGAAAGAGGCAGTCATCATATTTTGGCCACTTTATAAGAAGACAAAAACTGGATCATGTGGTGACTGGACAGTTTTGTGGGAAAAGGGAAAGAGGAAGACAGCATGAGAAAATTCTTGACAGTCTTGTGTCATGACGCGAAAGTGAGTCAACACATGAATTGATCTATGCTGTACGAGATCACAGTTTGTGGAGAAGCAGTGATTGCCCACGCCAGCTGGCAAGACACTTGATTATGATGAATTGCCTCATTAATAATATCATGTTTCTGAAATCAAAGTACTGTGTCACATGAAGCACTACAACAGTGTAGATGGAGTTGTAATGGAAGGTGTGGTTCCTACAAGAATGACTATCACTGGGCTGAGTAGTCAGTGGAGGACACCAGGCATGAAAGAAACTTTGAATATGTCAATGATTGAATTTGGAGAACCATTGCAGGATTGAGAATCTTAGGCTGGCTGTGATGAGTGATGTTCTACATAGTACATGCTACTTGGTGATATTTATATGACATGGTCTCCTTGTAATCCTAATGAACAACTACGGATTGTCAGAAATGTGAGACCTGTCAATGGTACCTGCTCTATAAGATATGTTCACATGCTTATTTTTCATATATGTTATCACAAAGTGTTTTCATAAAATTTGACTCGTAATTCATCTCTTATCTCAAAGTTAATTTATTTTTGTTTTTTTGTTGTTGTTGCGTATCCCTTACGGGATGTTGCAGTCAACACCAGCATTTTCAGCTGCTGTTGATGTACTAGGCAAGTGTTACGTTCAGTAGTTTGCCATTGCTTTCTGAACGACCGGCCCCTATACCTTTTTCGAAAAAAACCAGCACTGCCGTGTTTCGAACCCTGGTATACGGGCTCACAAACCGCGTTCGCGAGCCCTTAGCCACAGAGACCGGTCTCAAAGTTAATACCATCATCAAATCACTTGATTGAATGTTTAATCCATCATCATCATGATATGAAAGTAAATAATAATTTAATCCATCATCATAATATGAAAGTAAATGATCATTTCTTTGCTGAAAGAAAAGAGATAATAAACAATCAAGCTAGTGTATAGTTTTATTTTGTCAGTCCTTTGTAGATGTTTTTGTGTGTAATAGTTAATAAATAACAAACCACATAAAATATAACAGGAACACTGGGTGCGGGTTCACTTTTATTCAGACAAGCAATAGAAGGGTCGCAGAGTAAATGTCTGTCTAGCAGTTCCATCCACATACAGTGTTAGATAGCTATTTACCTTAATTCCTACTGCTTGTGATACTCCTACAGTCTATTTCCAAATAACTTAACGAGCCAATTCTGGGCTGTTTCTGTGTATCTTGGGGAGTTGTGCATATAAGTTTTATACAGACATGACTAGGATCCAAGCGAGGATCTTAATTCCCCGGCTGCAACATTACAAAGAAGTCATAATTTTTATTGATGTGATTAGCCAAATGTTAACTTATCATACTGTCATAACAACTAACAAAATTGCTCCATCCCAGCCCGCAGTCCAGTTTACTCTCACATGTCCGACACGATACTGGGACTTGAAACCATAAGGGCTCTAGGGAAGAAAGATCAGTTCCTGGCAGAATTTGATGAGCATCAGAACAACCATACGGCAGTGTGGTTCCTCTACCTCAGCTCATATCGTTGGATGTCTGTGAGGTCATTGGCTCTTGTTGTACTCTACATGATTATCATCATATTTGTGTCTCTTGGACTCAAGGAGAGTGAGTACCACAACATGTCCGTCCATTCCTAGTTGTTGTTTTCCTTGTCTACATGTCATTATATCTTTTCTTCATTAAAATACAAAATAATTATAACTAGAAGATGAGAATATCTTCAGAACATTTCCAGGTTTTACAATTTATGGTAAAATTCTTCTCCTTCTGCCCTATCATCTTTCAAAGGAGCTTAGCCAACTCATGCCGAGTCCTGTGAGGACTTGTTTATGATTGGTTGCATACTGAGGCTGACATATTTTACAGGATGTGGTAGCCTGTCTCAAGTCAGCCTTCTTTAGTTTGTTATTTCATGCTATGGTTGATAGATTACAGTGTTACTATTCTTTGCTTCCCTTTTTGGCCTAGATAACACACGGTTGACATTCTACAATTGACATTATAATATTGACATATTCTTTTTGAATGGTATAATGTTAGCATGTAAAGCAAGAAATTAGACAAGACTCTGTACCATCACCTGGTGTGTCTTCACTAAACTATAAATATTTAGATGGGTTCTGAAGATATTAGAATGAATTTCACCGAAAGTTAGTGTTATGCTAAAGTGACAAATAAAGAAAAATGTTGAGTAAAATTCTACTCAAAGTGATTCATAAACTGGATAACAAATTTAGACTTTTGTGGAATCAGTAAGCCAAGTAACCTTCATGTTGTTTCAACTGCTGAGTATGAAAACGGTGATTAAAATGCCAGATAAGCTCTCATTGTTTCAAATATCTGTAAACTTTTATTACACATTTGCATATACATTGTTCTCCCAGTAGCCTGTCCTATGTAGAACTTCGCCATCTTAACAGTCCCTCCATGATGATCTGTTCTAGACTTTCATGTCTTTATACATAGATCAGCATGGCAGATTGGATAAGAACGAGTGTTCTTAAACATCTGGTGTGCTGATGCTGAGGTAAGGGGTTCAAACCCTACACCTGACAGTTGGACTAAAATGTTGACCTGTCGTCCTTGACTTGGGGATGTAAATTACAAGTACCTCTGAAGTTCGAGTGGGTTCGCCTAATGGTGAGGGACACTGTTAATAAGGAAAGCTAATCCACATGCAAAATTCAGTCCAGCACTACTAGAAGTTGTCTGTATAGATTATGCTTGTGTTCAAAGCGAGTGAGCGCCAAAAAATGTCTTTATACATCTCCAAAATATTTGTTCCTCATTTTTCAATACTGACTTCTTGTTGGATAGATATGTGTGTTCTCCTTCCTGCTCAATGAATGTTAAATACTACACCATATATAAGTTTTCTGTGTGTATCTCTCTCTCTTACAATTTCTCTCACCCCTTTCTTCTATTCTCTCTGGTCTGTGTATGCATGTGTGTGCTGTTGTTAAAGCTTAAATACTTATTTAAATGTTATTACATATGATCCTTTATTTGTTTTGCTATGTATATTTCTTGCTAATGTTCATAATCTCTAAATGTCCAGTGATAGATGGAAATTTGCTGGCCTTGTCACTGATTTACTGTATTTCAATGGCGGAGCCCTTTGAGTTCTACACAAGAGCATCAGCTGATTTGGAAACTTATGTAAGATGATGTGATTATTCTCATACTGTTTTATAAATCATTGTCAATATTGAGATCACAGGTTTGTCCCGTCATTATCATCTCATTAATTTGGAAAATACAAAACAGACAGAACAAACACATGTACAAACATTGTGTTATACTGTGCATAAGAAGATTTATTTGAATAATTTGCCCAGCACATTCTGCAGGGCTGCTTTCTATATACCCAGTGGAGAAAGATGCATACTGACCCAGGGATTCAACTCAAAACTCGGCGCTATATGAAACTACAAGTGAATCACAACCGTTAAATTCATTGTGTTAATTGGTGTGACAGTACAAACATTAATAGTGTGTTCAGGCAAATATTAATGTTGCAGGAACATCATTAATAAAATCAATATGATCATGATCATCATCTAATTTGATATGGAAAGTCAATTGAGCTTGTGATATATAATAAATGCATTTATGGTATTGTTGAAATAATTTCATACTATTGTTCAGCAGGTTGATATTTGTTTTCATAGAATGTATATTGTTGTATATAACACATTATCAGCACAAAGTTTTAAAATGGGCTTTTAAAATGAATGTAAGAAAAGAAAGCCATTTTCCTTATGTTATAGTAACTAGATATGAACAAATAAAGACATTTGCCATATATTATTGTAACTAGATATGAGATAGACAATTCAAAACACATTAGTCTTAGCATCTAACTGGGGTGCTATTGCTATACATCTTTCAGTGTGGAGGTAGAAAATTCATGTCACAATAATGATTGATTGATTGATTTAGGAATCGACATCACAGCATTCGGGGCATTCCCATAAGCGCTCCGTCCCCATCCTCAGCAGCCAGCGAACTGTATGTCACAATAATATAAACATCTAACTCGTGTGTAATATTGCTATAAATGTTTCTGTGCTTGACATGGAATGTTCTCGGCTGGTGCAGTCATCTCCATGAACCAGCTGTATAGCTGTTGTTATGGTGAATCACATTTCTATATCTCTTCTAGTTTGTAATTTCTTTTTTTTTTTTTAACCGTCTTTTTCTTGCTATGAGAAACTGTATCAAATGTAACAGTTTATTGTGGCTGAAAAATGTATTTCTTGATTCCACCCCAACACTGCTGAGTTATCTGCTCTTAATAGTCCAATGCTATTTTTTATGAAGGTGCTAGTTTGCCGAGGTGGTCTAAGATTCCATAAAATGAATAGACATTTATTGGAGAAGACTATTTTTTTTTTCCCCCCTCGTTTCCATCCTGTTTCAGGATATTGCGGTCAACACCAGCATCTTTCAGCTGCATGTTGATTCCTAGGCTAGATTACGCTCATCAGCACGCCACGACTTTCTGAGCGACCGGCTCCATACTCTCATAAGTCACTTTTGCGATTCGAACCACTGCTAATTCTCGACGCGTCACGTGACGAGAGTATTCGGGGTTAGCGGAGAAAGCTGCTAACCTCTCAGCCACGGAGCCGATGGAGAAGACTATAAGATTTATAATTTTAGGGTATTGGTAGATTTTGAGTAATTCTTATGTTAATGCATACACATATAATGTTTCTTAGATTGTTACAAATATCTTTGACTGCCAGAGTAATTAACAAGTACCCAAAAAAATTCTAATGAAAGTCAAATCAGCGATAGAAGATGTAGGGGTAGACTGCTAGAAATGATGCTAGATGAACTAGGATGGTGGCATGAAGAAATATCAGAATTGATCCAGAACAGCAGGGATCGTTACATTTGCATAAATGCCTAAGCTAGTTGGCAGGGCACATAATGATAATGATGTTAATTTTAATGTTAATGATTGTAATAATAACCAGTTAATTATTTATGTATTTATATACTCCTTGTATATACAAGGGGCTTCTCATAAGTCTTTAGCCTGACCATGAAGGAGTAGGCGGAGAAAATTCAAATTTGGCACAGTGTTTATTCCTTCTCAATGTAGCCACCACCTGAATTTATGTATTTCTGCCATCTCTGCGTGACCTTGAAAAGACCTTCCAAATAAAACAACGTATTATTCGAACTAAACTAGTTATCACAAGCCAGTATGACATCTTCGTCACTGTCAAAATGATTTCCTTTCAGCTGTTTTTTTAAGATTTAGGAAAAGAAAAAAGTCTGATGGAGCCAATGCTGGAGAATATGGTGGGTGTGGAAGAATTTCAATATACAAATCGTTGGCAGTTTGCAGCACAAGCCGTGCTTTATGGGAGGGCACATTGTCTTGAAGCAAAGGCAGAATTCGTGTAAGCGTTATCTCTGGTTTTCTGGTCACAGCCGTTCTTAGTTTGATAAGGAGATCTTCATAGTACTTCCCATTAACCGTGTTGCCATGAAGCATGTAATCTTTCAATATGACACCTTTGACGTCCCAAAAAACAGTCAGCATCACTTTTCTTGCAGATTTTTGTGCTCTTGGCTTGACATGTGTTGGCGAGCCTGAGGTTTTCCACTGCATGCTGGCAATTTTGGATTCTGGGTCATAATGGTGAGCCCAAGTCTCATCTACAGTCACCATGGTTGTCAACATGTTTTTCGACTGCCACATGTTGATTATCTGGCCACAGCAATCAACCCGTGTTTGTTTCTGTTCACATATCAGCAGACGTGGGACCCAGCGGGTACACACTTTTCTCATGTTCAGTCTGATTGTGTAAAATTCTAAAAACTTTACTCTTACTCAGTTTTCTGAACCCAATATCTCTGCAATTTTCATTTTCCTATCCTGTTCTATGATTTTCTCCACTTTTGCAGCATTTGTGTCATTGCTCTGAGGATGGTCATCCTGATCTTGGCAGATCAGCAACTTGGGAACGGCCACATTTAAACTTCAAACACCAATTTTTTTACAGAAGCATACGAAGGACAGACTTCCTGGCTCCATCTCCCTGTGTATTTCTGTAGGTGTTTTTCCCCGTAACATCAAGAATTCTATCACAGTCCTGGCGTCTGATTTCTCCATTGTTCTGACAAACCGTTGGATGTGCAGATCTGGTCATTTGGGTGTGTTATGCCATGCACCATATTGGGAAAACCAGTTGAGGAGGGAAATTCATAATTCATATGTCCATTACAAATTGAATGAGCTATACATGTGCCAAATTTCAATTTTCTCCACCTACTCCTTTATGGTCATCCTAAAGACTATGAGAAGCCCCTTGTATATCAGTTTTGTTTGTATAGTTAGTTAGTTAGTTAGTTAGTCGCAGTTCCAACTTCACAGCAATGGGTCGTCCCCATTATGCTCCGTTCCTGTGCCAGTGAATATCACACAAAATGCTCCCCACTGCCCAATGTGAAAAGTGGAAAAGATAGGAGTCTCAACAAACAACAGCCCGCACAGATACACTGTGCATAATGCTGCCACCAGAATGTCAACGCAATAGTCCCCCACAAAACACCCAGTTAATTTCTGATGGAATCGGCAGTCATTTTCCCATCTGGATGTTTCCTAGATGTTCACCCACACAGTCCATGAAATACAGTTCATCGTCGATGGCAGTGGCAGTCAACCAAACTTTTGTTTGTATAGCTACCAATAAATGGCTAACCAGGGCTATTCACATTCATGTTCTCTTAGATGACATCAGTGGAGCGAGTTCTAGAGTACTGTAATTTAGAACAGGAACCACCAAAAACCTCAGACAAACCTCCATCGCCAGACTGGCCTAATAGAGGAGCTATTACCTTCAACAAGATATCACTTCAATATTCTCCTGAAGCTCCCTTAACACTGAAAAATATTGAATGTCACATTCAAGGCAAAGAGAAGGTAATGAAGATATGATCCCATTCTTGTTTAGTGGAATGAAAGAGTTAACTATATGTCAATAATGTTTTTGTTTTCTGTATAAGATAAAGTATATATGTAACTAAATGTATATAAGTGCCTGTGTAATTCTCAGTAAATGTATTCATATTATGGACATTATTTAAAAGCTGAATTACTGCATTTCTATCTGAACCTTCTACATGTCATGAAAACTGAATTAGCTTGTGAGAGTTGTTGTAGACATTAGTTAGCTAACACACACAAGGTTGAATTCTTTTTCTGTGTTTGTCATTTTCAATCAGTTACTTTAAAGCACTTTTGCCTGCAATAGTAAAATATTTGGTTTCAAAATGTGAGGAAGACCTAAATGAAGATGAAAGGATAATATCAGAGATATTCTGCAATGGCAACAGATAATGCTGGCCAGTGCAATACACCTGAGGCAAGAGAGGAAACTTCAACTCTCCATGACAGTTAACAACTAGTCAAGGATGAGAAGATAACTGTTCTTCAGTCCAGCAATGTATGAAGACAAGACAAGGCAAGCAAGATCTCAGTAGTGCTGAGATAAAAAAAAAAGCTTTTCCCATATTTATAAAGACATCATGTACAATGCAGTAATTTAATGAAAATTATTGTAGTGTACAGTATTGATGTATCTAAAGTAATGAAGTTATAAGACTTTATAGGGCACATTATATGGGTTCAAGGAAAACAACAATGCTAGTTGAGATTTTTAGTTTCAGTTAACAGCAAACTGTGGTTTGCATTCAATGTAGTTGTATATATGATTTTTATTTGTATAAACATAACTCATTAAGTACCTTAAGTAAATGGAATTAGTCTGAAACAAGTCAAAGTATTTAAGTATTTTAGCACGTTGATAACACCAGATTGAAGATGTATTAAGGAAGGTACATTTAGAATTCCCTAAGTAAAAGTAGTATTTCACAAGATGAGGAATATTCTGTACAATATATCTTTAGTTAATCAAGATGAGAAAATCTTTTTCTTAGGAACTAAATTGAGTCAATCCTGATATATAGAAGGGAATCATGGACTAGTGAAGAAATATGGGGAAGCTGTAGAGATATTGTTTAATAGAAGGACGACGAGAACACCATGGGTGGATATAAATAGTAATGAAGACATCTTGAAATATTTGAAGCACAAAGAGGTTACTCTTATCAGAAGAAGACAGTCCACATTCTTTGGGTGTGTCATGAGATGTGGAAAGCTGGAGCATACATATCATGACAGTGGAAGGTTGGGGGGGGGGGGGGGGGGGGGGAAGAAGGAGAGGCAAGAGAATTTAGAGAAAAGATGCTTGATGCTGGATATTTTAACATTATGGTATGGAGGAACATTGGTAGCAGACATGACTGGTAATACATGAAACAGAAAGCTCTGGACAGATATGATAACCAGCACCATAGGCAAAGACTACATTGGTAGCAGACATGACTGGTAATACATGAGACAGAAAGCTCTGGACAGATATGATAACCAGCACCATAGGCAAAGACTACATTGGTAGCAGACATGACTGGTAATACATGAGACAGAAAGCTCTGGACAGATATGATAACCAGCACCATAGGCAAAGACCATATAAAAAAAGAAGATGTTTTTACTCTAAAACCACAAGTTCTGCACCTCCAGTTAACAGCTTCACAGTTATTTCAAACATAATATTATTTCTATAGATTGGCATTGTTGGAAGAACTGGTTCATATATCTAATATATTATTTCTATAGATTGATATTGTTGAAAGAAGTGATCGTTATTTCTAACATATTATTTCTGTAGACTGGCATTATTGGAAGAACTGGTTCATATTTCTAACATATTATTTCTATAGACTGGCATTGTTGGAAGAACTGGTTCATATTTCTTACATGATATTGTTGAAAGAAGTGATCGTTATTTCTAACATATTATTTCTGTAGACTGGCATTATTGGAAGAACTGGTTCATATTTCTAACATATTATTTCTATTGACTGGCATTGTTGGAAGAACTGGTTCATATTTCTTACATATTATTTCTATAGATTGATATTGTTGAAAGAAGTGATCGTTATTTCTAATATATTATTTCTGTAGACTGGCATTATTGGAAGAACTGGTTCATATTTCTAACATATTATTTCTATAGACTGGCATTGTTGGAAGAACTGGTTCATATTTCTTACATATTATTTCTATAGATTGGCATTGCTGGAAGAACTGATCGTTATTTCTAACATATTATTTCTGTAGATAGGCATTGTTTGAAGAACTGGTTTGTTATTTCTAACATATTATTTCTATAGATTGGCATTGTTGGACGAACTGGTTCTGGCAAAAGCTCGCTTGTTACATCATTATTCCAACTTGTCAAGCCGACAGGTGCAATTTACATTGATGGTGTTGACATAGGTAAGCTTGGGTTGTATGAGCTGCGCAGCAGGATCTCCGTGATTCCTCAAGACCCTGTTCTGTTCAGCCAGACTCTGAGATGGAACTTAGATCCTCTGAATGAATTCAGTGATGAGCGGCTATGGAATGCACTGGAACAGGTATGGTTTATCTGTATTATAATGTAATGTTTTATCTGTGTTATAATGTATTGATTTTTCTTGTTGTAATGTATTGTTTTATCTGTGTCACAATGTAATGTTGTAATGTAATGTTTTATGTGTGTTGTAATGTAATGCTTTATGTCTATTATAATGTATTGCGTGATGCATTGTTATAAAACAAGTCACCTGTTCTCATTCTGGTTCTTACCTGCTAATTTGTTTTTTCCTCTTTATTTACATTATACTGTTAATTGAAAGTTATAATTAGAGCATTTCATTTTTAGATAATTTGTATACACTCTTAAATGCATCAATACTTCAAGAGATGAATATTGAAGAAGATTGGCTATTAAAGACGATAAAACAAAAAAATTTAAATATTTTGTGTCTTGAAACATCACAAAAGTTTGGAGAGAACAATAATGGAGGCATATATGCCTGGGAAGAGAGGAAGAGAAAGGCAAAAGAGAAGATGGGTGCAGAATGTGGTGGATGATCTCCAGATGGGTGTATCGGACGTGGGACATCTTGCTTAAGATCGACAGGTTTTCCAGATGGTTGTTATGGAAGCGAGGTTCTACAAAGGACATGCTACTGAATGAATGAGTATACCCTCTTACAGTAAATACTTTGCACAACATTTCATCACACCCTACTGGAAAGATTCTCAATCTTCCACCAGTTACCTAGCCTCATAAATGTTCAAATTCAGTGTTTATTTAATGTCCTTTGTCCACAGTCTATTTGGTTGACTCCTGCCTTTTCTTCCAAGAACCATACCCTCCATTACTGTTATTTCTAAGCCACTGCAACATTTAATGTGGCCAGAGTGTTTGTTTTCGAAGCATAATGCTGTTGTTAACAACACCACAAGGAAATTAGCAGGAAAATATAATAAAACATGAAATCTAGTACCAAACTTAGACTATTTAACTTTAACACCAAATCAGTACCCCTGTGAGGATCAGAAGTGTGGAGAATGACTAAAACAGTTACTGACAAACTATAAGCATTCATTAACTGGTGTCTGTAGAAATGAAGTACTGAAATAATATGATAGAATCACTAATGCAGAGCTTATTAAAAATCTTGTAGAAAATGAAAAGCAAGTGAGAAATAAATTACATAATATCCCAACAATAACTTAGGGTCAGTCAAAAAGATAATTTATTGTCAAGTAGTGTGTTAAAATCTGATGGAAGATGTTTAAACAACTTGACACTAGTTTTTGGATGTGTAACCTGACACAACATGTTTGAGTAAGCATACATTTTGCAGTCAGAACACATGGCTCTTTAGCTTTCATGGTTTAAAGGTTTAAGATTTCATGATGTTTGTTTGTAACCCCCAAAAATGTTTGCATGAAAACTCACCAGGTACAGTTGAAGAACAAAGTAGACTTAATGCCAGGAAAGCTGTATACAGATATTCAGGAAGGAGGGTTGAATCTCAGTGTAGGACAAAGGCAGCTGATTTGTCTGGCAAGAGCAATTCTTAGATACAACAGAATTATTATTCTTGATGAGGCCACAGCCAATGTAGATCAAGAGTAAGTATCCTTTTGCCTTATGAGCCTTTGCTACTTTGTGTTGGACAAATATACTTATTTAGAAACACTCTGTGACTGTTTGTTTTATTCATAAAGAGTATACTGACTTTTACAGTCACAACAGATAATAACTACAATAAATAAAAGTGACTTTTAAAAGAAACAGCTACTCTAAGAAGAAAATCAAGAAACCCTAGGAAGTAACAGTGTGATTTGCAAGAGACATAAGGTGGTTTATAAACACATAGTAACAGGACCTTACAATGGGAGATTAATTAAAAAAAACTATGACAGATATGTTGCTAATACAAGATCTGACTTGTGACAAGTAGCAAAGATACAATTACTAAAAAAAGTTGTACCAAGAAGTTCCAAAGAAATACGCCAAGGTGTCTACACCATATTATTGTCACCTTGTAAAATATTTTACACCAGTGAAACTGGTCACACAATAGGAAAAAAGATATATGAACACAAGGCCGCTTTTAGGAAACAGATTATATAGGAGTGGCTTGGTCAGTGGTTGCCTCGTAAGCTTCAATTCATGCAAAACACAATTTGAGACCACACAGATAGTGGGCAGACAAACATCTATAAGAGTGTTTAATATACATGGATATCTCCAGATTTCCTATAAGGGAAAAATTAGAGAATCATCATGAATGGAGATGTTAGGCAGCTCAGAGTGGGTTCAAAAAGTGTTTAGATAAGCAGTATTTGGAGTAAAGCGTTTCTTAACAGAGAGATAGAATCAAGAGGTGAAACATGTCAAAAACACAGAGGATTTGCAGTTGTGGAGAAATATTATCACTGACACAGTGATGTGATCATATCTCGCAACATGATACCATGGAAAGTGCTCAAAGTTAAACAGAAATATTGGAGGCTTGAGAGAGATTGGGATGAATTGATTGATGATTTATTATTTTGTGTTATATTTATTTTACTTCAAATGTGATATAACGATGTGTGTAAACAAGATATGAAAACCCTTTGCATAGATCCAGACACATGGGAAAGAGTTGCAACAGATAGATGTTCCTGGAGAAGAGATGTACGAAATGGACTGGTGCTCTTTGAGTGCAATATGATCTAACAAACTGAGGATAGGAGGCACAGGCATAAAATGCAGTCACTTACTGCGGGACCAGCCTCGTCTTACAGATGAAATGGTTACAGAGATTGTCACTCTCACATTGGACTATACAGTCACCAGCGGTACTGTCAGGTGCCTCACAAGTGGCCAACTCTATAGTCCTCTAGGACTGAAAGAGGCCTACTACTATTTATTTTCATGTCGGATTCTTAGTCTATAGATAATAGTAGGAAAGCTCTCAAAGCTTCGCTAAGCTATTATTCGTTGTGACTCTATAATCCAGCAGTCTTAACATATTAGTGAAATATTGTGATAAACTCTTAGTTTACCACAACAAGGCACCTGTGGTAGCACAGTGGCTAGTATGTGTGTCTGCCAGCCTGTGGTCATGGGTTTGAATTCGCAGTGAGACGGATTTTTAAAATTCAGCTAGGCTCCCAAGTTGACCCAGTCTAAAATAGCTACCAGGAACTGTCTTGAAAAGTAAAGGTGGCTGGGTGATATTGACCACATCGTTACTCAAGTGCTGATTGGTTTATAAAAATGTGGGGTTAGCACTATATGCTAAATACACACAAAGCGTGTAAAGGACTCTTTACTTACTTTACCACAATAAATGCTCCACAGGTTTGAAAAGTAACTGTGTAATTACATTAAACAATTTTATCTGACAAAGATGTATTTGGAGGAATTTTTGGGTGTAATGGTATAATATAGAGTTACATTCAGTTGCATATGTTTTTATGTTTTAAAATGAATTTTCTATAATAGGCTGATGAATTAATTATTAGTTATGCCTTTATGTTTACTTTAGGGGGCTGCGTGGTCTCGAGGTATGGTGTCTGCCTTGAGTGCTGCAGGTCCTGGGTTCAAGCCCCGGTGAGGGCCGGGATTTTTTTCACGTGGACTTCTAGTAATAACATTTTCCCCTGGTCTCTGGGTAGTGAGATCGGATGCCCGTGTGTATTGTTGTGCACGTAAAAAATCCCTTGGCAGTTGGAAATCGAAAAAGAGTAGCCTAACGGCGCTGCCCGGGCAAAATTTCGAGTTAAAAATCTACCCAAAGTATTTCAGGATCCTCGCCGGTGCTATGGAGTTCGTGCACTGAGCTGAGTTTCTCCAGACTCAGGTTTGAGTTAGGAGGAGAACGGAGCACTTATGGGTTACACCCGTGTGCCGTGATTGATTGATTTAGGAACCGACATCACAGCATTCAGGGCATTCCCATAAGCACTCCGTCCCCATCCTCAGCAGCCAGCGAAGAGTTCTAACACAAATAGTTCCAGTAGCAATCTGATTATATGTCCGTCTCGCCTTTCCTCTGAGCGTCGAGCGTCGGCCAGATCCCCTCGTCATACCTCGCTGCCTCATTCTTGCCAGACTATGGTGATCCATTTGCTCCTCCGAGGTGTACACGTGCTCCCACAAGGCCGCAACCACGATTGCCTTGTCATGCATCAATACTCCACCAAGTTTTGCCGAGCCAGCCAATCTGTCCGCCTGTTCATTCCCCAGCACACCGGCATGCCCCGGAGAAAAGATCATGTGCCGTGATCGACTAACCTAGACTAAACTAAACTCTTTACTTTTCAAAACTGAGATTTGGAAACATGGTTTGTGCAAGCATAAACTGTGATTTTTGGTGTCACTTATATTTATAAAAAACAAAACAATTTAAATAATGCCATAATCTTTCCCATAAACTTACATTACCATTTAAGATAACTTCATACATCCAAAGTCTGACTTGATAATTCATTAATAAAATGTCTGCTATTTGTTAGAAATATATTATCATTATTAACAACTGTTCATTATTTGTTGTTATGCAATGATTTTTATTTATATGTAATTTGTGATAAATTTAGTTCTTTCTTGTTTGTTTGCAGAACTGACACCATCATTCAAAGAATTCTGAGAGCTAAGTTTAGAGAAAGTACAGTGTTAACTATTGCCCATCGGTTGTACACTGTGATGGACTGTGATAGAATCATGGTGAGTAATTTCAGTTTGTGTAAGTCGGTTTGGGGGTTGTATCCCATTGTTTTCTTTAAAAATCCACACAGCCCAGACCAGAAACCAACCAGGCTTGCATCAGCCAGATGCAGGTGTTGTAACCTCTATGCTACAACCCCACCACTTCTCTCTCTCTCTCTCTCTCTCTCTCTCTCTCTCTCTCTCTCTCTCTCTCTCTCTCTCTCTCTCTCTCTCTCTCTCTCTCTCTGTCTCTCTCTCTCTCTTCTCTCTCTCTCTCTCTCTCTCTCTCTCTCTCTCTCTCTCTCTCTCTCTCTCTGATATCAAAATGCTGAATGATATTTACAACAGTGGATATTTACCGAGCGATACGCTAAAATCTGTATTTATAGCAATACCAAAGAGACCAGGAGCAATTGAATGTGAAGATATTTGTACAATTAACCTCATAAACCATGTCACTAAGCTTCTACTCAGAATCATAATGAGAAGAATAAAAAAGAAAATAAAAATGGAAATTAGTGAAGAACAGTATGGTTTTATGGAAGGAAAGGGTACAAACAATGCAATATATATATTACGAACACTAATAGAAAGATCAATAGAGAAACAAAGAGACATATATTTATGCTTCATAAATTATACTAAGGCATTTGATAAAGTAAAACATAATGAGCTGATTAAAATGTTGGAAGATATCAACATTGATGGGAAAGATTTAAGAATAATAAAGAATATATGCTGGAACCAAGTAGCAGCAATTAAAATGGGAAATAAAGAGGGTAGTTAGGAACAGATAAAGCTAGGAGTACGACAGGGGTGTGTCTTGTCACCCGATCTCTTCTCCCTATATAGCGAAGTAATAATGAGAGAGATCAAAGAGAAGCCAGGAATACTAATCGGAGGATATAATATAAGCAATATACGCTATGCAGATGACACAGTATTGGTGGCGGATAATGCAACAGTCCTACAACAATTATTGGACATTGTAGTATCAGAGAGTGCACAGAAAGGACTCTCCTTGAATATCAAGAAAACAGTAACAATGGTGATATCAAAGAAAATGGGGACACCAAAATGTGACATAGAAATAGAAGGGGAAATTCTCAACCAAGTGGATAATTTTAAATACCTAGGGGCACTTATAACATCAGATGGAAGATGTACAACAGAGATTAAGAGCAGATTAGGGCAGGCAAAAGCCGCATTTCAGAAAATGAAGAGAATCTTATGCAATAAGTCACTATCAATGAATGTAAGAAATAGAGTGCTAAAATGCTATATAGAACCAATTTTGCTGTATGGCAGCGAATCTTGGAATGTAAATGAACAAATTAGGAAGAATTTAGAAGCAACAGAGATGTGGTTTTTAAGACGAATGTTGCGAATTCCTTGGACTGCCAGAGTAACTAACAACGATTGCCTGAAAGAGGCTAATGAAACTAGAACACTATATACAACAATAAGAAAGAGACAAACAGCTTTCTTTGGTCATGTGATGAGAAGAGAGGCATTGGAGAACATCGTGACAACTGGAAAGCTTGAGGGAAAGAGAGGCTGAGGTAGACCAAGAGAAATGATGCTGGACGTATTGAGACGGTGGCATGGAGGAATATCATCAGCAGAGTTGATCCAGAACACCAAAGACCGAGATCTGTGGAGAGCCATGAACGCCTACGCCAGCCGGCACAGCACTTGATGATGATGATATATATATCCATTCATGTGCCATGCCGGTAAGCGTGGGCGGTCATGACTCGCCATTTCGCTCGATCACCAGAGTTGTGTTCCTGTCTCAACCATGCCACTGTTGTCAAGCCATCCAGGTATTTACTTCTCTGTCTTCCCCTTGTTCTCTTCCCCTCGGTCTTGCCAGTTGTCACCAAGTTCTCCAATTTATGTCTTCTCACAACATGTCCAAAAAATTTTGACTGTCTACGTCTAATTTCTCTAATCAATTTATGATTTTCATTTGTTTCTTGTAGTACTTGGTCATTGATTTTTCTGTCTGTCCATGGTATTTTTTGTATTCTCCTCAGAAACCACATTTCCACAACCATCAGATGTTTTTCAGCTTGACTGTTCATTGTCCAAGCTTCACATCCATACAAAAATACAGGCTCTATGTAGCACCTCAACACTCTTTTTCTCATTTAAATTGACATCTTTTTATTGGTCAGTATGTTTTTCATCTTGCTAAAGGTTAATTTCGCCATGGCGATTCTTGTTCTAATCTCTTCAAGGCATCTCCCATCAGATGTTATTACTATTCTGAGATAATTGTACCTATTTATTTGTATATTACATTGTGGTATTTTGTTCTTCCTAGTGACGACCATAATCTGTGTCTTTTTACAATTTAATTCTAACCCCAGTTGTTCACTGTGTGCAACAACAGCATCTACTAATTGTTGCAGGTCCTGCGCATTGTCTGCAATTAATACTGTATCATCTGCATATATAATGTTATTGATGTTTCGTCCCCCAATGATGATTCCATTTATATCTTCTATATTTCTAAAAATATTTTCACTGTATAGGGAAAAAAATATCTGGAGACATTACACATCCCTGTCTCACACCTCTCTTAATAGGCTGATATTGTCCCACTTCATTATCATTCCTGTGACAGCTTGTTGTATTTTTTAAGTCTAATATACACACGCACAGATACAATTTTTAATTTAACATTGGTATATATTATAGTTTTCACAACCTTTCATAGATCTCTTAGTCTTAACGTCACTATCCTTAATAAAAATGTGTTATAGTATTGGTAATTCATCAGCTACTGTGTTGATAAGAATCTGCTACAGTTTTTTGTTTTGCTTTTCTTAATTCCACGGTCAGAATAACGTATCCGTTTGCAGTGTACCCAGGAGGTTGATTCTATTGCTTCTGGAAATTTGCTGCAACTGTAATGGTTGTTTGGAACTTTTCAGGTTCTGGAAGATGGAGAGTTGAAAGAGTTTGACACTCCCTACAATTTGCTGCAGAATTCAGATGGCATCTTTACCAGACTGGTCCTGAGCACAGGCACGAACAGTGCCAGGCAGCTACAGGTGAGGTTGTTTTTTTTTTTGCATATCCTATTTACAGGACATCGCTGTCAACACCAGCAGTTTACTGCTGTTGTTGATGTCTTGGGAAGTTTTATGTTCAATAGTTTGCCGTTGCTTTCTGAATGATCGGCTCCCATACCAATACATTAAAACCCCAGCACAGGTGAGTTAGGAAGCTTAAATTTACTTAATTGTCCCTGACAGTTGCTTTATTAACCGGCTCTGTCCTACCCATAAGTCAACTACTTCTGTCCTTGACCATTGTTACCAATCCTAAGAGGCAACTAAGGAAGGTTGGTATAGGACTGGCTACCCCATTCTGTAGTCAACTTTAGCTACAGAATCCAACCAATCATGAAGAAGTCTAAAAATAAGAATAACTCAGCCAGCCAAGATGAAAGAACTCTTCTAGAACCATGTTCTGTATTCTTGGACTTGTTGAGATTCTTATATTGTGATTTTTGGGAGGTAACTGAAGCACTTATGTTGGTATTTGGTGCAATAAAGATGATACAATGCTTGGTTAATGGCTGGCTAATTAATAAAAATTCTGTCCCCTAATGGTATGGTGTTAATAAGTCAGTGAACTAACCACTGCTACCATGATCATAAGAAATATGCATATTTTTTATTGTATTGTTTATAGCTTGTTCTTGAGAAGAATACTCAATGTATCAAGAAGAGACAAGATCAGAAATGAAGAAATCAGGACTAAAGTAGGGATTATAGCAGCGTTAGATTTTATTAGAAGGCAGCAAGTCCAATGATTTGGCCTGCAAGTAGGTTACCAACTAACAGTATACCACAACAAACAATGATGTACAGACCAGATGGAAGCAGAGGAAGAGTCTGACCACATAAACGATGGATGCAGGGAATAGCAGAGTCCATGGGAATACATGAAGCCCATAAGCAGGCAGTCTCCCGCTGTTTATACTTCACCTCGACACTGCAAGGTACAAGAGGAACAAGATGAGATGAGATATCTTGTTCATGCTTTATGGTTTATAGTTTGGATATATAGTGTATATTGTTTTTTTCAGATAATTGATGTTTATGTTGTATTATACTTTTGCCATTTCATATCGTGAAGATTATATGATAATGTCTTTCAAGCCATTTTGATAGTGCTACATTTATATATGTAGATAATGATGATGATGATGTTTGCATATCCTTTACAGGACGTCGCTGTAAACATCAAGCATCTTTCAGCTGATTGTTGATTTCTTGGCAAGATTACACTCAGTAGTTTGCCATTGCTTTCTGAGCGGCCGGCTCACATACCCCATAAGTTACAGACGCGATTTGAACCACTGCTGATTCTCACCGTCGTCATGCTACTTACGAGAGTATACGAGATTACGGAGAAAAGTCGCTAACCTCTAGGCCAGGAAGCCGGCATGTAGATAATATTGTTAGAAAATTGTTTATGAAAACATGATTAGGTAATGGAATTTCCAGTCATTGATCATATTCAATCTAGGTATCTTCACACTGATCTCTAACACAGTATTCACAACTGATATAGAAGTTCTTGAAATTTTAGTGAATCAAGGGGTGAAGAAACATGCACTGGTGCCTGAGAGGACAAACACTGAGAAAACCTGAGGACAATATAACTAAACGCTCTCTTGTCTGGAACCCACAAGGCAAACAAAATATTGGGAGACCTAAAAACACATGGAGAAGAGAGTACAGACAGAGATGAGTAATATTGGGAGGAGCTATAGGAGATAGCAACAGATAAGATGGCTTGGCATGGGTTCATTGAGGGTCTTTGCTTCAATAGGGTTAAAGGGTCAAAGAGGAATAGAATTTCTTGGGTTTACATGGTTGAAATCAATAGACACTGAACTTTGAAGATTTGTATGTTCCATCCAGGCTCTTGCGGAGCTTTCACAGCATCAGAGAACATCAGCAAGTCTACAGCTACATAGAGCACTGCTGTTAGCAAATGAACAACTGGCCCAGAGCACGGAGGACTTAAGTTCAAACAAAGCAGCTCTCAGCTGGAATAGGTTCACACACAGTCAGGACTCACTGGATAAGGTAACATTTTGGAATTTTTCTGTATTGTTATTTAAGTTTTCTTCTTTATTTGATAACATTTTATTTCAGTTGTGCTTGTAAAGTTTTATGTGTGCACAAAGTTCATCTGTCGGGCAGTTTTACTTTTCATTATTTGTCGAAATCCTGATCTCTGTGTGACATTGATGTGCAAATGTACTTGACTATGCTCTGCACTGGGAAAGAAAAAAGTCTTATGTAAGGAAACTAATCACTACATCTCATTAATGCCAAGATCTAGCATTTCAAGTGAGTATCTGTTGTTGGTTGTTGAGATTACTTTTACTTATTCTGAAGTTTCTTTGTCTATATCATTTCTGGTAGCTTTCTAACTCTTCCCATATGGCTCTTAGTTTGCTAACTTCAATTTTACTTTTAGCCAATTGTTACTAATGTATTTACTCAAAAAACTTGTTTATGAATTTCACCCTTATTGGTCTTTTCTAAGTTGCATATCCTTTACAAGATATTGCAGTCAACACCAGCATTATTTGCTGTTGTGATCTCTTGGCAAGTTTACACTCAGTAGTTTGCCATTGCTTTCTGAATGACTGGCACCCATACCGTTTCGTAAAACACCAACGCAATGTGGTCTGCTGCCAAATTGCACGCAACTGTGTTTTGAAAACGGGCATGCGGGATCACGAACTGCGTCTGCAACCCTTTCTCCACAGAGCCGACCTTATTGGTAGTAAAGAGAATCATGGTAGCATAGTGTCCAGCATGCTTGCTGCTGGGTAGGAGTTCAAATTTTGCATCGAGGTGGATTGTAAAAATTGATCTGGACTCCCATGTTGACCAATCCTAAAAAGGGTCCCAGAAAATATACAAGGAAGTTTGGGCATCCTACAGGATATTGACCACACCACCCCTGGAGTGTCGGTTGTTTTAAAAAATTATAGGACTAGCACCATATACCACAGATGCCTCAAGACACATAGAAAGGGTCCTTTACTGATACTGTTTTAATTTAGCAGTTGTAAGAAGTGGTTGTTTTCTGCAGGCTCAATCTCGCAGAAGTTAGTGACATCTGCATTAATTATAACACACATATACTTTTTGTGTGAAATGTATTCAGTGTTCATTTATGAAGCAAATATGTTTATCCACTTATATTTGTCTGTTTTTATTAGTTAATTAATTATAATTTCTTATTTAGTCCTATTTGTGCTGTTCCTGAAAAATCATCACTAGAACTGAAATATCGGATTTGTTGTGTTGTAGTTTAGCTAATTTATTGCCTTGTTGTGTTAGTTAATTTAGTTAATTTATTACATATCAGCTGAACATAACTTTATTGTTATTATTATTTGATTATTATGATGTATTCTTTCTATTCATTTCCTCACTATACATTCTGTTCACTGGATTAAGTTTGTTAGTGCACAGTGTCTGTGTTTGCTCTCTCTCTCTCTCTCTCTCTCTCTCTCTCTCTCTCTCTCTCTCTCTCTCTCTCTCTCTCTCTCTCTCTCTCTCTCTCTCTCACACACACACACACACACACACACACACACACACACACACACAGACAGAGAGAGAGAGACCACATGTACCAATCTTTTCATTTCCCATCTGTTTAGTAAACATTGCCGCCTCTGTGGCGAAGGAATTATGGACTCGGTTCATACTCCCGCATGACACGTTCAAAACATAGCTACGGGTGATTTGGCAGCAGACCGCCTTGTGTTGGTTTTTTTTGTAAAATGGCATGGGTGCTGGTTGTTAAGAAAGCAAGGGCAAACTACTGAATGTTAACTTGCCAAGAGATCACTAACAGTCAAGAGATGCAGGGGTTGACTGCGATATCCTGTATCGGATATGCAACTAACTTTTTAGGAAAAGTTGCCTCTATCCTGTTTATTTGCCAGTGATTTAAGTGAGGAAAATAGTAAAATTTGGAGGGAAAGAACATATGTGGAATCAAGAAGAACTTTTAAACAAGTAGTTAAATTGTAGCTGTATACAGAGACGTTATGTATAGTATCAAAGAAGGCATAAAGAAATGCAAGTATTTATGAACAACTAATATAACTAGTTTATAAAGTAATAGTTACAGACATTTAACACGCCTTAATGTGCATTGAGAATATGGTGCTGGGCGCATATGTTTATAGACCACAGGTGAGTGTTGTGGTCAGTAGCATGCTGCCTGCCTTTATTTCCCAAGACATTCCCTGCCGTGTTAGGCTGGTCGACCTGCTAGCCCAGACACATTTAAAACAATTTGAATCCTCCCAGATGTGATGGATCAAACCCATGACTACCAGGGCTGCAGGTGAGGGTCTAGCCTCTATGCTACCACAGCTCCCATTACCTGTTTATTGAGAATGAGAAATATCCTCACAGTTACTACTGTGTAGATGTTATCAAGAAGTTTTTGAACAATCCTGCGGCAATCCATTTTCTAGACCACTTAAGGTGCTTCCAAGTCGTGGCTTCACTGGCAGTTTTGGGTAACTAGCTGTTATATTTGATACATTGACAACAGAGGGTATTGTCAGCATGAGAGTGATCAGAAGTGATATTTATAAAGATGATAAAACTACACTTTTCTTTTCAGATTCAAGTGGAGAATATCATTGAAAAGGAAAAGAAGGCGGTTGCTCCCTCCAGAAAAATTATTACTCGGCGCAGTCCTGGTCGAACAAAAAAGACAGTTGATGAGATTAAGGAATTAATAAATTATGAAACTCCTACCACGAGCTCGCACAGACTCTCACATAGTGGACAGGAGTCGGAAAGATGAAAAAATGCATCATCGTGCAAATAGAAACCAGACTGACAACAGAATAAATTCTCAGAATGACAGAGAAGACAGTGAAAGGTCTGATGATGTATCTGAAAAGTCAGAAACATCTAATTCCGACAGGAAAATACTCAGTGATAATGAGAGAAGTATACAGAGTAAAGTGGTGTCTTCTCGTAGACCTGTGGCAGAAGGTCAGTCAAGCCCTGGTCACAAGAGCTCTGATAAAAATAGGAAAGCTACACATCCTCAGCAGAGTAGACCAAAATCAGATAGCTCTCAGGGTACCGACTTAAATAGTCGGACAACACAGTCCACTCGAATATTATCTGGCCCATATGTGTCATCTCAAGACGAACAAGAAAAGTTTGTATGAGAATAGCAATTTTAGCATTCCATATTTTATATGTACAAGGGGATGGTCTTAAGTCTTTACCTTGATTATGAAGGAAATGTCAGAGAACTGAAATTTTGCAGAGTTTATTCATTTTCAGTATAGCCACTACATTAACTGACACATGCATGAATTATCTGCTTGATCTTAAAAACACCTTGGGAAAAGAGCACCCTATTGTTTGAGCTAAATCAATTATCATATGCCAGTATAACTTGTTCAACACTGTGAACACGATTTCCTTTGAGCTGTTTTTAAGGATATGAGAAAAGAAAAAAAGTCTGATGGAGTTGAATCCAGATATTAGGGTGAGTGGAGAAAAATCTCAATGTTCAAATCCTTGGCTGCTAGCTGTTAAAGTCGAAGTTTGTGAGAGGGTGCATTGTCTTGAAGCAAAGGAAGATTTTGAGTGCTTGCTATCCATTGTTTTCTGGTCACAGACTTTGTTTTGTAAGATCTGTATGTACTACCGTTAACCACATGGCCATGAGGCAACAGGTTATCCATTACTGGAAATTTTGAGACAGGTCACAATGGTGAGCCTAAGTCTCATTTACTGTCACCATGGTTGTCAAAATGTTTTCTGACTGGCACTAGATGTTTTTCCCTTTCACATCAGGATTATTATTACAGCCCTGGCCTGTGACTTCTACATTGTTCTGACAAATCGTTGAAGCAGCAGTTCCGGCTAATAGGGCTAATCGTGGGAAAACCTGCTCAATTATAATCAATGCATACTTAAAATTTTCTGTGCATATATGATAGTTGAATGTACCTAGTTTCAACTTTCTCCTGTTACTCCTTCATAGTCAGGGAAAAGATTTATGGTCAGCCCTTTGTAGATTTATATCATTACATTTCTGCAACTGTGTTAAGAATGCATCTTGAATTATATCTATAGCAAAATGCATTCTATTGTTACATACTCAAGTGATTTATTGATTTTATCAAATAAGTTGTATTTCTACTATATTCATTCATGTTGTCAATTTTCAATGGTTGAAAAACTGAAATGTTAGCATGCATATAAATTGTGTCAAATGCATTTTAATAATGAAGCTTTTTTAAATTATACATTACATATTTGTTCGATACTATTTTAAATTTACTCCTTGTTTGTAGGTGATAAACTTTTAAAACATTTTTATAAAAGTAAATTTTTGTGTCAGCTCTGACACCCTCACAACAAAGAGAACTACAATATGCCTGATTGCCTGTCCAGCTGCAGACTTATAAATATTGATTCTACTTTGTTAAATGCAGTTTCTTTGTGCTGCTAAGTTTCGTACTGATGCTATTTATATAGCTAATTGTTGCGCTTGTTAAAATCATGTGATACTTAGTGTCATTTGCAATTTAATAAAATAACATTTATGGCAGAATTATAACATGATGTAGCTTGACTGGTACCTTGCCATCTTGATAATCATAGTTTTTTTTAAATGGAGTCAATAGCACAAAGCCTGGGCTGAACTTAGAGACCATGTGTTGCCCATACAGCATGATTCTTGTCTCGACCTGCTTAGTTTGGTACAAAGGACAGGTAACACCAATACATCTGGAACAAGACAAGCTGCAGAAGCTGACAGATCAGCAAAGCTTGTTGGAGCTTCCATCTTCCATCCTAGACCAGTTGCTGACCAAGGCTTAGGGCCTGGTGTGCCCTGCCATTACATTTAATCTTTAGGTTGCATTTCTTCACACTAGAGTAAAGCTTGTACCCTCCCAATTGCGCTTCTCTGCCTGAAACGAAGTCATTGGCACAATGTGGAATGTCAGGTTTAGTAAACGCCACCCAACATTCAGTGCTAACAGAAAGCAGGTAGTACTGTCTACTGTCATACGGCAACAGAGTTATATCTGACTAACTATGCAACATGAATTGAAAAAAATTTCATATTAGGACAAAAAGGTTTAAACCAGAAACAACTGTAAGTAGTGTGATCACTGTATTAATTTTAAGTTGATATTGCGATATATTGAATATACTTATACATCACTGATATGTTAAAGTCATCCATACAAAACTGTCTACGTTTTGGTAGCAGTGTGTGATTGCAAGGGTGACATGAGACAGTTAGCTGCCTGTCCTTTTACAGAAAGTAGTTGTCATCAGTAGTTGTCATATTGTGGCTGTTTGTGATTTTCTGAGGTATTTTATGTTCAGTAGTTTGCTTTACTTTCTGACTGGCCAGCGTTATACCATTGTGAAAGCCAACTTAAAGTGGTTGCCTTCAAAATCACCTGCGTCTGACTTCAGACCCGGTATGTGAGAATGGTGAAACTGTGTTCACTTAACAAATGATCTCAGCTCACAGGATGACAGTAAGATGTGAATACATGATGACAGAATATGAGTGTCCTTTTGATGAAGAAGAAATATATTATTACTGCAATACTAGTGCTAGCATTGTTAGGTTTAAAGACAGTTGTAAAAAAGGTATTGCATATCCTTTACAGGATGTAGCAGTCAACCCCAGCAATTTTTGGCTGTTTGTGATTCCTGGGCAAGTTTACGTTCAGTAGTTTGCCATTGCTTTCTGAATGAACTGAACCCATACCATTTAATAAAAATCCAACCTAAGGCGGTCTGCTGTTAAATCGCCCACAGCTTGTTTTGAACACGGGTATGTAGGATTATGTACTGCATCCGAAACTCCATTGCCATGGAGCCAGCAGTTGTAAAAGGACATTGTTATTGGAATTGCTTTTCAAGAGCTTATTATGTATTCATTATTAATAAAGATGCAGTATTGTAAAGTTTGAGATTATTTAATTCTACATAATTTAAGTGCTAAATGTATATAATTATGCAATATTTAATTGTTGTAATGCTTATATGCTATCAAAGAATTATTGTAACAAGAACTTTATCGAGAAGAATTTGTGTACTTTGGTGTGAAAGAATGTATCAAGCTTTTATAGTTTGTCATTTGTATTTATCTTTATTTACTGTTTCTAATGTAGCCTTTTCAGTCATAATATCTAAGTGTAGTTTTGCTTGCAAGAATCCTGTTAGAATTATAGTGGTGAGTAATACAAAAGTCGGTGAAGGAAAGTAGTTCATAGTGTCAGTCTTAATTTTATCCTATTCCTCCTTTGTTCTATTCAAGGCAAGAGACAGACAATGTTGGCTATCCATTGCAGCCCATCTTCATTTTGAAGATGGCACTTGATTGATTCTTTGATCATTGTCAAGTCTTATCTTTTATCTTTATCTGTGTCATGTTGTCCCCAGTTTTCTTCTCAATTTCCTCAAATGAAAGAGGTGGTCTGATAGGTTATGTTCTGCTGCTTGCTTGCCCTCTCCACCTAGACACAACATGTATTATTTTTGTAATAAATGAAGTTTATCTCTCTCTTTATCTCTGTGGGGTGGGGGTGGGTGCGTTTCTCTCTCTCTGTCTTTCTGTCTCTCTCTCTGTCTTTCTGTCTCTCTCTCTGTCTTCTCTCTCTCTCTCTCTCTCTCTCTCTCTCTCTCTCTCTCTCTCTCTCTCTCTCTCTCTCTCTCTCTCTCTCTCTCTCTCTCTCTCTCTCTCTCTCTCTCTCTCTCTCTCTCTCTCAGAAGATATGTGAAACTGTGTTTTAAAAAAAATTTAAGTTGTATACATTGTGTGTTTAGTTAGTAGTAGAGGGTATGATTTGGTTCAAAACCAAGTCACTGTTTTAAAAGCAGCAGTTAAATATATCCACCAGACTTTACTGTAAGATTGAGAGTGAAAAGGCTGTGATGCTGGTCATCTAAGCTAATAGTGAAGTGACCTGGTATGTATGTTCTTGATCGCATTAATAGTGTCACCTTCAAATGCTGATTGTCATATTTGATGTTACCATTACATATGGTGCTGAAAGCAACATTCCATTTGTTCATATACAGCAGTATTTCACAGACAACCAAAGAAAAACCATACAGCTGCCTATTTCTGTATTAGTGCTTAGTTGTCTTTCTTTATCAGTTGATCAAGTGCCTGGCCATTTGGTGTGGGCAATCATATCTCCCCACAGCTTCTGTTTTGTAACATTATCAGCTTATGTGCTGACATCATTTCATGCCATGATATAAGACTGTCCAGTATTTATTTTAAATCTTTTGTGGCCTCTATTTCTTTATGTTAAATATATTTCAGGTTTTCTTTTCTGATTTAGCCAAGCTTTGTCTTATTTAGATGTAGCCAAGTTGTATCTTCTTGTGATGTAGCCAAAATTTTATCATTTTGTGATCTAGCCATGCATTCTCTTCTTTTGATATAGCAAAATTTTTATCTTGTGATGTAGCCACATTTTATCAACTTGTGATGAGGCCAGATTTTATCTACTTGTGATTTATCCAAGTTTTCTCTTCTTGTGATGTAGGCAAGAAATGTTGACTGTTTACTTTTACCCTTGCCTCTTTTAAAACATTTAGGTTAGTGGGTGGAGTAAGGTAAAGTAAAGGACTTTTATTATCTTTCTAGCTATGGTATTTGTAACAGTCATATTATTGTCTTCTTCTTCCCGTGATTACATCATAATGATTACACTACCAGGCAAGTTATTATGATAAACTTCACTGTTTCATTTAATTCATCTTGGTACTTTAGTTCAACTTGGAGTTAGTTCTGGGCATGTATATCTTTCTTAGCTCACTGAACAGAGAACAGTTGTGTAGAACATGTAAGAGCAGTTTGATCCCTTGTTCACATACACATGGTGGTGAAGCAGGCAGACAATGTCTAAGCATGTGTTTTTTAAGTCTGTAAATAATTTTAAAATCCTTGTTCTGCTGTTACCTGTCCTCAGTCCATAATGGAATATTTGTGTTTTCTTCAATATTCATGGTGCCTGAAGATCTAAATATTATAAATATTATCTCCACAAATATAGAGCTTCAGTATTTCTCTAGGATTGTAATGTGACCTGCAATGAATAATCTTGAGTTATTTTAGTTCGTTAACATTTCATCATTCATGGGTAATTATCACATTATATTATTACTCCTTGTGAATATTGAGAATGTGTACAAGCTTCCGGCCAAATAGAAAAATATTATTGAGCTAATAAGTGTAATGACAAGGACGTGAAAAAGAAATTAGTTAAGTATATTGAATTATGTGTACATAACAAAACTACATATTCAGGATGTAATATTAGGCTCTATTTTCAGTTACAAAAAGCAAACATGATGGGTATAGTTTGGTCAGTGTCATGCCAGCTGCTCTAACTTTCCCAGAGAAATCTGTGCTGTTCATTGTATGACAGAAGGTCAACCTTTTAACTGTTGTTAAAAATCCCTCCCTCTAAAGGAGTGTAGTCAGGTAAAGTAAAGGACTCTTATATACGCCTGAAGGCATGTTGGGTATATGGTGCTAGACCCATGTTTTTATAGACCAGCTGGCACTTGAGGGGTGATGTGGTCCATCCATTGTCCATCTTTACTTCCCAAAATATTTCATGGTGCCCGTTTTAGACTGGGTGGAGCTGGGAGCCCAGAGCAATTTAAAACATCTTCTTCGGTGCAAATTTGAACCTGTTACCAGAGGGGCCGGAGTGGTTTAAAGGTATTATGGCCAATCTAACTCATACAGATCTGGTTCGATTCACTGTATAGAGTTTGGAAAAGTAAGAAAAGGATAAAGGATGGTATACTCTTCTTTGATCCTAAGATAGTGGATCAAACACCTGACCTACTCGGACAAGGGTGAAAAACTCGGAGGACTAATTTGCACATTAAAAATCTCTCTGCAGTTGGAAATTTAAAAAAAAAAGCAGGACGAATAGGTCACTGCCCACACTAAAGTTTAAAATGAGAAAGCCTACACACAAAAGATTATTTATAGCATGGTCTAATACAGTATGAGCTCACACCATGAACCAAGCATGCCTTAATGCATGTAAATGGGATCTTTAACTGACAGTGGCGCAGGATGTCTGATAGGAATGTCTTTGTCTGTCAGATAATGACATAGCTGTATCACAATATAGCGGAAAGTAGACAGAATTTAAAACAGTCACTAAGTAATAGTTGCAATGCATTGCCATAATTGCTAATTATAAATATCAGAAAAAGCCAGCCATGTTTTGGCCAAATTATGAGGAGAAAAAAATACTAGAATATGTTGTGACTGCTGGAAGGATTTGTGGAAAGGGAAGACAAGAAGAGAAAAATTCTTGACAGGCTTGCATCATGGCATAGAAGGGTGTCAGTGCACAAATTGATAAGTGCTGTTGGAGGTCACAAGATGTAGAGAAGCATGATCACCCACACCAGTTGGCAATTCACTTGATTATGATGATTGCTGTAATTACCATTGCTAATGGAACAGTTTGCCCAAAATGTCCTGTTTATTCTTAATTTTTTAGTATTAACTATATGCTGGTTGTAATTGTTTAATAAGGCTGTCCTAAATTTATTATCTTTCACATTGTGCTTGACAACAATGTTATCAATTTGCAAGACTTGCTCCGAAATCATTCTGCTGCAACTGAATTCTTTACTTTTTGAGAGACCATGCTTTAGTGATTAGATCAGTGACTTCCAGTTTATTGTATTTACATTGATTGATTTTGCTGTTATGTTTTACCTTTTATTTGTTTTCAGTATTTTTACATGTTCTGGGAGATAAGCAGAATGTAAGAGCAGTTTATAAATATGCACAAGTTTTATGATTATTTCATGAATGCTTCTGTTGATTATATTTTATGCCCGCTGATTCAGTGTTCTACCATAGAACACAGGGTTTATTATGCTAGCTCTATGTTGCCAGTTTTCTGCAGGATTTCAGCTTTCTCCTTCAAATCGAAGTGATAGACATTATTTTCAGCAAGATTTACTACATTAATAATTAGATTATGCTAACTGATTGAGAAGAATCTGTTCCATCTTGTATCAATGATCCTAATTTTCATTGATCTTAACATTTAATTCATTCAAACTTTCAAGAAGTCATAATGTATTGAGTCATAAGTTTCATTGCGTGATAACCACATGTTCAGAAATCATCTTAGCTCTGTTAACTTGCACGTATAATATATGTTCTGAAGCATTAACTTTTGCACATATATCAAATCTGATTGTATATCATCTGTTCTTGGGCCAGTCTGTTTGTATGACTGTATTTATTGATAATATATTTTGTTTAGTCTTTAATTATGGCTTGAATGTTTTTAACTATAGCTTGAAGATGTAATATAATTCACTTACCTTGTTCCACTCACTGCAGCATGTAAACTTTTCAAGTTCTTTGCAAGGCAAAAACAGTTGACACCCCTTGAAAACTTAACATCAGTATAACATTATCAATGTTTCTAGTCATTTGTTTAAAGAGTATACTCCCTTTTCTTGCATTTGATTGGCTGTCTGCTGTATTTGTAAGTAAAGTCAAAGACGTGTTCATGCCAGTCGGCTATTGGGTATATGGTGCCAGCCCCATATATCTAGACCAATCAACATTCAATGGATGTTGCGGTCAGTATTATGTTGGCTGGCTGTTCTTTCGAGGATGTTTCCTGGTACCCATTTTAGGCTCGGTCGACCTGGGAGGCCAGATCAGGAAAAGAATCCTTGAATGGAAGGGGATAAAAGCATGCGACCGCTGGCCTGTCTGGCAAGCATTCTAGCTACTGCGCTACTGTGGTTCCTTTCCCCACTGTATTTATAGTGGCTGAGATATACTTTAATTGTAACTGTCTTCATGATGATGGTAAATAGGGTGTGGTTTTATCTATATGTTCTGTCATGTTTTGAATGTAGATAATCAATATATGCATAATATATGTTGAGACACTGCTGAAATATGCGCTTGCTTTTAGAAGTCAACTTTGCTTAGACATTCCAAGAGGGTGGTGACCATTTTTGGGCACTTGTTTTCAGTTCTATTTTATACAGTTCAGGTGACTTCTCACCATATACAACAGTCATTGTTATAGAAGTATAGCTTTGCTTACTTTGTTTTCCTTCGCTGTATAATTGTGAAGATATTAATTGTGTGTATTTTATTTAGCAGAATTGATATGTATTTAAAAAAAAAATGTTGGATGTTTTATACGTTCTTGTATGATGACTTGAAAGGGAACATTAGTCCAGATTCTTGAGAATCAAAATCTTTCAATAAATTAGTACGATAAAGGAGACTGAAATATTAGTCTAAGGAGTTCTTCTGGTGCAGAGATAACTGTCTGTTGCTGCATTGTCTTGATGGAGTTTGTGTTACTGTATGTTGATTAAAAACTTAAAATATAACCACTGTATATTTCATTCATGTAACACAGTAGGAAAGTGCATAAAATATATGACAGTGTGTCATGAAATATTGTCAGCTCTCAGAGATTAATGTATTTGATGTAATATGAGTCATCTATGAAAATGCAATGAACATGTTACAACTGAAAGCTCTAGTGGAAAAATATGAGATGAGTGTCATTTTATTGAACTACTTGTAAAATCGTATGTTAGCTAATTAAAACATGGTTTTGTTTTATTAACAAGATAAAGGGTATCTCATGACTGATACTATTATGGTGTAATGAAGTGTCATGCCTTAACATATGCTACTTCTTGTCATAAGGCCAACTTTGTCACTTATCGCCCTAATATCTTCAATGCCATTCACCCCTTCTTTCTAGAAAATGCTGAAAATTGTTCGTTTTATGAAGCTAGGTCAACTCTTGAATCTTACTGGTCAGAAAAATTCCAATATGCTACGGCTGGAGATTAAATCTCTTGTCACTGTGTTTCAACTTTTTATTTAAATGGATGTATAGACACACTCTAAATAAATGGAGGGCACCTGTGAAAAGCCTTTTTTTAAAATAATCATTTTGGGTCTAATCACTTGATGTTTCTGTAATACAATTGGCAATGTCTATTAAAAACACCAGTCTGCATCATGCTTATATGTTTAGCCAGTTCTAATGCATCATGAAATGTATGTCACATTGGCTCCTTGTTCAGTTCTTTTGTTATCATTAATAAATGTACTCATGGCTCTAAATAAAAAACTATCATTACAACATTTGTTCCATTGTTTGTATCTGCAAAAGATAGATAAACATCATAGCTTCTTCTCCTTATCGTCCATGCCGTGTTGAATTGGGGATCATGTCTGTCTACAGGCTTCTGTCTCATGTGCTGCCATTAATTTTGATACTAACACTCATTCATGCTATGAGGTTAAACTAGCCAGTATCTTCTGTCTTGATCATCCCTTGTCTCTCCTCCCCTCTAACCTTTCCTTTATCATGATGTACTCCACCTTGATGTACTCCAACTTGATGTACTCCAACTTGATGTATTCCAACTTGATGTACTCCAACTTGATGTACTCCAACTTGATGTACTCCAACTTGATGTACTCCAACTTGATGTACTCCAACTTGATGTACTCCAACTTGATGTATTCCAACTTGATGTACTCCAACTTGATGTATTCCAACTTGATGTATTCCAACTTGATGTACTCCAACTTGATGTATTCCAACTTGATGTACTCCAACTTGATGTATTCCAACTTGATGTATTCCAACTTGATGTATTCCAACTTGATGTATTCCAACTTGATGTATTCCAACTTGATGTATTCCAACTTGATGTACTCCAACTTGATGTATTCCAACTTGATGTATTCCAACTTGATGTACTCCAACTTGATGTATTCCAACTTGATGTATTCCAACTTGATGTACTCCAACTTGATGTATTCCAACTTGATGTATTCCAACTTGATGTACTCCAACTTGATGAATTCCAACTTGATGTATTCCAACTTGATGTACTCCAACTTGATGTATTCCAACTTGATGTATTCCAACTTGATGTATTCCAACTTGATGTATTCCAACTTGATGTACTCCAACTTGATGTATTCCAACTTGATGTACTCCAACTTGATGTACTCCAACTTGATGTACTCCAACTTGATGTACTCCAACTTGATGTACTCCAACTTGATGTACTCCAACTTGATGTACTCCACTTGATGTACTCCAACTTGATGTACTCCAACTTGATGTACTCCAACTTGATGTACTCCAACTTGATGTATTCCAACTTGATGTACTCCAACTTGATGTACTCCAACTTGATGTACTCCAACTTGATGTACTCCAACTTGATGTACTCCAACTTGATGTACTCCAACTTGATGTACTCCAACTTGATGTACTCCAACTTGATGTACTCCAACTTGATGTACTCCAACTTGATGTACTCCAACTTGATGTACTCCAACTTGATGTACTCCAACTTGATGTACTCCAACTTGATGTACTCCAACTTGATGTATTCCAACTTGATGTATTCCAACTTGATGTACTCCAACTTGATGTATTCCAACTTGATGTATTCCAACTTGATGTACTCCAACTTGATGTATTCCAACTTGATGTATTCCAACTTGATGTATTCCAACTTGATGTACTCCAACTTGATGTATTCCAACTTGATGTATTCCAACTTGATGTATTCCAACTTGATGTACTCCAACTTGATGTATTCCAACTTGATGTACTCCAACTTGATGTACTCCAACTTGATGTACTCCAACTTGATGTATTCCAACTTGATGTACTCCAACTTGATGTACTCCAACTTGATGTACTCCAACTTGATGTACTCCAATTTGATGTACTCCAACTTGATGTATTCCAACTTGATGTATTCCAACTTGATGTATTCCAACTTGATGTACTCCAACTTGATGTATTCCAACTTGATGTACTCCAACTTGATGTATTCCAACTTGATGTTCTCCAACTTGATGTACTCCAACTTGATGTACTCCCAACTTGATGTATTCCAACTTGATGTATTCCAACTTGATGTACTCCAACTTGATGTATTCCAACTTGATGTATGCCAACTTGATGTACCTCCAACTTGATGTACTCCAACTTGATGTATTCCAACTTGATGTACTCCAACTTGATGTACTCCAACTTGATGTACTCCAACTTGATGTACTCCAAACTTGATGTATTCCAACTTGATGTATTCCAACTTGATGTATTCCAACTTGATGTATTCCAACTTGATGTACTCCAACTTGATGTACTCCAACTTGATTACTCCAACTGATGTACTCCAACTTGATGTACTCCAACTTGATGTATTCCAACTTGATGTACTCCAACTTGATGTATTCCAACTTGATGTATTCCAACTTGATGTATTCCAACTTGATGTACTCCAACTTGATGTACTCCAACTTGATGTACTCCAACTTGATGTATTCCAACTTGATGTATTCCAACTTGATGTACTCCAACTTGATGTACTCCAACTTGATGTATTCCAACTTGATGTATTCCAACTTGATGTACTCCAACTTGATGTATTCCAACTTGATGTACTCCAACTTGATGTATTCCAACTTGATGTATTCCAACTTGATGTATTCCAACTTGATGTACTCCAACTTGATGTACTCCAACTTGATGTACTCCAACTTGATGTACTCCAACTTGATGTATTCCAACTTGATGTATTCCAACTTGATGTATTCCAACTTGATGTACTCCAACTTGATGTACTCCAACTTGATGTACTCCAACTTGATGTACTCCAACTTGATGTACTCCAACTTGATGTACTCCAACTTGATGTACTCCAACTTGATGTATTCCAACTTGATGTACTCCAACTTGATGTACTCCAACTTGATGTACTCCAACTTGATGTACTCCAACTTGATGTACTCCAACTTGATGTACTCCAACTTGATGTACTCCAACTTGATGTACTCCAACTTGATGTACTCCAACTTGATGTATTCCAACTTGATGTATTCCAACTTGATGTACTCCAACTTGATGTATTCCAACTTGATGTATTCCAACTTGATGTACTCCAACTTGATGTACTCCAACTTGATGTACTCCAACTTGATGTACTCCAACTTGATGTACTCCAACTTGATGTACTCCAACTTGATGTACTCCAACTTGATGTACTCCAACTTTTGCTTTCTCTCTCAAATAGTTCGTCTTTGAAATTTGGCGTCATGTTAATCAACATTGTTGTGAGCAGTAAATTGTTAATATTTTGTCTTGAAATTCAATGGTGCAAACTATCAGTGATTATTGTTAATAGTCATATACTTTATTTATTGATTTCAGACAATAAAATATATTTTCAGCATTTAGTGGATGCTGCTATTGTACATAACGAGCAACTAGGATTAAAATTGATTGTAGAAAAATAGAAATGATGGCATCTCCAAAAAGACAGAAATACTGCAATAAAACATTCAAGTAAATAGGAAAAATTCTTGAATAGGTGAATTATTTTGACTGTCTTGGAAAAGTGATAACATTAGATAGAGTATGTCTTATAGAGATTAGAACAATAATCACCATGGGAAAATTAGACTTTTGGAAGCTGAAAAACATACCAATAAAAAGCTGTCAGTTGCAGTGAGAAAAATTGCATAAATTGCTGTTTAGAATCTATACTGTTGTATGTATATGAAATGTAGACAATAAGTAGATGGCTGAAAAACATCTGATGGCAACAGAAATGTCATCTCAGAGCTGACAAAGAAATAAATGAGGCAGTCTTTCAAAAAGCAGATGAAAACTGTAAATTGATTACAGAACTTAGTAGACAGCAAAGATGTTTTGGGCATTTATGAAATAAACTTGAAATCTTTGTGACAGTTGGCAGATTTGATGGGAAAAGAGCAAGAGGACTACAAAGAGATAATATGTAGATGGCTTGGTCACATGGCATGATTGGACCAAGAACACAGACCTGATCTGAGACTAGTAATCTTGTGACATGGTGATCCTTGATTGCTAATGCTTGTTTGCATGACACATAATGATGATGGCACTTAAATTAGTATGTGCCGACTTGGTCACTGTGAGGCACAGAGGTCTCCAAAATAAAACACTTGAGGAAAAATTCAGATGGAAAAAAATAAGGATGCCCAAGAATCAGCTGCATCACATAGGCATGGAAGAACATGGGAGTTCAAATGTATGCAGAGTTGAAGGGATTTATTGAGAACAGGGTACAGTGGAAGGACATCTGATCACCTCAACAACAATAATTTGACCTGAGAAATCTCATCATAATAATAGACCAAAATGTTGACTTCTCGTCCATGACTTGGGGGCATACATTACAAATACTTCAGAAGTTGGAGCGGGTTCACCTGATGTCGAGGGACACTGGTAATAGGTCAAGTTAAAATCACTCCTGTGCACTAGATGTAGTAGCATTTGTATGAACTACGCTTGAGTTCAAAAGTTCACTTTCACAGCGCAAAAAAAAGAAAAGAAATAATGATCATCATAAAAGTAAAATTATGTTATGTGCATGCGTCATGCTTTAGCAGATTCTGGATAATTTGCTAGTGAACAATCTGGAATCATGTAATTGGTATTTCACAAGTTGCAGTCATCTTTTGTAACAGATTTTAGCTTGCCAGTTCATGCTAACAGCAAGCTGTTTATTTGGATATGTGCCTTTTCCAAAAGTGTCATCTTTCTTGAATTGAATATTTATGTTTAAAATACTTGAGAATGTGTTCTACTACTAATCTCTATTTGAAGCATTTAAAAATCAATGTTCATACATTGTCAATTTGTTATTGTCATAAATTAACAATAGTAACTGCTCATGAGTTTGTCAGAACTCGGAACAGTCATGGCATGTGTGGTGTGGCATCTACACATTTAGGGTATCTTGACTACAAATTCATTGTTCATGTTATCAAATGTAAAGCTAACTCCTGATAGACAATACCTCAAGGGTCAGAAATACTCAAGACTATTTAAGTGGCTGGTTAACCAGAACCATTTCTGCCCATATTTAGCTGCCTCTTGTGAGAACAAATTCAAGTGTCTATTTGACTCAGAGTAATATATTAGTTTTAAATGCTATTCAGTTTACTTGTAGATTCCATGTGACTTTCCCAGCACAGACAGATAATGCTGAGAACTGACATGGTTGTCAACTTTGAGTGACATGCTATCTACAGCTTAAATACTATATACACATTTATTTGTGACAGTATTTTATAAAGTAGGTTCATAGCTTTCATATTATTTATGGTCAGAGTTTTAAAATATGTGTGGCATTTGTTTCTGGAAGTAGTTTCATGGAAGCAGCTTCTTTGATTTCTCAGAAGTGTGCATAGAAAAATGTGTGTTTCATTGGTTCAACATGTTTGGTGGTCTGGTGCATCAGATTTCAGCAGGAAGATTCGACTTCCCTAGCCTTTCAGCACGTTGATTTTACCTGGCATGTAGCAGGTATTGTGTGTCTTCATCCTCAAGCACAAGTTAAAGATACAGTCAAGTTTGAGGAGTTGGTAGGATAGCACGTGGGGAAGAATGGATCATGGTGTCACATAATGATGAAACATTGTGTAGAGTTACAACCAATAAGAGAAATGACGACCACAGCAGGATATGACAATATAAATTGAAAACAGCTAGGCATGTGTGACTCCTGCGAGAGAGAGAGATAGGGAGACAGAGATAACAAACATAGACATAGTGCACATACCTCACAGTGAACTGAAACCCAGTGAACAGAAATCACAGTGAGGAGATGAATTGGAAAAAGTAATAAAAAAAAAAAGTAATAATAATATTTGAATAACATTAAGCAAATATGTAAAAACAAGCCAAAACACAACAAATCCAATGTTTTGATCTTAATAATCTTTTTCCAGGGACAGCACAAACAGATCTAAAGAAAAAAATAAAATTAGTAAATAAATATGAAAACACAGAAAAGTATAAATAAGAGATGCTAATTTATTCACTCGCCCTTTATGGATGGCAGTCATGCTCAGATATTGACATAGGTACAGCACTTTTATTGTAGTACTTTGTGCTAACTAAATATACCTTTATAGGAATGTGGAAAATATGCAGATGACATTGATTTTTATGTTGATCTGGACGCTTCCAGTGGTGTGCAGTGAAAGAGATTTATGAAAATGGTGCATACTGTAAATATGATGGTGACTGATAGTAGATCACTTGTGCAAAAACCTCAGGCGTGGAAAGTGATTAAATTCACTTCTTAAAATGTAATTGTACTAATGTGTTCAAGTTTGTTATGCGATTGAACCGGGTCTTCTATTATAAGAAAATACAGTCAAGTTTTCCAACATTCACTGGGTGTTTGTTGTGTGATTGGTTGGTTAGGTAGGTGGTTAGGTTAGGGAAGGGAAGTGAAGTGATTCAGTTAACAGATTATCCTCATCACAATCAAACTATTAGTTAATAAGTGCTCATATTCCTCTCGCCAATGTCTTTCTCAGCATGTAGCAACTGATGACACCAGTTCTGTGAAGTCGATTACAAATTTCATTGATAATTTTGTGTGATCGTGATCTTTATATATTGAATAAGAAAGCTGGATACGGTGTTGAAGTAATTTCAATTCTAAAATATGAATACATCTTTACTGTTATGGCTATGAAGCAGTTATGTAATACGACCATAAACACTTGAATACCAAAGTATATTAGTTAGTAAACATACAAAGACTGAATATGACGTAGGTGATATGGGAAACTTAGTGACAACTGTCAGAATTGATGGGAAAAGACCGAAGAGAAGGCAGAGAGATAAGTACCTGGATGGCTTGTCCACATGGCATAATCGGGATAAACATACAGGCTTGATTCAAGATTCTGGTGATCGCGTGACATAAGCGATGATCACCCACGCTTATCAGCATGGCACATGAAGGTGATAAATATGGGAAATAAGACAGTAAATTTAATTAATTGAATTTGTGATACTATTCTGTACCTGGATACAGACTGAATACATGAGAAATGTTACAATCTCTCTAAAGTACCCCATCTATGCAAGACTCAATCAAAATTGTGAGATATCTCAAATAAACTTGGTCTGTGGTTGCCTGTGCCGGTGATTTCAGGAATATCTTTTCTGTCAGTTACATGTTTATCTGAGAGTATTCACAGTTATGTCTGTTTGTTATATGTGAACATTGTAACATAGGCTTGGAGAGCTTTGTATGCCTGGATGTTTATTTAATTGTTTTTGTGATAATAGTTATGTTATGTTTCCACTGTGTGACTGCATCATATATCATTAATAACGACTGCATAATGAACCATACTTGGTGATTATCTCTGTATTGCATCACCTAAGAAATAAAGTATATTTTAAAATGTGATCTCGATTTGTTATAATAATTAATTCACTAAATTGTATTTGTATTATTTTCTTCTGTCTTCTTCTGCCTTTCATCTCCCTATAATGCATAGGTTCTGTAACAACTCTCGCCAAACCCTTTGTTAATTTGTTCATAATTAGCTGAATTTTACAGCCAGGAAAGTTGGAGTGGATAAGAGACAGGGAGGAAACCAAGAGATAAGACGCTGGAAAGTTTGACATTGCGGCATGCAGGAACATCAGTATTATAAAAAAACGAATGACAGTACACGGGACTGAAGGCTGTGGACAGACATGATCATCTACGCCCACGGCCTGGACTATGTGGAGTTGAGTCTAGAATCAGTATCACAACACTTGGGACATTAGCATATTTTCGCAGTCCTCATCTTCAACAGCCAGCGAAGAGTTGCAATACTAATGGTATCAGTTGCAAACTATAATAAGACTATGGACTATAAGAAGTAGAAGAATCCTATAACAAAATACGTCGAAGGCATGAAAAAGTCTCCTTTAAAAAAATTCAGTGCCAAACAAAAAGTAGGTTTTAGACTAAACACAAATGGATGGCAGAAAATGGGAAGTAGGGGGTGTGTTAAATGTATGACTTAAAAGCTGTCAGTATGGTATCGGACATGTTGTATTATAACGCAATAATATTTCGGAGATATATCAGCCCATGGCATATACTGGTAGTCACTTAAGACAATTAAGCATCCCATGGCACTTAATCAGTTAAGTACATTTTGCTAACAGGAGGAAGCTCGAAGTAACCGGTAACTTGGTAATGAGAAGGAAGCCAACAGTTAATGTTAAACTGGGCAGATAACGATTAGTGATTAGGGAAGGCGAAGTCAGCGCGCGATTTCGCCATTTCTCATAAACTTACCTCTCTGACCGGTCAAGGGGCAAAGGTTAATATAATGGCTTAATACGAACCAACGGGGAATTCACATGTTAAGCTAACAATTTTTAGTAACTGTTTCTTGGGCCAATTATCATGCGGATGCTGTAGATAAAACAGTGCTTCACAAAGCAGGTTTTATCTCATGTTCACAAAGTAAAAGAGTGACGCATACTTCTTCATCTGCGTTCATCCGGAGTTTTTTTTTTCTTTTTCGGACGTGATTGCGTTGTGCCTGTTTACAGCAGAGCTACGTTCTTGCGCCGTTAGGCCGACACATCCGACTTCTGCGGGCATGTGTTGACCGGGTTAACCTTCCCGGGTGACGCATACTATAGGTACTAGCCGTTTGGAAAAACAAATTATCAGAAAGGGTAAGGGTTACGGAACTTATAATAAACGTCGTGTGAGTTGATTGGTTTAGTTTAGTTTGTAATGGATCGCTTTCACTGCACACGGATAGCTCTATATATCTGACAAGGAGAGTTTCAGCACAGTGCACAAACCTTCTGGCACCAGCGAAGAATTAAATGTGCGTATATCAAAATCACAATTCTTTAAATGGTATGTTATGTGTAGATTTCCTCATTTTCAACGTCAGTCGTGGCATATTAAATCGGCTTGTTTCGATATTCAACAACCGAGGAATTTTAGCGGCGTGCAATGTACACATGGTCATCCCCATTTTCGCCCTTGTCTGAGAAGTATAGACACCTGATCCACTACTGTAGGATGGGTTAGGAGGGAGGAAAGTATACCGTCCTTTTCTTATTTTGTATAATTCCACTCGCAGCCTAAGGGTAGTGAGCGTAGTGTCACAATCCTGCATACCACATTCGAAATCAGCCGCTGGAGATTTGTAAGCAGACCGCATTTCTTTGATTTTCACAATAATATGATTGTCGGTCGTTCAGAAAGCAATGGCAAACTATTAAACGTAAAATTGCCATAAAATCACAAACTGTTAAAAATTATGGGGTTGATTGTAACGTCATGTAAAGGACATAAAACTCACTACCGTCCTCAGTGGGATCTTATTAGGCCTGCTGGAGCTAAGGCAAATGTCCTTTATCTAAGTCACTCCAGTACTAGTGTGTCAGTTGATAAATCACCAATCTTCGAGAGACACGCGAACCTATAGATGATACTAATGTGTCATAGGAGAATTTGCCAATCTTTGAGAGACACAAGAACCTACACATGAAACTAATGTGTCAGTTGAAAATGCATTAACCTTCGATAAACGCGCGAACCTACACATGAAACTAATGTGTCGTTGAGAATGCACTAACCTTCGATAAACGCGCGAACCTACAGATGAAACTAATGTGTCAGTTGAGAATGCACTAACCTTCGATAAACAGGCGAACCTACAGTACTAACTCAGATCAGCACACTGAGCCATCCATAACTCAACAATGTTAGGTCACTGATAGATTATAGCCTCACTCTAAAGACCATGGTGAGCACTATCATAATCACATCTCTGGTCTGTGTGGAGAACCAGTCTCAGACTTATCTGTGGAGGGATGATGTGGACGTCTGTAGCTGCATGTGAAATAGCTGCAATCATAGAGACACAAGACAGCAGCAACAAGACAGCAGCAAAGAGACAACACCGACTCACGCGATACAAATAAACAGGAGGTAATAGCAAGAACGCACAAAAATATTCATGATGGATACCTTCAAACAAACACAAAGATTGAAACATCGGTCTCTGTTGAGCTCGGGAACTTCATTCAAGGAAATAATAATATTACTAGGCAAATTAAGATTATCATTACATGGAATAAGTGATGGAAATGCAATACTTTAACAGTTAGTAACGATATAACCGATAAAACTTCACACTGCTGTGATGTACAAGGGGTAATAGAACAGTTGTAGTATCTCCCCTTATCTAATCAACATCTATTAAAACAATATGTAATGAGACGGAGATGTGGTTCCAGACGAAAATTGCGAATTCCTTGGACTACCAAAGTAACTAACGACTGCCTGAAAGAGGCTAATGAAACTAGAACATTATGTGCAACATTAAGAAAGAGACAAACAGCTTTCTTTGGTCATTTGATGAGAAGAGAGGCATTGGAGAACATCGCGACAACTGGAAAGATCGAGGGGAAGAGAGGGAGAGGTAGACCAAGAGAAATGATGCTGGATGGATTGAGACGGTGGCATGGAGGAATATCATCAGCGGAGTTGATCCAGAGTTGAGTTGAGTTGAGTTAAGAACCCACATCACTGCACTCAGCACATTCCCATATGTGCTCTGTCCCTTCGTTCAACAGCCAGCGAAGAGTCATACTACTAATCCCACTGCTATCTGATTGAAAGTTCTCCTGGTCTTCCCTCTCAGTTTTGAGATTCTTCCAGAACCCCTAGTGATTCCCCCGCTATCTCATTCTTTCCAATTACGGGTTCTCAATCTGTTCCCCCGCCTTCTCCATCTGGTCCCATAAACCCATGACCACCTCCCCCCCCCCTTGTCCATAGGCAATCTACCACCAAGAGGTGCATTCCCTGCCAGCATATCAGCCTGTTCATTCCCCCCCCCCCACACACACGCATGACCAGGGCAAAATATCCATACAGTTCTCACAATCTGTGATCTCTGAAGCAACGATAGCCATTCCACACGAAACATTCCTTTCTCCGCCTTGCTAAGCATACTCTTTTAATCCGCAATGAATACAATGTGTGTTGCTGATGTCTCCTCTAACCAACGGAATGCCGCTGTTTCTGCTTCCACCTCCATTCTCATGCTGGAGGTCATAGTCTCATATGCCAGACTCTCCTTTTTCAAGACTCGTCCATTAGCCTTTTCAATAAAAATCCCAACCACTACGTCCATTTTTCACCACTGACCTATCGGTGTAGATGACTATGTAACCTTGGTGTGTATTACTCTGGATCAGTTGTTGCACTTCAAACCGATTGCGACCCGCTGCCCATTCTCTGCACTCACGACCCAGTGTTGCTATTATCCAGAAAACCAAAGACCGAGATATGTGGAAAGTCATGAACGCCCACGACAGCCGGCATGGCACTTGATGATGATGATGATGATGATGATTGATGTAATGAGAAACGTCAAAAACAACGAGACAAATGGGACGCAGAGGTGTTTCCAAGGCACCAGAGCCGGGTTATATACTGGCCAAGACCTACTGACGCGTCCTTGTCGAGCGTCCTGGGCAACAGGTCCCTTCGGGGTCCTGGCTAAAGTCAGTAGGATCGCCGATTCCTCCGAAGTCGGAGAGTGTCTGCCTGTACGGCGAGGAACCACCAGTCTGCACACCAATAAGCCAGACTTGGGACAACGGATACTCACGCAAACCTCAGGTCCTGTACGACATCACACTGATGTTGGATAACAGGATGCCTTCATCTGACATACAGGACTTCGCGTTGGAGCTCAAGCCAACGAACACAAGCAAGCAAGCAACGAGAAAAATGACAATTTGTAGCAATTCATAATTAATGGAAATCTATTTCCAGAAGTCAGATAGCATATAACGCGGTCTCCTTTTCAAACAGTGCTAAGAAATTCATTCATTCAGTAGCATGTCCTTTGCAGAACCTCGCTCCCATAACAACCTTCCGGAAAACCCCTCGATCATAAGCAAGATGTCCTGCGTCCGATACACCCATCTGGAGATCATCCGCCACATCCTGCACCCATCTTCTCTTTGGCGCTAAGAAATTAAAAACGTTAATCCCATCTGTGAAAAGATGCAGCGAAGATCAATATCTTTTTTTTCTGAGTAAACCCATAAATAAATACATAAATAATGACTGTCACCGTGCCACCTTGATAGACGGTAGTGTGTAAAATGGAGTTATATCACTCAATTGCAAAAACCTGGACTGAATTTAGAGACTATGTGTTGCCCATGTAGCATATTCCCTCTCTCGGCCTGCATAGTTTACTACAAAGGAAACGTAGCACAAATACGCTGGAACAAGACAAGCTGCAGAAGCTGACTGATCAGCAAAGCAATGTTCTAATTGTCCACCTGTTGGAGATCCTATCCTAGACCAGCTGCCAACCAAGGTTTAATGGCCTGTTCCTCCCTAATTTAGTCTTTAGGTTGCCTTTCCACGCACCAGGATAAGGCTTCTACACTCCCAGTTGCGCTCCTACGTCCGATGCCGTTGGCACAATGTGGGGTGTCGGGTTTGGTAAGCACCGCCCAACATATGGAACTAACAAAAAGCAAGCAGAACCGTCTATTGTCTTATGGTAGCTCAGCCTTACCTGACTAAGACTTGACTTAATATAATAATAATAATAATAATAATAATAATAATAATAATAATAATAATAATAATAATAATAATAAATACAACAGACAAATCGACATGTCAACCCTAAAATCACAATCAACAATGAAGAAATTGAAAATGTCACAAACTGTGAATATGTCGACTCTATAATCAACAAAGAAGAAACTGAAAATGTCACAAACTGTAAATATGTTGGCTCTATAATCAATAAAGAAGAAATTGAACATGTCACAAACTGTGAATATGTTGGCTCTATAATCAACAACAGTGTTAACAGCCAATGGCACAAGGCGTTGGTTAATCAGTGTTAACAGCCTATGGCACAAGGCCTGGATTAAACAGTGTTAACAGCCTATGGCACACTGCCTGGGTTAAACAATGTTAATAGCCTATGGCACACTGCCTGGGTTAAACAATGTTAACAGCCTATGGCACACTGCCTGGGTTAAACAATGTTAACAGCCTATGGCACACTGCCTGGGTTAAACAATGTTAACAGCCTATGGCACACTGCCTGGGTTAAACAATGTTAATAGCCTATGGCACACTGCCTGGGTTAAACAATGTTAACAGCCTATGGCACAAGGCCTGGGTTAAACAATGTTAACAGCCTATGGTACAAGGCCTGGGTTAAACTAAACAGTGTTAACAGCCAATGGCACAAGGCGTTGGTTAAACAGTGTTAACAGCCTATGGCACAAGGCCTGGATTAAACAGTGTTAACAGCCTATGGCACACTGCCTGGGTTAAACAGTGTTAACAGCCTATGGCACACTGCCTCGGTTAAACAGTGTTAACAGCCTATGGCACAAGGCCTGGGTAAACAGTGTTAACAGCCTATGGCACAAGGCCTGGATTAAACAGTGTTAACAGCCTATGGTACACTGCCTGGGTTAAACAGTGTTAATCAGCCTATGGTACACGACCTGGGTTAAACAATGTTAATAGCCTATGGTACACGGCCTGGGTTAAACAGTGTTAACAGCATATGGTACAAGGCGTTGGTTAAACAGTGTTAACAGCCTATGGTACACGGCCTGGGTTAAACAATGTTAACAGCCTATGGCACAAGGCCTGGGTTAAACAATGTTAACAGCCTATGGCACAAGGCCTGGGGTAAACAGTGTTAACAGCCTATGGCACAAGGCCTGGGGTAAACAGTGTTAACAGCCTATGGCACACTGCCTGGGTTAAACAGTGTTTATAGCCTATGGCACAAGGCCAGAAAACAAGTCGCATTTCTGAGAACATGCGTATTCCCAGTAGCAACATCCGGATGTGAGTCATGAGCAATTTAGCAGTCTCTACAAGAAGAAACCCAGGAGTCTCCGTGACGTAGTGAGGACGGCAACTGCCTCGCGCTCTGAGGGTTGTGGGTTCGATTCCGGGCTATGTCGAGCGGTTCATGAGTGATTTCTGAGTGGTTGTCGCTGGAGCTACGAATTTCATGCTTTGGGCGACGTTTTCGGCAGGCCGCCCTTACAAAAAAGACCGAGCTATTTGGGGTAAAACCCGGTGCAATAAAGTCGACCCACTTGCTTTTAAAGCCACACCCCACCCTTTAAAAAAAAATTCATTCTTCAAGAGCCTGCACCGTCATCAAGGATTTACGGACGCAGTTCGTAATCTCGCATACCGCGTTCAAAACACAACTGTGGGAGATTTGGCAGCAGACCGCTTTGCGTTGGTTTTTTAAAAAAAATGGTAAGGGTGCCAGTCGTTCAGAAAGCAACGGCAAACTACTTAACGTAAACTTGTCAAGAGATCACGAATAGCCAAATATGCTCGGATTGACTGCGACGACCTGTAAAGGATATGCAACTAACTTTTTAACTAACATTCTTCAAGAGAGATTCGCCAACAAACCACCCAAAACCAGTAACTTAAAGGTCAGTACGCACACCAGGAAGTAAGCAAGCAGAGATCGTTGTATGTTATCAGAGATCTTTAACGAGACCATCCTTACAATAAAACAGATGGAAACCATTTTTTTCCATATTAAATGAATTTGAATGAATGCAAGTGTGTGGCTGTGTGTACAATGTTAATTGTTATTGTCAGTAAAACTGAAGAAAAACCGCACGCATCAGCAAATGGTAGCCACTTCTTGTTATCATTACACCGACATTTAAGTCACCGGGGACACACTGAGGCCATTCATCAACGTCATTGTCATCATCATTACCATCATCAAGTGCATTGTCAACTGGCGTGTGTGTGACCAATCTTCTCTTGTTCTGGCGATCTCCGATAGGATGTAAATTGAAATAACATCAGAAATGTAGGGATGAAGTGGCTTATTGGTTACTACACCCGATAGTGGCTTGTGTAGGGCTGGTTCGTTTCACAGTCTAGACCAGTGTTTCCCAACGTGGGGCCCACGCCCCACAGGGGGGCAATTTGACTGTTAAGGGGGGCAATTCGAAAATGGAAGAAATCGGCTGAATATAACAAAACGGGAGAGACTTGAGACTGAAGTTAACTAAATTGGAACCTGACATAAGATCTCTTTGCAGCAAGCATCAAGCGCAAGGATCTCACTAAATTTAAATAATAAATAATTACTAATAATTAAAATAATATAGGAAAATCTTTCATTAAAATTATTTTGTACTTGAATTTCAGTTCTCCATTATATGTTTTGAAAATTTACTTACTGTGTTTGCTCAATAATTACCTAGTGATTTCTTCCTAAAACCTATCATTCAAGTTCCTTTAGTGAACATTTCAATTTTTGAATATTAAAAATAATGTATATGTTGAAAGGGGGGCGGGGGGCGGGGGGGCGGGGGAGGGGGGCAATATGAATTTTAGAAAGGCTTAAGTGGGGCATGGCACAAAAAAGGTTGGGAAACACTGGTCTAGACTGTGTGGGTTATTTTACATAATAAGAAAAGCATGAATGAATCTCTTATCCTGTGGTAGTGGATCGGTCGTCTGGCCTCTTCGGACAAGGGCAAAGAAATCCGAATAACAGTCTACACGTTCTTCCTTTAGTCCATGCCGTTGGCGTTAGTCATCAGATCTGTCCACAACCTTTGTCTCGTGTACTGCCAATTATTTCTGATACAGATGTTCCTCCATGCCACGATGTGGAACTGTATAGAATATGTTCTCTTAGTCTCCCCATGATCTTCTTCCCTTCCAACTTTCCCGTTATCGCGACGTATTTGAATTTTCACCTTCTCGTGACTTGACCAAAGAATGTGAAATGACTTCTTATGACGCGAGTAACCAGTTCTCTGTACTAATTACCTTCTTCCAAGATATGTCCGCATTAGGCAGGTTAAACATCCATCGGCAGTTTGAAATCGAAAACAGGAATGCGGCTTAAGATACATTTTCACAATAGAACCTCCCTCTGCTGAGACGTTTGCGTCCATAATTTACACGCGTCGTCCGTTCCATAACATCATAACTGAAATCAACAGAAGCCAATATTAATGTCACCACAAATGACGACAGCAAACGATGGTAATCCACGTCGAAAACTTACTTTAATAATGTTGATCGGCCGGGCAGATAATGAATAAATATTGATATGACCGTTTCCCATGCTGCTGGGAAGGATCGGTCATAATGTAATAAACCATTCTTAAGAAAACATAACATTTCTACTGCCGGATCCAATCTATTCTTATTTCATAAATAAATGACAATAATTTTCGCGTGGTCCATCAATACATTGCTTCTATGACATTTCCTCTTACTGACATTGCTCTATGTCCGTACCAGCTCTGTGACCTTTGACTTTGACTATTATTGGATCGGCCAGTTGTAATGCCACCTATTCTGTTAATTTCTTCTGCGTTCCTCATAATCTAGATTGTGCCTTGGTTTCCTGACGTTGTGGTAGTATCATATCTGGTGTTATAACATATTTCCATTCGCAAATGTTGTTGATCTTTCAGTGTCAATATCAAGACTGCTGTCTCCATTGATGTTGTCAAATTCCTCTCTGCCCATGGTAACGTAATGTAGTCCCCGTGATGTCATGTAGTAACTATTGTATTCTTGCGCTCTACGGTGACTCACTTTATTTGTCTGCTTCTATTTTCTTATCCGATCCTAATCATTGATTGTTGCCTCCAACGCTACGTGGCACCCTCTAACACACACACACACACACACGCACGCACGCCCACGCACGCACGCGCACACACACACATACATTCACACACACAAACACAAGCACAGGCAACCATTCATGGAATTGGAACGTCTAGACGTCCGATATTATTCTTAGCTTCACGAGAGATTTAGCCTTCGTGCATACCTTATTTTGGTATACACACATGTACGGGAAGGCTAATCCGGTCAACAAACGCCTGCCGAAGTCGGATGTGTCGGCCTAAGGGCGCATAACCGGAAACAACCTAATTACGTTTGGAGAAACACTCCGGATGAACGCAAACGCAGAAGAAGAAGAAGAAGAAGAAGAAGAAGAAGAAGAAGAAGAAGAAGAAGAAGAAGAAGAAGAAGAAGAAGAAGAAGAAGAAGAAGAAGAAGAAGAAGAAGAAGAAGAAGAAGAAGAAGAATACACCCAAGCAGATATTCCCAAGTGCTACGAAGTTCGTACACTGTGCTGAAATTATCCTTGTGTGATCTATGGGAGAATAATGGTGCACTTATGCAGATATTCGTGTGCAGTGGAGGTGAGCCTCTACCAAAACCAAACCAAGCTGATAAATTGACAGAGACTCAAAGCAGATGAATCTAAGTCTAGCGCCGTATATCCAATGCGCATTAACATATTCAATACCAAACCAAAAGTAGGTTTGAACCAAACAAAAAGTAAGTTTAAACCAAACGAAAAAATAGGCTTGAACCAAACAAAAATGGATGGTGGAAAATGGGAAGTGATGTCTCACAGTTATGATTTAAAGGTTGTTAATATGATAGCAGACATGTTGCATTATAAACGCAATGATAACATTTCGGCGATATATAAGCTCACGACAGATTGTCGCGAAAATTAATCTTCCCATGACACTTAATCAGTTAAGGTGTGTAAAAGTGTCCCATACTTTACTTACACAGAAAACAAGGGGAAAGAAACGGAAATACGATAACCCAGTAGTCCACAACAACAGCTGAAAGCTACAGACATGACGGAAGTTGAACGTGTTTGTGAATGTATGTCTTGTTTTATTACTAGCAGCCTGCTTCTATTTGTATAGTCACATGTCCTTACTGCGAACAAGCCAATTACATCCGTTAACGCCACGTTGATGATTCGTGCGTGGGGAGAAAGACAACTCAAAATCGAGAAGTTCCCCCGAATATAGCCGGATGTAGGAGACGTTAGTTTGTCACATCTAGTAGTATCTAGGTCGCTCGTGTAAACTGTAAACAATGTTAACGGCATGTGTATAAACAGATCGTAACTTGCCGTATCAACAAATTAGATTTGCAAGAGGATGAACAATATAAATGCCACTCGAAAAAGCGAATTAAGTGTCTTGAGGTAATTTTCGAGGCAAATGTAACGGAAGCTATTTCGGTTGTTTGGTAACGGATTGTCGTGATTTTGAAGATAAAAGATTTCTTTCAAGATTTGTAAGATTGTCATTGTGGCCGACATATCTTGCAGGACAGGGCTTGAAGTTTAAATTTTTTTTCCGCTTATCCTTTACAAGACATCGCTGTCAACATCAGCATCTTTCAGCTGATTGTTGATTTCTTGGCAATATTACGCTCAGTAGTTTGCCCTTGCTTTCTGAGCGACCGGCTCACATACCCCGTAAGTTACCGACGCGGAGAGAACCATTACCAATTCTCGCGCAACGTCACGTTACTTACGAGAGTATACGAGATTACGGAGAAAGTCGTGTAACCTCTAGACCAGGGAGACCGCCTGAAGTTTAAATAAAGATGTGTTATTTCATAAAACACTCACTAGAGAAAGAAATACACTTGGGAGTCGTGACTCAAACGAAACCCCTTTCCACCTTTCACCCTGAATTGTCAAGAAGATAATATTTCACTTAAAGTGTGGCAGCATCTGACGATCAGAATACTCTATGCTCTGCTTGAATAATTTGCTATCACTGTTCCAAGTTGGTAGGTAGACGAACAAACTACGTGACACTCGCGTTAATATGATAACATGCATGTTTCCACACAAGTAGTCTTCTTCGGTTAAAAGAAAGCGTAAGTTATGACATACTGACTAATAAAAATATTTCAGTTGCAACAAGAAAAAGAGTGTTGAAGTGCTACATACGAACTGCACTGTTGTATGGGTGTGAAGCGTGGACAGTGAGCAGAGCAGCCGAAAAACATCAAATGGCTATGGAAATGTGGTTTCTGAGGTAAATGCAAAGAATACCATGGACAGAAAAAAACAACAACAAACAAAACAACTAATGAACAAGTCACACAAGAAACAAATAAAACCCTAAACTGATTAGAGAAATTAGACGTAGAAAGTAAAGATGTTTGGAGAACGTCATGAGAAAAAATCAACTGGAGAACTAGTGACAACTGACAAGACTAAAGGGAAAAGAAGAGGGAGAAGGCAGATAAGTAAATAGCTGGAGCGCTTACCCACATGGCATGGCCGAGACAAGAACACAGAGCCGATCTACGACTCTGGTTATCTTGTGACGTGGCGAAACATGACGACCAACGCTTATCGGCATGGCACATGATGATGATGCAGTTATGAAAACATGGTACACGATGTTTGTTCTCCTTACTGTCTACGTCGCCTGGCGTTGGCTATCATGTCTGTCCACAATCTTCTGTCTCGTGTACTGCGAACCATTTCTGATACCGAAGTTCATCTATGCCGTGCTGTTAAACTGTCCAGCATTTCTCTCGCGGGGTCTCCTGCTTTTTCTCCCCTCCAGCTTTGTTTTGTCACAACATACTCCAGTCTTCTCCTTCTCATGACGCACCCAAAGAATGTGGACTGTTCTCCACTGATGCGAGTAATCAGTTCTCTGTGTGAGTTAACTTGTTAGCAGATATCTTCAACACGCTTGTTATACGTCTGCGATATTCTCACAATTTTTCTATAAAACCACATCTCTGCAGCTTCCACACAGTTGCTCACTGATATGCTGATTGTCACTCCTGTACATCAGGATGGCTCATTATAGCTGCTAAGAACATTTTGTCTGAACTCGATTGACATAGTATATTCTCATCTTGGGACATATAGTTGTTCTTGGACTATTCTGCATTACAGTATTTAATAGTAGATGAGCATGGCCGAATGGATAAGATCACACATTCTAAAACATCCGATGTGCTGATGCTGAGGTAACGTGTTCAACCCTTACACCGGTTATTTTGGATTAAAATGTTGACTTCTCGTTCTTGACATGGGGACGTAAATTATAAGTACCTCTGATGTCGGAGTGGGTTCGCCTGATGGCGAGAGACACTGGCAATAGGGAAAGCTAATCCTCACGCATAATTCAGTCCAGTGCCACTAGAAGTAGTGTGTATGGACTATGCTTGAGTTCAAAGCGAGCTAGCACCCCCAAAAATGTTCATACATATTCTATCTGTGGTTATCAAAGGACCCAAATACTGCAAAACATTTGTGTGTTTCAGACGAGTCCATTCACTTCCATGTTGCATTTGGGTAGACATTTTGTTTTCTTTGTAATGACAATTACTTTTAGTTTTATGGTATTTCGTTATTCAGACCAAGCCCTTTGTTTCGAATTTCTACAGCAGATGCTCAACCAGGAAAATAAGTAAACATAAAAAATAAAAAAATAAAAATAAACGCAACGGGCTCTTTTCCATGCTTTGAGGTATATTGGGTATGTGATACTGTTTCTATAGACCAATCAATATTCGATGGGTGATCTGGCGAACATCACGCCGACCGACTTTACTGCCAAAAAGTTTCCTGATACCATTTGTTTGCTGGATCAACCTGACAGGCCAGGTTATTAAAGCGCATATCCAACCCCCAGGGGGATTTGAGCACTTGACCACCAGGCTGGCAAGCAACGGTACTGCGGTTCCCATGACTCCCGAGATACCTAAATCATGAAACTGACGTGTGAATACGTGCCATAGTAGTATATTGATTTGCCCGTCTTGTATGTGAGTGGATGGAATATTTGAAGTGGAAGCTTTATGTTGTGCTGCAAAACTTATGACGGTATATGCTAATTGTACACACTCCCTCTGTGTAATTATACTGAAAAAATTACCGAAGTGCAGTTATTTCCTTATATTTGTGTAAAATTACGACACACCAAACAGTTTCTTCTGCATGATTGTGACTGCTGCTGGTGTTACTGTTCTTTCGTAACTGCAGTTTTTATAACTGAAGCAGTCATGTTGTACATGTATGCTTGAATATTGTGTGTGTATTGTTGTGTTAACAGTTACTTGCGATATAATCCGTTAATATTTTACTAAAGTTAACAAGCTAACAATTTATAAACACGAAAGATGACATAGTTACCAGCTTCTATCACCGTCCGCACTAGTGGTCGCGTAATAATAATTGGAGGTCGCAGACATATTTGGAAGCGTTACTTTTATAACATAACTTCCGGTCGTCAACATGGCGGTTAGGCGTTGAACCGTTAAGGCCTGTAGCGTGTTTATGCTTGTAGCTGGCCTAACACTAACAGAAAGTGCGCCAACTGCCTCGGCAACCACGGCGCCAGGTACCTCGGCTGCCCCTGCTACCAAGACAGCAAGGAAGTCATGAAGATCGCCATCAAGACTAACCTGCCCTACAAAGAAACTAGGAGGCAGTACGAGGCCACCAATCGACTCATCAAAATTGACAAAGCACAACTGGAAGGTCAAGTGAAGGACCTGAGAACACAGTTCAAAACCATGGTGGAAGAAAAAGACAAAACGCAAGAAACACAGATAACGGTCGGTCAACGCATCCTGGACGAACAGAAGAAAGTCCAGCAGAAGATAAAGCAGGATGTCGCTCGAATGGCTGCAATCAAGACGGAGACAGAAATCCAAGACGAAAGAGAAAAGACAGAAGAAACTCAAACAGATACAAGAAGAAAGAGCACACATGAAATCAATTGATGAACTGAAGCAAGTCCAGCAGAAGATTGAGCAGGATGTCGCTGGGATGGCTGCTATAAAGACTGAGAATGAAAAACATACATACAAGGTATGAAAACAAGGACAACAGATACTCTACAAGAGATAGTAACACACATCGGTACCCAGGCAGCCTTACCCGAACCAGAAGATGCAGAAGAAGAAGCAGTGGAAGGACGTTATCGCTCACCACCAAGATCCGACTGGCGAACATCGAGAAGATTCGAAGGCAACCAACGACGGGGAAATAGGAGGAACACAAGGAGAGACGACAACTGGTAAAGCTCCCTGAAGGAAACAGCACCATAAGACGGGGTGGGACCACAATTACTCCGGGCCTCAACAAGTGCGCGACTCTACCCAGACATGAAAAACCTCATAAAGAAAGTAACGAATGCCATCAACCCATCAGAAGCCGAGAAGCTGACAACAAGCAACACAAAGTACGAAAGACAAACTTCAAGCTACACCATAAACACCTCTACATATCTAAGTCGAAAATTCGAAGGCTGAAAGGGGGTACTCGTACCAGAAATTGCCCCGGGAAGGTTAACCCGGTCAACAAATGCCCGCAGAAGTCGGATGTGTCGGCCTAACGGCGCAAGAACGCAGCTCTGCTGTAAACAGGCACAACGCAATCACATCCGAAAAAAAACTCCGGATGAACGAAGAAGAAGAAGAAGAAGTACCAGAAATTGGAATTGGAAGTGGAATGCTTGTAGCTACGGTTTTCAATCGCATTTTCCTCATGTTGGACTGATAGTACATGGTTCCGTCGCCCTGCTACTGAGTGAGTGCGTGGGCGACACTGTGAGCTGTGAGATTCGCGTGGAATGCTTTTTACATCTGTCCTGTACAGTGACCTGCATGTTCGGAACAATGGCTACCGGGTGTTGCTGAATTGACTGAATTGCCTTTTCGGTTCACGAGTGCATTTTTCAAGAGACTCCTGGGAGCCTCCGCTGAAGCTGCTGGAGTTCGTGCTTTGTGCGACGCTTTCGGCGGGTCGCCCTGCGGTTAAAGACCGAGCCGTGTCAGAAAACCCGGGTCAATGAGGTCTTTCTGGTGACTGCAGGGTACAAGCCCCACCAGAAGCAGGATTAATTTTGTCGATGACTACGGCTGTGGAATCGATTAAGATTCATAAGCTTCTGAATCGTAATACGCCGTGACAAGAATATGTGAGAGCCTGACGATTCACATAACAACAGCAGTATGTGTCTTTTTTGTTTACTTTCGTACTTATTCATGTTCTAACAGAGGGAGTGTGTCGCGAAATTATTCTGATAACATGGACCGCGAGAGAAGAAATTCAATAGTTTGAGAAGCCCCAGTTGTCGATGGTCATCTTATCTCTAATATGAAGATGAGAATCTCAACAATAAATTACATGAAGAGCACGCCGTTACACATGCACGTGTCGTTAATTTCTTATTCACATTTGTTGTTTTTTAATGTTGCAAATCCCTTACAGAACGTTGCAGTCAACATCATCATTTTTCAGCTGCTGTTGATGTACTAGGCAAGTTTTACGTTCAGTAGTTTGCCATTGCTTTCTGAACGACCGGCTCCCATACCAACACGTTATAACACAACGTGACACGGTCTGCTGCACAAATCGGTCGCACCTGAGTTTCGAACGCCTGGTAAGCGGCTCACAAATCCTTTGGCCGCGGAGACCGGTTATTCACATTGCAGGTTTTTAATTGGCTGCCGTGTGTGTTCATTTCTTATACACGCGTCTTCTTATAGTTCATGCCGTCTGAGGTTGGTGACCATGTCAATCCACAACATTCTGTTTTCTTGTTATACCAGTCTATTTCTTATACTGATGATCCGCCATCCTATAACGTCAGACTGTCCAGCATCTTCTCTCTTGGTCTTCCCCTGCTCCCCACCCCTTCCAACGTTCCCATTGCTACGACATACTCCAGCTTTCACCTTCTTATGGTATGCCAAAAGAATGTGCACTGTCTCTTTATGATACGAGCAACAACTCTTTGTGAATTAATTTCTTTCAAGATATCTTCATTGCTCTCTCTCTCTCTCTCTCTCTCTCTCTCTCTCTCTCTCTCTCTCTCTCTCTCTCTCTCTCTCTCACTCTCTCTCTCTCACTCTCTCTCTCCATTCTCTCTCTCTCTCTCTCTCTCTCTCTCTCTCTCTCTCTCTCTCTCTCTCTCTCTCTCTCTCTCTCTCTCTATCCATCAGCAATGTTCTCATCATTCTTCTATAAAACGGCATCTCTGTAGCTCCCACATAATTCCTCACTAGTTTGCTAATTGTCCACGATTAACTTCCATACACCAGGAATAGCTCAATATAACTCTTACAAAATCTTTTCCTTACCTCGATGTATATACAATCGTACATATAATATTTTCGATTCAATTTCGATTCTACCATTACCCCTACCCCGTTTATCCTCAAGGAGAAGTTATAGTTAGGTCCCATCACCGGCTCAGGTTGATAGGCCTGTGATTGAGTCAGCCGCAAAAGCAGCGGCCCACGGTTTTACCCTCACATGCTTATTAATCCGAAGGTGATTGTTTTCCACTATGTCATTCGCCTAAAGGTTAAACAGTCCCATACAGTATACATCCGGATGTCGTAAAGAGGCTTTTCCCAATTACGTAGGAACAATTCCGGGTTTGCAAACTTTCCAGTGAAATGCTCTACATTACGTACACTCTGGGATTCCCCGGAAAAGATGTATTTTCTTGAGCTGACAACACGAATTATTATTCACGGATTTGCTTACTTAAATTAAAGATAAGGTTGGTATTCATCGTCTTGATATAAATGCTGACAACTCACCTAGTTTTATTATTTCTATAAGAATGCGTGTTTCATATCTATGTTTTCTTAATCTCTCTTCATAATTTGCCAGTTGTGAAAAATATGTAAGTGATTTTAAAATAATAACCAATGTGGTCCCCTTTGCCCTATCATAGTGTGTTGTCCTCGTGATTCAACAGTCCTAGCATAGTTTGTCGTAAGAGCCATTTAATAATAATAGTCCTAGCATTGTTTGTTTCAAGTGTCATTTAATAATATCATAGTCATGGTATAGTTAATTGTAATAATCATTTAATAATAAGAAAGTTATAATTTAGATTGTTGTAAGAGTCATTTAATAATAACATAATTCTAGTATAGCTAGTTGTAAGACTCATTTAATAATACGAGAGACCAAGTATAGTTTGTTGTAAGAGTAGTTTAATAACAACAGAGCCATAACGCATTTTGTTGTATGATTGAATTATTAGAAACTGGAAGTACACACAAATAAAACCACACTTACTGCCAGTAGTGTGCACGTGTGATTTCTGCTGCCTGTGATACTGCACAAGGAAGAATTCTTTCTAATGTGACATCTTTATTTACTGGAAATACTTATTAAACATATTCTGTCTGGAGGGGAAAACCCGCAAAAGAGGTAAAAACTATTTTATAATAATTTTAACGTATTTCTTATGACTTTTTGTCGTGATTATCATATTATTTATTGGTCCTAGTAAGCTATCACATACATGTGTTTGTGCTGGCTGTTTCTCCACAGGAATGTACATTCCGTTTCGTTTCATGCTATTGTATTTTATAATTGCCAGTGTTTTATATAACAAACATATGTATTTCAGAATTCAGTATTGTATTGTTCACATTTTAATTGGATTATTATCGGTAAATCAACATCTGTTAGATGAGATGCTTCAGGAGAGCTGCCAACTTAACTATTCGAGACCGAATACGAAATGGTGTTATCAGACAGACAGTGGAATCAACACCTTGTGCCACACATATGGAAAGACTGAAGGTCAAATGGTTTGGCCATCTCGTTAGAATGCAACACCATCAACTACCAACACTGGCCCTACATCAAAGAAGATCTGCTACGATAGCAAGTCGATGCCCAAGAAGAAAACGGATTTACGACATCAAAGACATTGTACACTCACATGGAATGACACTATCCAGTGCCACCCATAGGGCGCTGGAGAGACAACTACCCCACCCCCGACGCTTAACCGCAAAAGTGGGAGCTGATGACGTTTATCGGTGCGTCTTTAATTTCATGATATATGTTTAATTTGAAATATTTCACGAGGTGTCTTAAGTAGCCTACGGCATGTATTTAGTGTGAAGTATTGAAAGCCAGTGCGTCGTGGTGCATATATCATGTATCGTCCCGTACTATTCTGAAAACAATGACAAACTGAGAAGTTTTCATTTAGCTCCTACCAATAGTGCTTGTCTCAAATAGTTCAATAGTGGAGAAATACATTCACAGGTATTCATCGGCGTACATACAAGTGGAGAGAAGAAACAAAGGTTAGAGGACACGCTAGTTAAACAAATAAAGTTAGTTGCATGTCTTGTTCGGGACTTCGTAGTCAACCCCGGCATTTATGGCTGTTTGTGATTTACTAGGCAAGTTTATTGTCTGTAGGTAGCCATTGATTTCTGAACGACCCACGCCCATATCATTGTATGAAAACCAGCGAAAGACGGTATGCTTTCAAAATGCCTGCAAATGTGTTTCGAGTGTAGCATCCGGTACTGTGAATGGCGTTCAAAACTCCTTTACCGCAGCTAACACATTAGACAATACACACATTGAGAGCTATGACGACCATATCGGGATTCAAATAATTACAGCGACCCACTGAAGGAATTCATGTTCTTCGACGCACGACCACTTAGGCACATTTGTTTTCTTCACTGTGATCAAGTGGAGCTGGCAGGTTGGAATATCGGTGTGGTCACCATAGTTTCCGATGTTTATATTTTATAATAAAAGTGTCACTGAGTAAAGTAAGTACCGGATCCTTTGACACGCCTTCAGGAGTATTTGGTATATGATCCTAGCAGCATATTTTTTATAGGTCATTCACCTATTGATGAGTCATGTGATCAGTATCTCAGCGGACATTTCCCAGTACCAATGTTAAACTAGATCGACATTAGAGCCCACTCCAATGTTAACAATCCGTCTTGATTGAGATTTTAACACATGGCCACCGGCAGGACCGTGCGGTAGATTTTCTCATTATGATGCAAGTCTACGAAATGCCGCCCCTTACATGTTTTTATGTTTCTTTAAAAATGCCGCCCCTTACGATGCCGCCTGATGCCGCCGCCTCCCTGTATCACAGCACGGCACTGCCCTGGCCACCGGGATGAAACACAAATATGCTAGCCTCTGCGTTACCATGGCTGAATACTTATTACTGGTCAGGACAAGTGACCAACGATCAGGATCGTCTGGAAAGATGGGCCCTACAGGGAACTTCCATTCTAGAACGAATATTTCTTTTACCAACACAGTTGTATCCCTTGCAGAAAGCAAGCGAAAAACAAGTCACCACCTTATTGTTTTGTGTACACAAGGCTGCCACTCCAGCAAATATACTGTTAAAAAAAGAAACGCAACATTTTTACAATTTCAATTGCAAACTTGTACCAACATTTTATTGACGATGCTGATTCGCCCACTGCAGTCGGTTCTGGCGATGCCGGTTCGTAAGAACAAAACCTCTGCAGGGTCTTCTAGCCCAAAGAACAGTGTCGTGCACCGGTTCCTGACCGTTTGATCTGAAATTCGACGAGCTCCTGGCATTTACTGGACTGTGGAGGACGCAAATGCCAATCAATTCTTAAGGTGACGCAGCCGTATGAAGCGGTCTTCGGCAGCAGTTGTGATTCTGGATCTTCCACTGCGCGGTCGGTCTACCACCGAGTCAGTTTCTTGAAATCACCTCCAAAGGCGACTAATGGTGCTTCTAACCACATTAAATTCTCTGGCTACTACATTTTGTCACTGTCCAGCCTGTAAACGTCCAATAATGATGAGTCGTTGTTCTGTAGTGAGATGAGCCATGCGTATTGAATTTTCAACTGAATTTATTCGAGGAGCGTCAATCTTTTAATGGCATTCAATAATATGGTCAGAGAGTTTTGTGTTCAGTAAGTTTCACGGGATTATCATGAACCTGTCACAAGTTATTGTCAAAAATGTTATTTTGACCTTGACCTCTTTCAGGACCTCACTAATCATGAGGTGAGTACAATTCAGGTAACCACGAGAAGTTAATGACCAGATTGACACAGTCGATAGGTTGACTGATATCCAATCAGCGAATATCTTTTATAAAAGTAACACCAAAAATGTTGCGTTTCTTTTTTTTCTTTTTTGTGTGTGAACAGCATAGTTAGTTGCATATCCTTTACTGGACGTCTCAGTCAACCCCAGCATTATTTGGCTGTTTGTGATTTTTTGGCAAAATTACGTTTAGTAGTTTGCCATTGCTTTCTGATCGAACGGCACACATACCATTGTATTAAAAACCATCACAAGGCTATCTGCTTCCAAATCACCTCCCCCTCCCCTCAGTGTTTCGAACCCGGTATGCAGAATAAAAATTGCGTCCGCAACCCCATCGCCACATAGCGGCTCAGCAAATGGCTGAACATTATTCCACAGATTACATTATTGGTCTTGGATTGGCATTCTTACCCACAAGGACAGCAGCCCGAGTTCTATTTCCCGCAGTAACAGGGTTGTTTTTGTTTCTCCAACCAGTACCGTTCTGGCAACGTCCTAGAGGAATATAAAATACCAGAGAATTATCAGAACTTCACCGAATTGTCTGGAAAATAAATACGTCGATGAAGGGAAATGGTCAGGCTATTTCATCATGCCGTGGCCTAGACTGTGTGAAGATCTCACAATGCTCACCCTACCTCATCATGCCGTGGCCTAGACTGTGTGAAGATCTCACAATGCTCACCCTACCTCATCATGCCGTGGCCTAGACTGTGTGAAGATCTCACAATGCTCACCCTACCTCATCATGCCGTGGCCTAGACTGTGTGAAGCTCTAACACCTTCCACCGCAGCAGCAGCAGTATTTGTCAACTTTACCTTTTCATGTTAGTTTATTTAAGGGGATAGTGAAACGCAGTTTCTCATTCTCCAACCTAAAGAGTTTAAGGTTTCTACATCAGCTGCGGGAGATTTGGAAGCAGATCGCTTTGCATTGATTTCGATGATATGAGTGTCAGCCGTTCAGAAAGCAGTGGCAAACTACTGAACGTAAAATCTCCTTAAGTAATCACAAAAATACAATTAATACTTGGGTAGACTGCAACTTTCTGTAAAGAGCATGAATCTATCTTTTAACAATATTGAAAACAAATATTGTTTTTCTTTTGTTTTTTGTGTGTGCAGATAGCAGTACCAATATCCATCAACCGTGTTCCCAAAGATTTGAACTTCAGACCTGCTACGATGACCCTGGCTTTGTGTACGTGCATTCCCCACCGTTACTTGGTGATCCTGCTCAGTTTTATCATCATGGTAGTCACTGTCGGTTACCGCGCCTGCTTTGCCCTTATGGCAACGCACATCTCCTTCTTCAACTCAACCGACAACAACTCGACAGCTTCAGACGAAGACTCCATTTTCCCTAGTGTAAGTATTGTGGGTGCGGTGTTTCAGTGCTTGCTGTTGATTAAATCAGACCACGCAATTGCACAGATAAAGAATATTCTCTGCAATTTATCTTCGTCTTAAAAAGTCTTAAAAGTCGAAAGGGTCGACTTCATTGTCCCGGGTTTTATACGGCTCGGTCTCTTTCGGCAGGGCGGCCCGCTGAAGCCTTCGCAAAAAGCACGAACTCCGTAGCTCTGGAGACGACCCCCAGGAGTCTCTGAAAAAAATGCATTCGTGAACCGAAAGATGTAGCCCGGAATTGAACCCACAACCTTCGCAGCGTGAGGCAGACGGCTTGACCACTTCGCTACGGAGACTCCCAATCTATGTCAATCGAGGTGAGGAAAAAAGTTATTAAGAGCTATATTTAATCTATCCTGATGTATGGAAGCCAATCATGGACGATTAGCAGACACGTGAGGAATTATGTAGATGATTTGGTGGTGTGGTTTTATAAAATAATGTTGAGAACACCATGGATAGAAAGAACAATGAAGATATCTTGAAAGAAGCTAACTCACAAAGAGAACTGGTTACTTGAATCAGAAGAAGACAGTCTAAATTCTTCGGGTCTTGTCATGAGAAGTAGAAGGCTGGGGTAAGCCGTCACAATGGGAACGTGTGAGGGCATGACAGGCATGTGGAGACCAAATGTGATAGATGCTAGACAGTTTGACATCTTAGCAGGGAGGAACATTAGTATCAGAAATGTCTGGCAGTACACGCGACAGAAGGCTGTGTGATGACATGACCACTAGCGCCACACAGCGTGGACTATAAGAATACCAGGCAACAGACTGTGGAAAGACACGGTGACCGAGGCCACATGGCAGATGAAGATGTTCAGAGAAACCCATCATCCATTGTTTAGTTACTTCTTCTAAGACCATTTTCGAAGTGTGTGAGGCAGAGAGAGAGAGAGAGAGAGAGAGAGAGGAGAGAGAGAGAGAGAGAGAGAGAGAGAGAGTGAGAGAGAGAGAGAGAGAGAGAGAGAGAGAGAGAGAGAGAGAGAGAGAGAGAGAGAGAGAGAGAGAGAGAGAGAGAGAGAGAGAGAGAGGCAACAAGAACAGAGAGTAGAAGCTGGGTTTATCATCTAGTTAGTTGATTAAAAGTTAGTTCCATATTCTGTACAGGACGCTGCAGTCAATACCAGCATTTTTGCTGTTGTGATCTCGTGGTAAGTTTACGTTCAGTAGTTTGCCATTGCTTTCTGAATGACCGGCACCCCTGCCATTTTGTAAAAAACCAACGCAACGCGGTCTGTCGCCAAATCGCGCGCAGCTGTGTTTCGAACGTGGGTATCCGGGATCACGAACTGTATCCGTAATCCCCGTCGCCAAGTTTGTTGATTAGATGGAGATTAAAATCTATTTCCTAGTCCTCCACTTCTTCTCGCTGGTGTCAAAATCTGGGGAATCCCATTTCAAAAATAGGCTGTTACAGACCCTGACTATGATGCAGTTTGTGTCAGTTATCTCCCTGCTTGACAATGTTACATTGTATTTGCTGGCCTGTGTAGTGTTGGACTTCTTATTTTCACTTCCTTTATCATTATATCAACACCAGTAATTGTCCTATCTCCTGCAGCTCGCTCTGTGTCTTTCCTACGTTATTCATATCTGTCCATAATCATCTTCTTCGTTGGACAATGAGTAGACAAGCTGAAGAAAATCTGATGGCTGTGGAAAGGTGGTTTCTGAGGAAAATGCAAAGGATACCATGGACAGACAGAAAAACCAATGACTAAGTCCTACAAGAAACAAATGAAAACCGTAAACTGATTAGAGAAATTAGACGTAGACAGTCATAACTGTTTGGTCACATTATGAGAAGAAATAAATTAGAGAACTTGGTGACAACTGGCAAGATCGAGGGGAAGAGAACAAAGGGAGGACAGAGAAGTAAATACCTGGACGGCTTGGCCACGTTGTATGGTCGAGACAAGAAAACTGAGCTGCTCCACGATTCTGGTGACCGAGTGAGATGGCAAAACATGACCGCCCACACTTACCGGTATGGCACATGATGATGATGAGTATTATATATGACTCAGCTACCGTATAACAGTAGCTGGTACTACCTGCTTTCTGTTAGCGCTGAATGTTGGGTGGTGCGCACCAAACCAGACACCCCATATTGTGCCATGGGTTTCGGGCGGAGGAGTGCAATTGGGAGAGTACAAGTCTTACTCTAGTACGAGAAAATGCAACCTGAAGACTAAATGTCATAGCAGGGCAGACAGGACCTTGGTGGCAACTGGTCTAGGATCGAAGCTCCGACAGGAGGAGCATTGATTTGCTGATCCGGTACCTTCTACTGCTTGTCCTGTTTCAGACGCACTGGTGTTACCTCTCCTCTGGAGTAAACAAGGCATGTCGAGAGAGTGATCATGCCGTATGGGCAACACATGGTCTCTAAATTCAGCCCGTTGTTTGTGTTGTGTGCTGTTTCTTTTACTGCCTTTATTTTGTTTTTCAAATTGGGATACTTATGGCACTTCACAAGTCTCGTGATGTCTGTTGTTCTACCCAAACATGGTTAAACAGTCTATACAGCTATGCTATTCCTGCTGCTCTAAATGCTTTAGTTAGTTTATTTGGTACTTCGTCTT